>CM047816.1:7806946-8049149 GCA_026214975.1 Gentiana macrophylla | reverse complement strand
TTCTTTCTTATAAGGCGTGAAAGATTGTGAATCGCTCTTTTTAAAATTTCTATCATTAGTTTTAAATACAAAATAAACTACAATATGATGTATCGGAGAACAATGCTGGCAAAGTTTCGATCACTTTACCTTCGACTTTACGCAATGAAACAATATAGAAAACAATAACCTGACCATAACTACACGGTCAAATCTCTCTTTATCGCGCTAGCTGGATAGATCTAATATGCTTAAAAACGTGCTTTACCCATTTTCTATACGCATATTCTCTTCTTATCATTAATGAATACGCTATCGATCGTTGCTCATTCATCTTAGAAAAAAACACATGTCAAACTGGGTCTCAAGAATATAAAAAGCGATTTCGTATTCCAACGTCAATTTTAGTGACGACTCGTCAGACGAAACGAATTGGCGCCGGTTCCACCGACGCTATGTTGTTTAAAATAATAAAATATTTAATGTGGTGTCCACACGGTTTTATTCCAAATGTTGTGTCGAATTCAAAATTTTTCGATTGATTGAAATTTAAAACCGAATCCGCGACCGCCGCTGGAGGTACTAAAATGAATCAGACGTAAATATACACTTTGTTGTGTATAATATTCAAGTCCGTTCCGTGTCGAAATCAAAATTTTCGGTTGATTGAATTTAAAGCTCTTCTCTGGCTTATATATAACGATAACTAAAATTTCGCTTTTACCGGCGGAAAAAACCCAAATCGCTTAAAAAAAGAAGAAGAAAAGAAGTATGACCACACACAATTCGTATACGCTTACGTGATACATCATGGGCAAACCTCTTAGCCTTTAATAATATATAAGATACTTATAGACTATAAATTGAATAAAACTCAAACAATTTGGGACGGCAATTACTTCTCCGCTTCTATATAATTGTTGCATTTGTTAAAATCGCTTATTCATTTTATATGATGCTTAAATTTTCAATACAAAGATTTATCAGATTTTTACCACTAATCTATAATTATTTATTAATGAGTGATAGATAAAACAACATTACCTTCATTATAGATTCAGGTTTTTTTCATTTCGACATTCAAGCTTAAAGTATTAGAAAGACTTCGGCAGTAGATAATTCCTAATCATTTTGACATTCAAACACGAAGATTTATCATGCTTTTACTACATCTATAATTATTTATTAATGAGTGATGTGATAAAAACAACATTACCTTCATTATATAGACTAGCTTTTTTTTAGTCATTTTGACATTTAAATTAAAGTGATAGAAAGACTTGCAATAGAAGATACTCCTAATCATTCCAGATTCTCAGAATATTTCTTTATATCTTCCGATGACATGTAAAATAAATTCAACGATTACATCTTAAATAAATATTCGTAAACTAGAAAACGATTTTTAAAATCAGATATAATAAAGTATTCGTTAATAAAGAATGACATGAGCGCTCTTAATCCACCTCCTTAAATGGTGTGTGTTTTGTCAAGTACGTTAAATATTTATACAACTGGGACTCGCTTGAGCGTATATATTGTAAAAAATAATTTTAATTTAGAATATTTTTTATGAAAAATTAATAACGGGATAATTAGTTTCAACTATTTTTAGGGCTATTTCAACTAATTTATCACATTAGCTACTTTAAACACATTTAATCATTTAGAAGGATCGCCAAACACTATAATGTCAATGGCCAAAGACTGTAATTAAGTCAAATAAACATCATACATATAATCAATAGTAAACGCTATATTCAATATAACGATCATCGCTTTGATATTCAATCTCTTAATTATAATCAAATATTAAATACTATGATAAAATTAAATTAATATCAAAATGATGCACAATCACTTATAATCATCATCAAACATCGTAATTAACTAGAATGAATATCATATAGCTATTCACCGCTTATAATTATCGATTAAATACTACAATAAACTCAAATGAATATTAATTTAATGTTCAACATGTTATAATATTCATTAAACATTTGAGTGAACTTATTTATGCATCGAATCGCTTTTCAAAGGTCACTTTGATCTTTAAACACTTGTAATTGTTATTAAAACCACAATAAACTTAAACAAACATCAAATTGATGTTCAATGTCAGATAATCATCATTAAACACCATAAATTAACTCAAATAAACATCATATTGATGTTAATTAATAATAATTATCGCTGAAATTAAAACTTTAATTACATTAAATAAACATCATATTGATATTGAAATGCTTATAGTCATCATCAAACACTACAATAAACATAGTTATCATTGATTGATGGTCAATACTATAATCAACTCAAATAAACAATATATCGATGTTCAAACAACAAATGTAATGTTCATTCACTTGTAATCATCGCCAAACAACTCGTGATCTAAATGAACACAAGCCAACAATCGATACTTTGCTCACCACCATTGCTAACATCACTACCACTTCCTCGCCCCACTTCATCGACCCTCCCATTTCTTGTAATCGCTATGTAGTACGTGTATTGGTACACGCTTTGGCATGATACGGTTAATTCGTTTGTAACCTAAACCGAACCTAAAATTTTGTTAGTATCCAAACCAAAACCAAACTGCTTTGCTTGAAATGTGAACCGAATTATATGGTTTGTTTGGTTCGTTAATCAAAACGAAAAAAATTAACAAATCTATTTGTCATTTAACGGTTCGGGCTTTTTATTCATTATAAACGGCTCGGATAATCTGTTCGGTTTAAGCAATTTTTATAAAAAATTAATATTTTGGTGATAAAACTAATTATAAATGTTGGATATAAACGGTTGGAAATCTGCTCGTTATTAAATCGTTACGGGTAAATTTGAAGATTTAATCAGAATCGAACCTAAATTTTCCGCTTTCATATTATTAACCGAATCGAATTGAATGAACTTTAACGATTCGATTTTTCTGATAAATCGTATTCATGTATACCCGTAGTTGTGTGTTGTTGGTTAGTTTTTTTTTTTATGAACATGCTTCGATGTTCAATTATGCGTTGTTGTTGGTTTTTTTTTTCCAGCATTATGTCGTTCAGTTTTTTTTTGTTTTTGTTTTTGGAGTGGTGTCGTTAATTTTTGGAGGGGAAAAATGTATTTGGGTTATCAAAAATTGGATGATGATGTCATAAATAAAAAAGAATTAAAAAGGAAAAGGAAGGTTAAAGGAAGAGGAAGGAGGTTATCATCCATATGGGTGTTGAGTGATTGTTTTATGAGATGAAGCTTAGGTAGTTAAAAAAGGTTGTAGTAAATTTATTTAAGTAAAAAAGTTTGAGATAAGTTTATTTAATCAAAAGCCCTAAAAATAATGTACATTTTCCTAACCTTGTTGAAATCGGCGTAATCTTGAGCCATGCGTCTGGTGAATCAACAACCCATTTGACAGCCAAACCAAGAATCTTCATAAGCGGCCGGAAGAGGATTCTCCGGTGCCCGCCGGTAGTCAACGGAAACAACAACGACATTAGCTTCGGCGGCAATAGAATTCATATGCTTATGATATGTAGCACTGAAGGCAGATTCAATGACGAAGCCGCCGCCATGAAAGTAAACAAGAAGAGGTAGTTTGTGCTCTGTTTTTGTGTTCTTAGGTAGGTAAAGTCGAGCAGATACGTTGGGATCGTCGGAAGAGGATATCTTGACGTCTTTGCTTTCAACCTGGTCACCGGATCGACTTCCGGTGGGTGAAAATCTTCACCGGAAAGCCTTTCAACACGGCCGTCTTCGTAAACTCGTGCAAAAGAAAAGAAATCAACGACTATCTTGGTTGATTTTGTAGTCATTGCTGAAACCAAATGAACAATTTAATTTCTCAAAACGATATCTTCTTTTATATTATATGATAAAACTGAAGAAGAATACCGCTTTTTGATATCAAACTGTTGTGCTGACGAAACCCTTTACGTATTTTTCTTGGAAAATTTTCCAATGGTGTCTTTCTTTCTATGTGGACACACGTCAATTACATTTTTTTTTTCCTCTAAAAACTTCCGATATCCTAATTTCACTGATTCGATAATCTTAATTCAAAAAAGCCAAAGACTCCAATAAGATATGCTTTATGTATAAAATTCGACATTGTTGGTGATTAATCTTATCCAAATGATTTCTCTGGCAACTATCAGAAAAAAAGTCAAAGACTCTAAACCACGGGTGTTGTAAAAAATAAATTGATGTCTCCATTACGGACTAGTCACTGTGGAGACACCGCGAAAAAAATTTCTTCCTAGTGAGCTGTACTTTATTGATTTGTCGCAGAGAAGAAATATTCACAACCCCCTCCCCTCCGCCCTCCCTTTTCTTTTTGGGCACTCCCAAAATATAAAAGAAAATTCCATTTTCTAATTGCTGGCTCAGTGTGAAACAATGTTATTTACAATATTAATTATGATTTTAAATCGATAAATTATATAAATATATCATAATCAATAATATAGATGAACGTCAAGGTTACTCGTCAGAACAATGCATAATCACAAGCACATGTTCTTACTCCTTTTCCTTTCTTCCGACATCAGTGTATAGTACTCACTTATGGCCGATAATTATTCTAGACGATATCCTTTACTTTTGGTCCATATTATTCACAACTTTTTTTCTTTTCCGGGTACAAGTGTTTTTGTCATGTTGACCGACGTAATGGTTACACGTAGCGTTCATTAAGATGATTTATATCATGATCAATAATATGATTATCATCACTAAGTTATTCGTTATAACACAACGATTACATGTGTTTCATTATACTACCTCCATCCCATATAAAAAGTTGGCCCATAACTAAAAACGAATCATTCCATAAAAAAGTCATCTCATTTAAATTTCCAATACATCATTAAATACATTTTTTCCAATCATACCCTATTTTAACATTTAATTTTTTATAATCCTTTCATATTCCAAAACAAAGATTTATTTATTAATAATGATATATTCATTTATTCATTCTTAAAATACAACACATTAATTATTTCTGATCTTCCGCCCAACAAAAAACGACACTTTTTCATGACTGAGATAAGAATTATTATTATTATTATTATTATTATTATTATTGACTATGGACGGTGGATTTATCCTCGAATCTATTTTTGGTAATAAAAGATTAGGTTGAATATTCAAAACCCCTAAGTCTTTTTCCACCAAAAAAGAAAAAAACACACACAGAGGCTCATTGAGGAATGTGTTTTGTGCAAATATTTTATGGTCATTAGAAAAAAACTTGCATATTGCCGATGTCGGAAATCGTGATTAGGCCTGCAAAACATCACACGTGCATCCATAATCATTCACGCATGTTTACTTAAAGAATTGAGAATTAGTGGGTTAATTACTCCAATGATTAGGCCCGCAAAACACCCAAAACATGAAGGGTCGTGCTCATCTCTCGAAGAGACACTGACACTTAATTTAGTAATCATAAAGAGGAATTTCTATTAAGACAGTAAGCTTAGAGTAAATTGCAAGTGTATTGCTATATGTAAATGTGGCACACATTATTAATAGGATGATGATCATTTATATAGTGCTATCTTGTAAGGTATTGAGATATGACGCATTGAAGTCTAGCAATATTGTGTTTAGCTGATCAAGTTGATCCCCAAACCGAGTACTCCTCATGCATCCTTAGGCTAAACAAATGTATTTTCAACAACAACTTGTTGGTTAGAGACTTCACATTTATAAACTCTATGTTTCAATCACAACGAGTCAGCGCAGTGATCCTCTTCAAAGAACTCTACGATAGTATCATCCGATAAGCACAACATAATGGTTGAATGCGCTTTCTTTCTCCAGATCGCCATCTCAATCAGGCTACATTTCGCCGACTTTGACAAATGGAGCCCAAAGCCCTTGTTGTTTCAAAGAGAGCACGATCTTGATCTCGCCAAAACTCAAGTTGTTTTTCCTATATGCTTGTCAATTTTTACGCTTAAAACAGATATCTTCTCACCGTAAAAGCTCATGGTGATCCCAAACCGAAGGCCAATCATGACTCTGTGCTAACCAACCTTGATTCAACAGACATCGATTCCTTGATAAAACCCGACGCCTAATACCGTTTGTTGTAACAGATCAAATGGAATACGATGGTGATATGAGAAAGAATTGATAATAAACAATCAAACAAGAGACGTAAACAAAGAGAGAACACAGATTTAACGCTGTTTCGATAATGTGCTTCTACTACTCCACGTGCAAAACGAGGAATTTATTATTATGCACATAAAGTTACACACTTGGTACAATAACATAGGTATTTACGGGCTTGAGAATCAAACCTAATCGCCATAACAACGAAACCGTGCAATAATCAAATACCCAAGACGTAACCCTTATTCAGATGAGAAATTAAACCATGCAGACGTTATCAGCATGCTCAGCTGAGAACGGACTCAGCTGACTGATCACCAGACTCAACTGAGACCCAACTCAGCTGACCATCATTCAACTGACTATAAGGTTCTACATGCATCAAAGAACATATTTCATGTCACAATTACACCAAAAAAAATAAATTTAACTAACCATTGTGTGCGAGTCTGTGTCTTAAACTACTTCCTCTCGATTGATGAAAGAAACCAACATTTTCAACATTGACATGGAATTTTCAAAGTTAGGAAAAAGCAAATTGAAGACATGATCTTCTTCTTCAGATTCTACAACTTCAATCTCACCACCCCATATAGTGTCCCATAATGCCTCATTGTAATTCCATCCACTATCCCTTAACATGTCGTTCCCCTGCAAACAAAACCAAAACCTCTTGCATCCAAGGCGGGACAGATTCGGATCCATTGTAGGGTTTATTAGCGGATCATCATGCCCGGTTGTGTTCGATGCACAATAAGCCCCCAATTATCTTGTTCCTTCTTCTGCTCAGGATTTAATGCTTCATTGCCAATCACTCTGATCTTTAAGTCGAGGTTATGACATGCCATTCATAATTCATTTTGATGTTTAATTTTATCACTTATGTTGTCTAATTTTCATAATCGGATGTTTTGGCGCTATTCACTCGTGTTTGTTATTAATATGCCCTATATGTAAATGAAAGTGTATAGCAACTAATCAATGTTTTGATTCTTCAACATATTAAACTAAAGGGATTGATCAAAGAAGCTACATTGGATGCATTCAATCTACCACTATATAGTCCTTCAACTGAAGAAGTAAAAGACATCATTATGAAAGAAGGTTCCTTCAAAATCCATCATATTCAATCATTTAAGCATCCATGGAATGATATTTACAATGAAGATAAGAACAAGGGAAATTGCGGCATTGGGGACTATAACTCAATGGTCATAAGGGCAGTTTGTGAGCCCATTCTTGCTAGTCATTTTGGAGATGCAATCATGGATGAATTGTTCAAGAAGTGTGCTAAGACAATAACACACCTTATGGAGATTGGCCAAGGCACATTTAATAATGTGGTTGTATCCCTTGTTAAATATGCACAAGTTGGTCAAATGTAGACAGATCATCGGTGCCGCTGGTCCTGGAATTTTTACTTTCTAAATTAAAATTGTCAAATTAGGTCTTTACTTCAAGTTTTTTTTTTTTCCAAAAACATATATACAAAATATTACTTCAATATCAATGCTTTTATCGGTGCGAACGCCACAGACTCACGTTCTAATGTGGTGTCGTAAAACAAATACATATTTGTTGCTGTAATAAATGAAAAAATGTGTCGGTAAATATTATGGTGCCAATAGGAATCAGATATATATATATATATATATATATATATATATATATATATATATATATATATATATATATATATATATATATATCAGCTAATATATCAGAGTTCAAAAGCCTCAAAAGTGGTTTAAATGGGCCAAAAGTAAATGATAAAAAGGCTACATTAAGAATTATGCTGATTGATAAAAATCATATATATATATATATATATATATATATATATATATATATATATATATATATATATATATATATATATTGGAGGGTGTTCTGATGGTGTTTAATATATCGTGCTCAAAAGATCCAAAAGATGTTTAAAGGAGTCAAAAATTAATAAATAATAGAAACAAACTAGAAAACGGTGCTAATAAGAATTATGCTACGCCAATAAAACCAAATATATATCGGATGCATAATAATATATCGCGCTCAAAAGATCAAAGTGGTTTAATGACTCAATAAACGAATCGAAATAATAAAACAAAAAGCGCCAAAGATATTTAAATGAGTGAAAGAAAATTTGTTGTTGCTGACAAAATAAAAATTCCAAAGTGAGTTAAATGAGTCCAAAAAATCTACTGTTGCCGGGACTTAAACTCAAGTCTTTCAAGGAATAGCCAAATATCTTAACCAATCTGACTACAATATGACTAAAAATATTCGAATATTAATTATCGCTCATAATTATCATTTGTCAGAAACACGATTTTCTGACTCTGACGATGATCGCCTTGCCCAACGCTTTCTCCGCTCCTTATTGGGCCGCTCCTGCAGATCATCAATTTTACTGTTGGAAAATCTTCAGTATTGTTGCATTGATTCCGCTGATGGAAATCTTATGTATTGTTTATAGTATTTGGTCGATTATTGAACCATTTATTAGGATTTGCTTCAATTTTCCACTTTAAAGCCATTGACATGGATTGTCTCCATGTTATTTAATTTGCCTCTACCATGGATTGTCTCCATGTTGTAATATGTGTTTACTATCGTTGTGGTGCAGAATCGTCTGATGTTGATCCGAGTAACGATTGTAATTTATCTCTACTAAGTATTGTGGTGCCACAATTGACCTAGATTAGTCTAAAAATTGAATATAAAATACGATGCTTAAGATTATTGCATTTTAATGTGATGTCGAGTGACGGCGCCGATCTCGCCAAGAAGTAAATATGGGCCAAATTAACCCTAATGACAATGAACAAGATTAAACCCTAGAAAAACCCTAAAATTGAAGTGGTATTTGATTATTTTTAGATTGAGCCTCAAATAATTGTATCCCAAGTTGCCTATGATGTATCATGTGTATTCATCGTGAATCAAGACCCTCGTAGTTCCTGAGATTTGTTTATATAAAGGACATCTCGCCCGTGACAGCAAAGGTCGTGAGTCAAGCACGGACTCCTTTGAGTTAATCTCTTTGGGATTTGTGAGATTGTCATCAATTTGAATATTAGGACGAGAGTCCCATTAGATAAAGGATTTCGCCATGTTTATCTTATATTATAAACATGCGATATTTCGATAGTGGAAGCTATGGCCGACTCCAAGCGCCGAGCCCTGGACCGCTTGCTCGAATCGTGTTGGCCCAATCTCCATAACGACCGATCCGACACGCGGTGGTTCAGGACGGGACAGATCTCCCACCAGGGCTTAGATCTCACATTATGCGGGAAGCGGGCCTCGGCCCTCAACCTTTCTTTTTCTTTCTTCATTTAATGCTTAGCTAATTGAGATATGACACGCATGAAAGCATAGGTCCGACCTCCGCCATCGAGCTTTGGCCTTTCGCTGGCTATCAAGTAGACCAAAGAGCTCTAAAGAACTTAAATCTCATACTCCTGTATTTTAATGTTTCAAATACTATATTTATTTAGTCTACATAATTTTCTATACGTAATGAAATATATAATTTTACAAAACTTGATTGAAAAATCTTGATTTTGAAGGAAATAAAATAGTCTCTATTCTATGGTTCAAATACATAATCTTGATTTTCAACAAGGTCTTGGATGCCGGGCTTGGCCCGAGACCGTCTTTTTTAGGGTGCAGCCTTTTAGTCGGAAGAGACCTCCTCACCAAAGGCTTGCGATGGCGTGTTGGCAACGGAAATTTAATAAACATTTATTCAGATGCTTGGTTACCGCTTCACGCCCTTTCGCGGCGACTTCTTCCGCCCTCCCTGGACGAGGCCAAGGTAAGTTCTTTATTGACCCGCGGCTTGAACATGGAACTACGGTGGGTAGCTCTTTCTATCCACGTGAGGCACAAGTTATTCTCATTATTTCGATATCCTTGAGCAATCACCAAGATGATATCATCCGGTATTATGAAAAAGTGGTCAATATTTCGTAAAATCGGGCAACCAAATTTGCTAGAAATTCTCCATAGCAATACGAGTCACATGGTCGCTTCATCCTCCACCTCCCGACTATATACGGGGCCAGATGTGGAATTTACCGGTTCCGCCTAGTGGTACACAATTTTATTTGGAGATGCCTTCACGATTGCTTGGCGACAAACGCCTGGCAAAGCGCAACACGAGCAATGGTAGTTGTGATTTATGTGGACATCATAGGAGGACCTAAAGCATATATTCTTCTATTGTTCCTTCGCTCGAATTTGGGAAATTTTGGAAGATACATAATTGCAAGTAGCCTTCACAATTTAGTTGTGAGATGCATGGGTCTTTGACTCCATTCTTCACACGCCGACGTAGAAAGCGGCAATATATATTACCACCATCCGGCATATATGGAAAGCACGATGTGTGTGGCTCTTCGATGATAAATCTCCAAATGTAAGTAAGATCATCTCGGCAGTGGAGCAAGAGGCAAAAGAGTACATCTTGGCAACGTCTTCTCCACTTGGCCCTCTTCTTGGTCACCGCCGCCAGCCGGAAGCATCAAATGCAACACCGATGCAGCCTGCTCTAATGATTCCTCAGCCATTGGAGCAATTGTCTGAGACCATTCTAGACTAATTTGGCGAGCCTTATCACAGCGTATACCGGGCCATCTTGATATCGAATCTTCGGAGCTTACTGCCATTCAGCAGGGACTTTTTGTAGCATCGTCGTTAGAGCTAGATCAATGGTGATCAAAACCGACTCCTTATCATGTATACAAAGGTTGGAAGCCCCCGCAGATAACCTCTCCTCTCTATGGTGCCTGGTAGCGGACTGTCTTAGCATAGCAAAAGCTTTCGGGTCTTGTTCGTTATCTTTCATCAAGTGTATAGGCTACAGAGATAATGACAAAAATTGAAGATTAATTGCAACCATATCTTTGATATCGCTAATAATGATGATTGATTGTCATTTGATATTATTTGATTCTCATTTTTATTATTCACTTGTTGGTCAAGTATATTGGCTTATAAATATTGTAATCGCTTTTCAAGATTATCAATACAATCAATTATCGCTTTCTATTATTCTATCATGGTATCGTAGCTCTCAGACTAACGCCTTTTCGATCCTCGCAAGCTTTACTTAAAATAATGTTTGGGTGGGGGTTTGTGACATCAATATGATCAAATCCTCACCCCTCCAAATTTATTTTTATTTTTATTTTAACATTGATTTTTTTTTCCTTTCAAATAAACATGGTCGATTCAAAGGCTCCGTGGCGCTAAAATTGAAAGCCGAATTAGGCTCCCAAGCATCCTCCTTCTTCATCGCGCTCCAGTTCATTCAAGCTTTCACTGGATTCTATGGTCAAGCCTTTTCAACCCATGTTGCACAAATGATTTAAGAATATATAAGACAAAGATTCACCTCACCGCAATGCCGATATTAGCACGGCCCTTCCGCAAACGCCGCTTCATCTCCATGCTCCCACCAAAGCCTCCGGCAGCCTCCTTGCGCTCTTTCATATTTTTCTTATTATTATTTTTTTTTATTTTTAATAAATATCAATCTTGTCATTATCTTATCCACAAACCCGTATCCACCTTCAACTCCTTTCTATTTTTCTTTTCTCCACCTTCTACCCCGCGCTTTTTTATTTTTTGTTGTGGCATGACCATCCGCTCCTTTTATTTTTGTTAGTGGTATATCCCTCCACTCATTTATTTATGTTTGGGTACAACCTCCAAGCCTTTCTTTCTGTTAGTATATATCCTCCACTCCTTTAATTTTGCTAGGTACATCCCTCCAACTATCGCTTTTCCTTTGTGGTTATATCCTCAATGCTTTCTTATGAAGTCAATCTTCATGTTCATTGCATTACCATGAGATTATGGCCAGATAGAGATAATGACAAAATTGAAGATTAATTGCAACCATATCTTTGGATAACGCTAATAATGATGATTGATCATCATTTGATATTATTTGATTCTGTCTTTATTATTCACTTGTTGGCCAAGTATATTGGCTTATAAATATTGTAATCGTCTTTCAGTATTATCAATACAATCAATTATCGTTTCTCTATTATTCTATCATAGGCAATAGGGCAATGTACATATAATTTTGCAAATCTTTTTGGTCGAAACAAGAACTTATTAAACAAAAAGAAACTGTACAAAAGGTACTTTATACATGCTCACTCACAGAAAAGAAAATCCAAAAAAAAAAACAAAAAAAGGAAAATGTTAAAAAGGACAATTTAGGTGTATTATTAGGTTTTTAATTCAAATGACATCAGATTAATGTTATTACGACAAATTATATTATCATGGACTATTGTATCCTTGTTTATATTAAATTCCAAACGTAGTTTTATATTTTTGTCTCTACTTTTGTTCTGAATGACACAAATAAATAGTGTTCGTCATATTTCACATTTTACCTCTCACAATTGTCCTCCAGCCAAACTACTTTTAATTCTTAGACTTTACGTATTGCCACATAGATAAATACCATCTTTGAAAGCCGTTGATTGTCGTGGTCCGTGTACTACTCGGTTTCGGCCAATAATTTTGCAAATCTTGATTTTAAATGAAAACATGTAGATAGTTTTGCTAATCTTGGTTTTTTTTTTTTTTTTTTAAATTTTATTTATTTAAGCAATACTACTAATCTTGAATTTATGCAGCGTTATGGTTCCTCGTAAATCTTGTGATAAACTTGACCGTATAAATAGAGATTTCTGTGGGGTTCTACTGAGAATAAACGAAAAATTCACCTTGTAGGTTGGGATTGTGTTCTCAAAGATAAGAAGAATTGAGGCTTGGGCATTAGGAAGTGCGAGGAGAATAATATTGCTCTTTGGCCAAGTGTGGTAATAGCTTTCTTTAATCAAGACAAGAGTCTATGGGTTTTCTTTAGTAGAATAAATATGTCAAAAATGAGGACCTTTCTGCATGAATTTTAAAGCTTCTCACTCTTATATATGGAAGGGTATTCTCAAAAGCTTTCAAAATATTTGTGAAGCTTACTGTTGGAGAATTGGGGACGGTAAAGATGTTGATCTTTGGCAGGACCAATGGATCCAAGGTTCTTGTCTCAGGAATTTGATTTCCGATCAGATTGATCCTAGAGATAGGGACTTAAGGGCCAGTGATATCATTTCTGTTAATAAACAATGGAATCTTGACACTCTTCACACGTAAGATTCTTAGGAACGTGGAGGAGACGATTAAAGCGGATTCCCTTAATGGAACTCGATTTAAAGCCGATAGACGCTTTCGGGTCTCTCACGCCTAACGGGAAGTATGTTGCCGCCTCCGAGCTAAATTCTTGAGGAAAGCGCTCCAGGACGAGGACCCTCTGGTTAATTGGGCCGCAATTTGGAAGTGTCATGTTCCTGAGAAAGTTAAAGTTTTCGTTTGGTTAGTGCTACATGAGAAGATCTTGACCAACTACTTGAGGTTTAAAAGGAATTTAGGTAGCTCTAATATGTGTGGTGATGTGAAGGCTTTGTGGAGGACGTGGGTCACCTGCTCAGCTTCATGCCATTACGCTTCAAGGATTTGGAAATGCAGACCACTTGTAGATTTCTTTGACCAACCAAATTTTGCTACGAAGGAGTGGTTGATCCGTAATGCCACCGATCGACTCATATCTCGGATCGCCTTTAATGGGCCAACTAATACTCTATTTAATATGGCTATATGGATTGTTCGGAAGGATAGAATGACATGGTCTTCAATAATGTTATATCGAACCCTCGTTAATGTGTGTAATCAAATAGTCTTCCGGCTAATGAATACATTCTCAATTGTCACCACGTTTCTGTGCACAAGACTTCGGCGGACATTAGATGGGTTGGTTTGCAATCCCTCCTCCTGGATTGGGTCAAGTTAAACACCAATGCTAGCCGCAATAATCAATCGGGTTCATCTTCTATCGGGGTCTCATGAGGATCATGAAGGTAAGTGGTTGTTTGGTTTCTTGGGGAATACTAATATATCTCATATTTTTCGTGCAGAGCTCAAAGCTATCGTAGAGGCTCTTAGATTGGCTTGGGAAGCTAACTACCGCAACGCCATTATTGAATCGACTCTCTCACCGTCACCAAGATCTACCATGATGGAGAACGGACTCGAGTGAAGGTCCTCTCATTGAAGATTGTAGAACTTACCCAAGAGAAGTTTAGAATTGCATCATACAACATACCTCGGCAGGCTTGAACCGCAACGCAGATTGTCTCGCTTCTCTATGCACTCTTTTGATACTAATTTTGTTATGTTAAACGACCTCTGACTATTTGGCGAGTTTTCTTTTGGACGATCTAAGAAATGTTTTTTATCTAGCCATAGCTTTTTTTGGGGCTTTAATTCCGTTTTGTACCCAAAAAAATTTTATTTCTAAAAAAATGACAAAATAACCCAAAATTTTCATACAAGTGCAAGTATTTACACTGAAATGACAAAATAGCCCTAAAATGTAACATTGGTGCTCTGGCAATAATTTTTCAGCTCTGTATATACCACCAGCCAAAAAAGAATAGTGTGTCTGAGTTTGACGGAAATCTGGAGGAGCAAAATCGACGATGATGAAATCTGCAATTGGAGCTGAAATTGAAGAGCAATGTCCACAGTCGCTGCTGCCGACGGAGAAGCGCAAGCATGCTGAAGTTGGGGACGGGTCACCTCAATCGAAGCCGATTCCGCAGGAGAAACGCAATTGCGTCGAAATTGTGGAGCCTTCCGAATCTTTGCCACCGATCGGAGAACAGAAAGTCTGTAAATGTAAATGTCGAGGAAAAGGAGAATATGATGGACCGACTTTTGATGAGCTTCCACCCGAAGCACAGAAATTTCTTATGGGATTCAGGGAAATGTTTGGACCCAAATGGCCCAAATCAGTTATGGAATCCCACCACAGATGTCACAACAGAAGTGACGAACTGATTGGAGACTATGGTAATTTTTATGAAGATGAGGATCAAAAGGAGAATCGCCAGGTTAGTGGAATTTCATACGATTCATATAAGTATATAACAATTTCATCATGGCTAATCGCAGAAAATAGATAATTTTGATGGTAATTACGCCATTTTTATTATAGGGTTCTGCATTAAAAGAAGATAAAACGTATTGTTGCCCCAACCCCTTCGAACCCTTGAATTTCAAAGAAAACGATGGATTTTACGGTGAACTCAGGGTTTTTGCTGAAAAAGCCGTAGCTTACTGCAACGCCATATTTGTATGTAATTCTTTATCCTCTTCCTCTTTTTTCTTCATAATTATATCTGTCTTTCTTTACTCTTTATTCACATCCACTAATGGAAACTGCTTTGTTTTGCAGAAGAAAAGCTTGTGTTTTGAAGACATTGAAAAAGTGACATCATGCCAGTCTGATTGTAACCATCATTTAGTGAGAATCAAAGTCGCGGATCCCTGTGATATAATGTCTGTAGTTGTCTTAAGAGGCAGGGTCCCTAGTGGTGGTTTTGCTGAGGCAAAGGTCCAGGATTTTGTGATACTTGGTGCTTATAAACCATAAAGTATAATTCTTTTTAACTTTGCTGAACTTCCATTTATCATGCAGCATATGCCCTGTTAATTTGTTACATTTGTGTGTTTCTTTTCTTTTATTCAGTTTGGTACATTCTGTTGTTGCAATGCAACTCCATTCTTCTACAAGTTTGACGGTCTATATTGTATCTGCTTATAATGCTAGTGTACGTGGTCTCGCTTTTGGTTTTGTTTTGTAATTTGAGTTAGCTCCAAGTGTTAATGGAGACCTGGAGCTGGTTTTTTCTGGGGTGGGGGGGTGGGACGGAGGCAACTCTTTGTCATGGATGAAGTAGAATTGTTGCATTAGATTTTAAAGAAATTTTTGTTACATGTTTTAATCCTGTACGTAGCTTGGTTTCTGTTATGCATTTAAAGAATCCATAATTTGGTTGATAATCTGGGGTTAAGGCTCTTTGTTTTACTTGATGGTAGTCTGTTGATTCTTTGAAACCGACTGTGTCTATTTGGTTCAGGTAAATGGCTGTAGGATATGACAGTTCCCTTTGCTTCTGGCCAGCCTCCTCTTGTTACCTGAATTTTGTCAGTCTACTTCATTTCTAGCTAACTCTCGACTTGGCGGAATCACTGGATCCTATGTTTGCTGCATGTATGTATGATTTGGTGCAGAAAACAGCCATCAAAAGTTGTTTCAATGCGTTATTAGTTTACTTTGATATTTTGCACCGATTGAAGGCGCTTAATGAAGAAGCAAGTTTCTTTTGATGTTTTATTTTGTCGTAATTAGTAATAAGATATCATCTATTATCCTTTTGTTTGTAGTGATAACTTGCTTTCTAGGTAACTTAATCGTGTATGCTATATATTGAGGTTTGCTGCTGGAACTGTCATTGTGTGTGTGTGTGTTTGCATATGGAATATGCGAGTTTTAACTTCTCGTGTCTATGTAAGGAAGCTGGTTGGCGGGATGCACCGCCCACCGACCTTCCTTGATCTTTTGAGAAGGGTTTGAGTTTGATCATTTCAAGCTTGCTCTCTACTCGATCGGAGGAATCACTCGATCCTATGTTTGCTGCTGCCTCCTATATGTATATGATGACTTGGAGCAGAGATCAGCCAGCCATCCAAAGTTATTTCAATGCATTATTAGTTTACACTGGTTGAAGAAGGCGCTTAGTGAAGCAAATGTTTTATTTTGTTGCAAGTAATAACATAAAAAGATGCAAAATAAAACCACACTATCTTCTTTCTTGACTGAAGTATTGATTTTTCAAATGTCAAACGTGAGAATCGACCTTTTCAAAACCGATTTTATGAAAATTATTTTAGTGTAACATATACGTAGGTCGGTTGTGGTGCGTATAATGTCGGCCATTTTTCTATTTTTTCATTTTCATTTTACAACTTTTGGACCACTCATTTGCCCCCGACAATTGACTTAATAAATGGAAGAAAAGAAACATGTTCACACATGTTCCCAGAGATACTTTGAAGCATAATAATGTACCTACGGGCTACGACATGTTTGAAAAAAATAATAAATAAATAATGACACGTATCGAATTTGTCTAAATCGAAATGTAAATTAAATATAAACAAATACACTTGTTATGGGGACCCGATCCCCTAAGGTACACACATACGCACAGCGGCGTCTACAAGATCAAATCAAGCAGATCGCTTTCGATCCGACGCGACGCCGCCGGCTATTTGATGTAAAACAAAATAAACAATCAAAATCGCCGCTTTGCTTGGCGCAAACGACGCTGCTTGCCGGCGGCACCAGACCGCACAAAGATCCACATGCACAGCAGGGGATCGCGCTCCCTTGTTATGGATCACGATAATGTTTTAAAATGTAGTATATATAGACAAGTGGTCCAATAATAAAAACGTTAAACACTAACCGGAAGAGCCTCGCTTCGATCCCACGTGTCATGGAGAGATGTTAATCGTGAATCCCAGTAATTTCGGGAAGATGCTTTTTTTTCCGCTATCGAAGAAAGTGGCCGCCTTTACGGGACTCGAACCCCCACACTCCGGCTTTTGGTCCAGCTGGCATTACAACATCCCAACCGCTTACTACTAGGCCACATCCAGGAGATACAAATGCTCCAATAATATATCCTATGGGTGATATCTGACGATTACATCGAATTTTCAAGGCACGAAATATATATGCGTTGTTTTTTAAGAAGTGTTTTACTCCTACGATTGTCATTTGAGGATCACACAGAAATCTTTTTCAGGATACAACGATTGTTTTTTATTCAGATGGTGACAAACTAGAAACGCTCAAGAATAGGTTCTGATAATGCTTATTTTGGATGGATTTTTCATGCATGCATTAAGTGTATTTTATAGGCAAATAAAAGTTTCATCCGAATGTTTGTATGCCTTCATGAAAACAATCAATCATTTCACTTGCCTCGAGCAGGGGTTGCCCCATGTAGGTGAATATGGGTCCTTGACCCCTAAAAAAATCTATGTAACTTTTACACCATTTAGAGTTTTTATACAGTAATTACTACTAACTGATCCTCTAATTCTTTTTTAAAAATATTGACCCCTAATCCGTAATCATACTTGAATTTTTAAAATTAATACTTATAAAACTTATAACACGGTGTACTGTTTTCAATCTTTGACCTATATCACTAAATTCCTGTAGTCATCCTGACCATGAACTCTTGAGCTTTTTCGAGGTGTATCACTTGCCAGACAATACTAGTACTACCTTTGATATTGACAGCATTTCACAAGCAGGATAACATTTATTATTAAGAAACCGATACATGCAGCAAGTTGACTAAATAATGTGTACAGTTTGGCAAGTTGACTAAATGTCCATATGCCGGAATTATACAAAAGTACTAACATGTGTAAAGGATATCATAGTGGATCCATGCTAGCTAGGGGTGGCTCCGGTCGGGTCGGCCGACCATGCGCCTGGCCCAGCGGCCAGTTGTGATTGCGCCGCCCTATACACTACTGTAAAGTGGCTAAGCCGGCCGGGCAAGGGCGCTGTTCATGGGGCGGCTGGTCTTGGTCGCCTTCGCCTCGCCGCACGGCGGCGGGTTTGGGCGGGTTTTATGGTCGGCTGGTTCGGTTTTTTTTTTTTTTTATTTTTTTTTTTTTTTTGCAAATTTAAAACATGTTAATAACTTAAAAAATGATTTACGTTTTACGCTTTTTTATTATAAGACATATAATACATGTATTTAATACGCTTTATTATAAGACATATAATACATGTAAACATTTACGTTTTTATTATAAGACAATATAATAAATGATAATAAACATAAATATATAATATTATCAAAAGATCATATTTTTATTAATCGTAAATAAAAATTACATTTATATAATACATTATTACAAGTTTACAACTATTGTTTACATAAAAAGTACATTATTACAATAAATTATATTATTACAACTTTACAACTATTGTTTACATAAAAATTACATTATTACAACACAAAAATATAAATAAATGGGCTTGGACCCGATTATTATAATAATCAAAAATTACTTCTCAATTCCATTGGATTTTGGTAGTAACTAGTAAGTAGTAAGTGCTAAGTATAACGGGGTAGAATTGGGTTTTGGCATTTGGGTAGTAAATATGTGGAGGTAATAGGTATGATGATTGAGTTTTTGGTAGTAAGAAACTAGTATGTAAGTATGTTGAGAGACTCATGGGGTAGTAATTTAGTATATTTGAGTTTTGGCTCTTTTGGGTAGAAGTAACTACTAACTAGTAAGATGTAACTACGTTGGAGTGGAGGTGGAGGTATGAATGTAATAACCAATAAGTATGTTTGGGAGTTAGAACTTGGGCCTTGGGGCTTGGGGTAATTTAATTCAATGGAATGGAGGAAGTATGATTTTGTAAATTATAATAATTAAAGCCGCCACGTATCTCAAAAGAATCAAAGCCTCACGTAGTTTACGTGTCACTTACCTTGGTCATTGGATGGATTGGTAGATGGTTGGCTTAGTCTTCATAATAATCATTCGTTGATGGAGATCCCGATCCGGATGTTGTGTATTCTAACCACGGATCTTCTTCGCCGCTTTTATCTTCTTCGAACTCCATGTCTTGTGTCCGTCTCATTGGCTCTTTTCCCAATCCTCGCTGCAGACACATATCTTGACCGACTCGGCGGTCAAACTCGTCCGGTAGTCGGTGACGATTCTTCTACCTGAACTAAATGCGACTCGGACGCAATAACAGCAGGCTGTGAATAACAAGTATATCCCTAGCTATTGCGGTTAAAATGGGCCAGCTGGTCTCTTTACTACGCCAATATTGTAAAATATTAAAATTATCTTCGCCAATTATATCATCGTTGTTTAAATAATTATCAATTACGGATCTTATGCTCGATGTTACCTGAAGTTGATTTACTTTTACTTTTACCTAATATACTTCCTAAGGCACCAAATCTATCGCTTTTAGGTGGACGACCACCATTAGTACTAGCGTCGATGGTTTTCTCAAAGATAATATATATCATATAATTTAACTAAAATATTATAACACTCCGTTACATAATTGTCAACGTCAAAATCTGTTATTTCTAAAATGGAAGTGAAGCAGGCAAGTAGCTAGCATTACTTGCCTGTTGAGATTCAGAGAGGTGGTATTATTATTACCTATCGATATTTAAAGCACTTGCATCAGATAACACCGTTAACGGAGTGTGTATTTTACAGTTTCGGGAAATCTATATCAATTTTCGAGTTTATAGATTTTCTATCAAAGATAAAATGCATCAGATAATCTATTTTAAAGAATCCGGATGAATTTGATAGATATAAATAAAATTTTACGGAATCTGGATAAATGTGTATACGTAAAGAAAATTTTACGGTAAAAAAATAAAGTATATTCTACGGTGTTTATTTTCTTAAAATATCGAAATCTCTAAAATACAGTTATTAAAGTATTTACCAGATTGCAATGTGCTCTTATAAAAAGCTTGATACATGGTGAGGTAGCATTATTATTTAGTAGCAAAGTCATTATTGACATAGAAAATGGAAGTGAAGCAGATTCTTCGTATGAATGAAGGAGAAGGCAAAGCAAGCTATGCTCTAAACTCATGTCCACAGGTCTCAATCTCTTTCTCTTTCTCTCCATTCAATAGTTTGAGATTTCCGGGTCGTCCCGAGTCTTGTGGTGCAATACGACCTTTTTGCCCACAGGACTCGTTTATATCACACTGTTACAACACTTATGTTATAACAGTGTGATATGATCCCGTTTACGGGAGTTTAATTTTTCAAACATCATTCTTGTTACATTTGTGATGCAGAAGTTGACAATATATTTGGTTAAACCAATGCTTGAAGAGATCATAAGAGCAATATGTCATACAAAAGTGCCAGAAACCATAAAGTTTGCAGATTTAGGGTGTTCTTCAGGGCCTAATGCATTAGAACAAGTGGATCAAATTATTCACAGCATTCACAAAGTTTGCAATAATTTGAATCAGCAGAAAAAACCCATTATTCAGTTTTTCTTGAATGATCTTGAGGGCAATGATTTCAATAATATCTTCTGTTGCTTCCGAGCTTTTATAAAAGCTCAGAAATTCGAATAAATGCTTCATTGCAGCAACGCCTGGATCGTTTTTTACTTAAAGACTTTTTCCTGACAGATCGTTGCACTGTGTTTGTTTCTTCCAATAGCCTCCACTGGTTGTCCCAGGTAGGCAAAAGCATCAGATACTCTTAACGTATTTTCCATTTTACAGTTTCAAATAATTATACGTTTTCAAGTTTATGTGTATGATTTTGGAAAGCATGTTCTATATATATAGGTGCCCAAAGGGTTAGTGACAGATTCAGGCAAGCCCTTAAACAAAGGGAATATCTACATATCAAAGGACAGTGACCCTAAAATGCATAGGGCATATTTGGATCAATTTGAGAAAGATTTTACTTTTTTCCTAAAACTGCGATTTCAAGAACTGGTGCCTAAAGGACATTTACTTTTAACTATGACTAGTGAGCCTGATGAAGGCTATAATTCTAAAGAATTGATTGGATTCATTCTACATGACATGGTTAATGAGGTAATTTTTTTTCCCTCATTGTTTTTTAAAAGTCAATTATACGCTCAAGAATCAACTTTCTAAAAGAGGAAGGTTTTGCGCTTTCATTTTGTTATTATCTTTGTTTCATTTCCACCATTCTAAAATTCTTTTCTATTGTTTTGATTATTTATATCATCAAAGGGACTGGTGAAAGAAGCTGACTTAGATTCATTCAATCTTCCAATGTATGCTCCAACATCAAACGAAGTGAAAAAAGTCGTAGAACAAGAAGGCTCCTTCAAAATCCTGCATCTCGAAACGTTGAGCCGTCCATGGAATCATCTTTACGAAGAGGATTACACGAAAAAGAGAGAGATAAGCAGAGGCGAGTATATATCGAAGTTCATACGGGCTGTTTTCGAACCAATTCTAGCAAGTCGTTTTGGAGAAAGCATAATGGACCAAGTGTTTGACAGATATTCTGAAAAAGCAGAAGAATGCATGGAAATGAATCAAGGTTTCTTTAATCAAGTTGTTATATCCCTAGTTAAGAATGATAAATTTTGAAGCGTTATAAGTTGTCTGTGAATTTGTTCTCTTTTGTTTGGTTGTACTGTTCTTTGTTGATGAGTGAAACATTGTTGTTTTGTATCAAAAACATAACTCCATCTTAATAGAGGTTTGAATTCGGG
Source organism: Gentiana macrophylla (assembly GCA_026214975.1). Lineage (NCBI taxonomy): Eukaryota > Viridiplantae > Streptophyta > Magnoliopsida > Gentianales > Gentianaceae > Gentiana > Gentiana macrophylla. Next base: position 8,026,816 of record CM047816.1, on the reverse strand, counting down.
TGATTTGTGTGTCATCAATTCCGCTTTTCGTTTTTGGATGAAGAAATATCTTCAAAACGTTTCCGGTAAATACAGTATCCTCGTAAAGAATCTCTACTGCACCAGAAAGTCAAATGTGCATCATTAATACTATACACATCACTGATCTAACGGTGTGATTCAAACAGAGACTCTTCATACAAGAATTTCTCGAAAAGTAAAAAATAGCTTCTAAAACCAAACCAATAGAAATCCCACTTTCCAAACATTTTCAAAATCCCAATTCTCTCAAAAACCATCCATTTCAAATAGAAATCATAAAAAACAAGAATCACTATTCAAAGACTAAACCAAACTCTATGTATATATAAGCAGAGCACCCCCAAAACCAAAAGAAACCAACATATCTATACACAAACTATCCCCCAATTTCTACTTTCCAATCAATCACTTCACCAAGAATTTTTCTTCAACCAGATCTGGACTACCAAGTAGATCAAACGGTTTGCCCAACGCGTCTTTCAGAATCGAAATCTGGCCTTCTTTATAAAGTACTTCTTCATCAAGTACTTCAATCTTCTTCTTCAACTGATTAACTTCAGATTTCAACAGCATGTTTTCTTCACTGTACTTTTTAATCTCTCCCCACATCATATCTCTTTCTTCAGAAACCTTCGGTAAAATGCCCTTCAAGATATTCAACTCTTTTGCACAGTCTTGAAGTTGATCCTGTAGCTGACTTTTACTGTCCTCCTTTTTGATCATCTGTGCCAGACATTAGATTAGCATACGTTTTAACGGATTTTTTACCATTCAGAGTTCACTGAACCAAAAAAACTGGTTGTTTAATCGTCATACAAAAAAAAAATACGAGTGTCACGTCAAAACAGACTACATGCTATTAGGAACACATAAGCCCACAAAAAGTTTGATGCTTTTGCTCATAAATACAAAGCTCTATAGAAAAGGTAATGGAGTCCAAATTTCCAGATTGAGATTAATGCAAAGACTAATATCTACAAGGTCTAACCCTTGTAGCCCTTTCAAATCTCGAAATTTCATAACATTCACGTTGCACTCATATACATACGCATGCACATACACATACACATACACATACACATACACATACACATGCAATTCTGTAGAGGGGAGACAGCAGCAAAACGTAAATCCTTGGAACCAATACAAGGTCAAATATTATGGACAAAAGGAAATCCACATTACAGAAACTTCTTTCCAACACACAAAACAGAGAGAAAAAACTAACTGAAATGCAAGTGTAAAAAAAATGTCAGTGCCCACAGAAGATGGAAAGACACAGTAGGTTTACCTGAAGTTCCAAATCTTTCATCTTGTGGGTTAGGCAAGAAAGCGTATCAAAAGCGTTTTGCACTTCAGCCTTGAGAATGTCGTTGCCCCTAACAGCAGCAGCCAATTCAGCTTGAAGCTGCTCGATATCCAACTCCTTTGAATAAAGCTTCTCACGCAACAAAGTCGTCAATAAAGTCTCTGCTTTTAGCTCTGATTGCACAGCATCCTATAGCAACACCACGAGAGATAAAAAAAGACAACCGTAAGATAATAAAAGTTTAAAAAGCACGATTCAGCTCTTAAAAAGTAACCTTACCTCAAATTTCAGTTGTGATTCAACAATGACCGGTTGACAGCTTTCATTCCCATCCACGGACTTTTCATGCAGAACCGTAGAAACAACAGATAAACTCTTGGTCAAATTTTCAATTCCTCTGCTAAAACTTTGAAGTTTCACTTCACAATCAATGAGAAACTGACCGTCCAAACCCAGGGCAGCCCGACCCTGCCCATCTTTCCCATTTTGGCTCAAATTGGTTTTAATATACTCAAGTAGCCTAGTACAGAGATGGGTACTGTCAGCAAGAAACGAAAGCCCTTGGTTTTGCAAACAGCAAATACGATGCCACAGTTCTTGATCTAGTTTGAATGTCGAAAAAGCTCCCTCTTTTCCGCTGTCTTTTAAACGTTGCAGTAGGTTTATGTTTTCAAATCGGTAAGAGTCAGCTTCAAGCCTATAAGATTCAACCTCCTTCCTTAAAGCATGTTCCACTGCAGTCAACCGTATTTGCTCCTTACGCAACTTTCCAATCTGATTATCAGTGTTTTCTTTGTTAGTGTTTTTCTGAATCTCCTCACATAGACATCGCAAACCATCAATAGTCTTATCTTGTTCAGTACAAGTCCTTTGCAGTCTAGTGATCGATCTATGCAAGTCTTTACACTCCTTCGACTTGTCATCAAAGTTTTTTTTCACAAAATCTCTATCTTCTTCAGCCATTTTGAGTTTTTCACTGATTTCAGACACCGTCTGTTGCAGCCTTGTGCTTTCCTCCTTTATCTCCTCCATTTTAGCTGTTTCGCTTTCAAGCTGCTGCTCGGTAGACGCGATCCTATTCTTGGTATCAGTTTCCATCTCCCCAAAAGAACAGATTTCCCTTTGCAATGAAACGTTTTGCTCTGCAAGCTCCCTCACCCTCTCACGAAGTCTATGTTCTTCAGCCCGGTATTTCTCAAGCTTAGTAGACCAATCACTTGATCTTCTGTCTAATTCCTTCTCCAATGCAGACTGTAACTCATTCTTTTCTTTCTCGAGCCTTCGAGTTTGGGAGTCTAGTTCTGATCTAGCAACTTTGAGTTCTTCCCTTAATGAAGTCCTGTCAGAAATCCAATCCTTTAGAATAGACGATATCTGATACGCCATATCCACTCTCTCTTCCTTAAGGCCTCGAAGTGCACGATTCAGTGCCTGAAAACTGAGCCCATTTTCAAAATTCTCGTCTTCCAGTTCTTCTGATAAGAGCATGGCCCGCCTCTCCGAGACTTTAAATTTTCTGAACAATTTCAAGTCTACGGCATCTTCATGCTTAGTATTATCACTCATGATATCAGAATTACTCAAAACATGACTATTCCTCCCTACAAACGAGGGATCTTCTGCATCGCCAGTATAATCTTTTTGTCGAAATCTATCAGAATTTCCCTTGGGACTTGAGTTCCTGCTATAGATGTCCTCAACAGTGATTGGAAACTCATGATCAGAACTTGAACCTTTCTTCGGTAAATGCCTTGCCTGAGAAAGCCTCTCAACCACATGCTTAGCAAGCTTCTGTGGAGATGTATTCGCAAGCCCGTTATCTCCCCAGTCATTTGAGGCAAAATGAAGTTGGGCCGTATTAGTTTCTCTAAAAGATTTAACCTTTGGTTTCTGCCTCACATGATTGGTTGGAGAACCGGAATTAGCATGCTGGACTACAGGGGGATGCCTTTGAGGGTTAACTCCCATTTCAGAACACTTACGAACAGGACACGTATCCTTTTCCTTTCCTTGCTGCTGTTCTCCATCTATATAACGGTCCAACACCCCACTGGAAACGTTACTGGAGCAGTAAGAAGAGCAATCTGATGAATCAAACAACTCTCGAGAAAAAGAACCATTGGGCTTCTCCTGTCTCCGGGGAACTTCAACAGCAGGTGGTTCAAAGAATTTTGATCGATGTTTCCTCTCAGGAGTAAGAGTACGCAACCTATCAACAATGCGGATCAGAAAAACTAAATACAGTTCACAAAATGCACACAAATTAGATACAGAAAACAAATACAAAGATTAAAGCGCAATAATTACATAAGCATACCGAGCTGTATTGCTCTTCATCTGCTTTTGTGCATCGTAATTGGTGCTACATGAAGAGCCATTTTGATCAAACAGATTACTTGCAGGTCCGAATTCACCATCAAAGATAACAGACGAATATGAACGGCTCCTTCTAAGACTTGGAGCACTGGTAGCATCGTTCTTTTCGGTATTTTGCTTCTTGCTTCTAGACTTGCCTTGATCATCAGATGGTTTTTCCCAATAAACTTGCTTATCAGTTGACGTTGGTGAAACTTGATTAGTCTCGGAGTTGGATGATCTAAAAAAGAAAAGCTTCTTCATCTCTGTAACTTCAGAGCCTATGTTCCCTTTTGCTAATCTTTATGATATAACCTGAAAATAATGCTGCCAAAATAAAAAAGACTGATCAGCAAGATCATAGAAAAAAAAACATTAGAAAAAATACAATGATTAGAGTTCTTCAGGCAGGCATGAAAGGAAGAATCATTATATTTAATGAAATATCATTAGAAAACAGATTAATGAAAGCTCCACCTATTAGTTTGAAGTATAATCAAATACTATCCCACATTCCCACCCTCTGTTTTTCTGATGATCAAACCCTGTAGCTAACCAACCCCATCCCACCCCACCCCACACTCCCACACTCCCTCCCACACCCCAACCCCACCCCAAACCCCAACCCAGAAAAGGAAAAACCAAATTTCTAAAAAAAAGATAAAATAAAGGCCTTACGCTGACAGAGAACAGATCAAAATTACTGAATTGTCATCAGAAATGCAACAAAATCGGTCAGATAAACAATTGGAACTCATAGTTATGAATGAAATGAATGGATTTCAGCTATTTCTCTCATGCGGGCAAGTTCAATAACATCAAGAAACAAGTAAACAATTTTATTACTTGCTTCTTTATCTCGATAAAAGAATGAAAAATGCAGCACGACATAATCGAGGAAATGTGACCGTTAAAGAAAGAAATTCAATCACTTACCATTCAAACTACACCAAAAATGAAAAACCCAGAAATCAAATCACACGAAATCTTCAAAAAGATTATTCTAAAAAAATAGCAACGAACCAAATCAGATAAAATCGTTTGGCTAAGAAAATCTTTATGAGAATCCGCCTGAGAAAAAAACCCAAAACCCGCTTGTCTAATTCCCAAAACCCAACGAAAAATTCAAAACAAAATCAAACACAGACAAAAAAAAGAACCCATAAAAAACAAAAATCCATATCCCCATAGTAACGGAAGAATAAAGCCCATAAAATCCACTCCACCTAGCATTAAAAAAAAAAAAAAAAAAAAAGAGTCAAACGAGTAGGAGGATTTACGTGATTGATGAAAATGACGGATTGTTCGAAAGGAATTGTTGGATTTTTTTCCCTTTTTTCCCCCTAATCTAGTAGACGATATACAGCAATATGCAGCCTGGGAAAGCAAAAGGGTGACTTATAGCGTATAAAATGGGAGAAAAGCCAAATGGAGAAGGGAAAGAATGAAAAGGCGTGTGTAAAAGAGGGGTATTTTGGGAATTACAGAAAAAGAGTTCAAATTTCGATGATGCCGCCTGATAGGAGTGGGGGACCCAGAGACGGCACTATGGGGAGCGTATTCATTCGGATCCTCCTCATTACCCGATTGTTAATCATTATTAATGAAGAATTTTTTATATAATAATCTATCATTACAATAAAATAATAAAATTGTATAAAATATGTATTTAAATTATTCATATCCATAGAAAATCATTTCCACCAAAATCTATACCTAGTCAATACGGACTAGGTATAAAAATACAGACTTTTTTTATTAACTAAATTACTAAATTGTGTTAGTAAAAAAGTTCTTCTTCTTCAAAAAAAATTTACTATAGTGTGTACAAATTTCAATGCATAACATCTCGAATATAAATTTTATAAAATTGAGAAAAGGTATGTTTGATACGTAAAATAAAAAAATTGTTAAGTATCATGATGCAATGTTATGATTGAAAATCTCTTTCCGCTTTAAAATGATAGAATTGTCTTTCGGAATTTGTTTTTCGTTTTTCTTTCTTAAATATGTTGTTATTATAAAAGTAAAAGTGGGAAAATCGTATCTCATTCCATTAGATAATCCCTTTATATATGGTCACGACACAATGTGAACACAGATTACATTGATGGCAATAAATCTTGATTGATCGTTACATAATAACCGAAAGATAATCGTCATTCGCTTTGACGGGCGACATAATAGTATTTTCCTTCAACACTCCCCTTGTGCCAAGTCAAAGGTGAAATGGTGCATGGATCGTTGCTCGTTAAAAAACCTTGCCAAGAATAAACCCAGGTGGGACAAAATAAAACTTGGTCAAAGGAAAAAGAAGACAACGCACCTTTAATCTTTAAGGATAACATGTGTGTATTAGACTCTCGAGGTTCATATCTCCCCGATCCTTACACCGATCAAGGAAGCTTTGAAAGCCTTCGCATTCCTATATTTTTCACATGTTCCTCAAATATTGCTTTAGCGGTGACTTGGTAAACAAATCGCCACATTCTCCTCAGACTTTACTTGATTCACTTGAATCTTGAGAGAGCTTGTTGTTCTTTGGTTATAGAAAAACTTTGGTGATATGTGTTTTGTGTTGTCACCCTTGATATAACCAAGCTTCATCTGTTCGATGCAAGCTGCATTATCTTCATAAATGCAAGTAGGCTCTTCAGTGGTGGAACTTAAACCACTGGTCCCTCGAATATGTGTAATGATGGACCTTATCCATACACACTCACGAACCGCCTCATGTAGAGCAATAATCTCAGAGTGGTTCGAGGAGGTAGCCACAAGACTTTGCTTGGTTGATCTCCAAGATATCGCCGTGTTCCCAATGGTAAATACATAACCGGTTTGGGAACGACCTTTATGTGGGTCGATAGATACCTGGCCTGCAAACCCAACTAATACATTGTTTGGGGTTTTTAGAGTAGGGGTGGCGATTTCATTGCCGACATTTTCTTTAGGGGTTGTATTTTCATTTACGGTCCCTCTTGTCTTTGTGTAGGGAAAAAATAGGCCCAAGTCAATGGTTCCTTTTGTATCGAAATATGTTTTTAATACCATTCCAATGACGCTGCTGCGTTGGCGCGGAGTCGAATCTAGCTAACAAGTTCACATTGAGAATGCAATATCGGTCGAGTACATTGAGCTAAATACAATAATGCGCCTATTGCACTTAAGTAGGGAATTTCGGCTCCCAATAGCTCTTCGTCATCTTCCTTTGACGAAATGGATCTTTCTTTATGTCCAAACTTCGACCGATCATGGGAGTGCTAACAGTGGTGCACTTTGTCCATATTAAATCGCTGAGCATCTTTTGGACATATGCTGGTGGTGGATAAGTATTCCACAAGCTCGGTGTTCTAGTTCAAGGCCTAGACAAAACCGAAGTTTTCCCAAGATCTTTCATCTCAAATTCGGATTTCAAATAGCTCGCGGTTTCTCTTATTTTATTAAGAGTACCTATTATGTTCATATCATCGACATATACCGCTACAATTGCAAATCCGAACTTGTTTTCTTTATGAATACGCAGGGCATAGTTCATCATTCTTATATCCCTTCCCAATCAAGTAGTCACTTAGGCGGGTATACCACATCCGCCCGGATTGTTTTAATCCGTAAAGTGAGCGTTTCAACTGATTGCAAACGCACTCCGTGGTTTGAGTCACTTGACTTGGGCAATGAAAGACCATCAGTGCACTTTCATGTATATCTACGAATCAAGATCCCCATGTAGAGATATCGTCAGTAACCACATCCATGAGTCGCATTTCCAATCCTTCGAAACAACTAAACTAACCGGTAACGGAAAGTTATTACATCCATTAGGTGAGAGTATGTCTCTCATAGTCAATTCCAGTATGCTAGAGAAACCTTGCGCCACAAGGCGAGCCTTGTACCTTAGGACTTCATTCTTCTCATTACGCTTTTCGACAAATACCCATTTATGTCCTACTGTGCTTTACACTTGGTAGGGTTAGCACTACCGGACCAAATACATCTCTTTGTCGAGAATCTAGTTCTCACTGGATTGCTTCTTTCCATTGAGGCTAATCGCTCTTTGTTGACATTCTCGCAACAGAGCGTGGTTCGACATCATCGTGTTTCTATGATTTCTTGAGCAACAAGATATGCAAATATATCATCAATGTGCATGGAAGATCTTTCCATCAACTCGTATGCACTCTCATAATCCATTGAGATTTCTTTGTTCTCTGGAATCAATTCAAACATCGGGGCGCCCTCCAAAGTATTGATTCATGGACATAATCGTAATCGAGAGATAATCTCATGAGAGGATTCTCTACATTGATGATTAATGGGTCGGATTGTGCCTTACTCGCCTCTTCTTCCTTGGGTGAGTATCGGTCGAACCAAGTGGTCTCCCCTCTTCCTTTGGGCGCCACGGCCTCATCCACACCTCCACTAAGTGTGGTCGCAATGCCTTTAGCTACTGAGATTGTGCCCTTTTGGGGACTTCTAACCTTGCAGCACGTTTGCGGTGGTATATGTGATCTTGTCACTTTAGCAATATCGAGAACGCATCAGGCATCGAATGCGCACGCTCAAGATTAAGTATTCTTTGCACTTCACTTTCACTTTGTGAGGTACGGGGATCAAAATGAGATCGAGTGGGGACAAACCACGACAATTCCTGTCGTTCCTTAGAAAATCCCTTTTCTTATCTCCCCTAACGACGGGAAGACAGTCTCATCAAAGTGACAATCCGCAAATCTTGCGGTAAATAGATCGCTCATCAAAGGTTCCAAATAGCGGATAATAGTTGGGGATTCATATCCAACATAAATACCTAATCGTCTCTCGAGGACCCATTTTAGTACTTACTTTGTGGAGGCGCAATAGCACATATGTTGCACAACCAAATATGCGTAAGTGTGAAATATCAGGCTCATATCCGGTAACCAACCGGAGTACGTGAGAAAATGGTTGGCTAGCGGTGGGTCCAAACGAATAAGTAAAGCTGCGTGCAATATTGCATAACCCCAAGCAGATAGAGGCAAGTTGGTGCGCATAACCAATGCCCCGCCACCATCTGTAGCCTTTGATGGTGGCTTCGCGAGACCATTCGCGTGTATGCACATGGGGTACAGGATGTTCTACATCAATCCCGATAGACATGCAATAATCATCAAATGCTTTTGATGTGAACTCTCCAGCGTTATCAAGCCTTATAGACTTGATAGGGTGATCAGGGTGGTGAGCCCTTAAACGTATAATCTGTGCTAAGAGTTTTGCAAATGCAGCATTCCTTGTGGACAATAATGCGACATGTGACCCGGCGTGTCGAGGCATCCGCCGTAACCATAAAATACTTGAATGGCCCGCATTCGGATGGATAGGTCCACATATATCACCTTGTATTCTTTGTAAGAATGGAATGTTTTGTTTCATGTCTTTAGCATAGGAAGGTCTCGATCCTGCTTTTTTGCTAAAGAGCAGGCTTTGCAAAATGATTGGTGTGCCTTGGAAATGGTCAATGAGGAAGAGGGATATAACTCATCTGGTGCTTCAGACGACAATGGCTGCTTTGAAACAACACTACTTTGGACACTTTGCATTGTGTCGGATTTTTGTCCCATTTTGTTTTTTCCTCGAAAGAAGGGATGTCCGTGTGAGTTCTTTAAAATACGGATCATCATATCTCGACCAGGGTGTCCTAGGCGATCATGCCAAAGCCTGTATGAGTCAGTGTCCCAAATTTCATTGTTGGTGACAGCATAGGATTCAATAATCCGAATAGTAGTAATATATAATCCATTAGATTGACTCATAAGCTTTTCTAGTATGCGTTTCCTTCCACATTCATTTGTGGTAATATACAAATATTCAGTTCCATTCTCACAGTGAGTTTCCAAATGATAACCGTTGGCACGAATATCTTTGAAACTTAACAAGGTTCGATTGGCTCTAGGGTGCATATAGAGCGTTTGTGACTTTTATCGTTGTGCCGTTAGGCATAAAAAATTGGCATTTCCTCGCCCTTGTATTACTTGTGATGATCCAATCATCGTAGTCACAGATGAATTACATGGAATTAATCGGACAAATAATTGTCTATTCCTTAAGATAGTGTGTGTGGTTCCACTATCAGCTAAGCACTCTATTTCTCCTCGATTCATTCCTACATTTAAATTAGATGAGATTAAAAAGTCGAAGACATAACTCATATTCTTTAGAGTTTTTCGATGGAGATAGAATGATATGCTTTTCATCCCGATATATATGTTTATTGTATGGTAGATGTATTGCTTTACACCTTAATAGTGCTATTTTCAACCATGTATATATCTTTGGTAAATAAAATCGAATAAAATTCAATACTTCAGAATAAAATCCGAAATTTATTAATAGGCCAACGAAAAATCAAAATAAAAGTCTCGTACATCAAAATCCAATTCAACAAACCATTATTCAAATGAACTTTAAGACCAAAATAGTCTAATTAAAAATAAGGCATTCCGCCTTCACAATGTTCTTGGAAAAATAAATAAATAAGCAAAGCGAGATCAATCAAAGTCCGGAACATCCATTGGTCGAAGCAGGTTCTTGTTGCTATTGAAGTCTGCAATTGTGAGGTTGACATCAGTGTCATTGCCTCCATCTTCCGTATAGTGGGCCTCTTGTTCTCTAGATTCCCTATACCTCTTGTAATTGGTCGCTACTTTGTTACTTGCTCGGCGGGTATTATACCAATGCCCAAGAACTCCACACCTATAGCAAGAAGGTTGGCCCCAACTCTCTCCTTTTTCTTGAGGGTTCTTAGGTGCCTTTTGCACCTTAGCCTTAGGACCACCATGGCCACTAGGACCATCACCACCATTTCTGCGCCATACATTAGGGGACCTCCACGGCCCATACTACGGCCCCAGGTCCCTTTCCATGTGGTGCATTGTTTCCACGTGGGTAAGGCTCAAGACGTCCAACTCCCTTTTCTTTGGGGTTCTTTCCACCTTTCATCTTGCCATAGTTAACCTCGGGAATTTTCTTTGTCCCGGCCAGTCCGGCATTATTATTCATGAGAACTTGATCATGCCGCTCGACCACTTGCAAAGATGTTGATCAATTTGTGAAAGGTCGTAATATTTTTTTTGTCGTACTCGGCACCTCTTGGTTCGCTAGTATAAGTCTTTGAAGTAGGAAAAGTGGAAAGAGTCTTACGGATCATATCATCTTCTCGTGAGTTCCTTTCCACGAATTTGAGACGTGTTTCTAAGACGCAACATGTCCTTGTTGAATTGGTCTACCCCTTTGTAGTCAAGCAAGCGGATTTCATTCCACCGAGCGATGACAGCTCGGGAGTAAAGTGTCATGAATGTTCCCAAAACGTCCCTCAGGCATCCACGATTCTTTGGGTGTTTTCAATCGAAGGTACTCCGGCCGTAAGCTAGAGTCAATATGTCGCCTCAAGAACATTAGGGCATTTGCTTTTACTTTAGCAGATGGGTCGCCCTTAGGGTCGGTGGGTGTTTTGATAGTGAGAGTGTAGTCCTTTGCAACAAAGGCCATTTCCACATCTCGAAACCCAGCGGTGGTACTCTAATTCCTTCCGAGTCCAAGATTTCAAATTGGTCGAGTTGTATCACCATCTACATAAACAAGAGTGAAGAGCATATTAATTATGTAGTCATAAGACATCCACAATAATTAATTTCCAAGAGTGTGAATTGGATCACGATGCCATGGTACATAGCGGTCACTCATTTTTTCGATGCTTTGTGAAGATACTTTATCACATTGATTGTTTTGTACTTAGTATATAACGCCTATGAAATTTCTTTTTTGGATTTGATATGTTTAGGAGATAGAAAGGATCAATGATTAAAAGAAAAAAGAAATAGATGATGCATGACATATTATTTCTCTAACTTTATTCTCTAACAATACATCACATCTATGAATACCGGTACAATCCGAACACAATTTAAACCGGAATTCATATTTTGAATAAATATTAATACTAAAAATCCATTTCCTACACGTGGATGATGATATTTTCACTTATGGAGCCAATATCAAAAAGGAATTAATTATCAAGTGATTAACTCATTAAAACAACAAACGTCTTTCTCACTAACCCACGTACTTGGGGTTTTTCATGGATGATGAGAAATTTGAGATTTTTCAAACCGATGAAAAATTTGTAAGATTTATTCTACAACTTAAAAACTCATTATAGAAACAAATAATAAGAAATCTTAAAAGCAACAAATTTTCTAAGTTATCACAAGTATATGCAAAATTCTAGTTATCAATATATGAAATATATATATGTATGAATATTCCAGCATGAGATCATTAAGCTATTGTGAATTGGAAATAATAAGTACACAAACAAGGGAAAAAAAAAAGGCCTACCTTTGAAGCTAATCAGAGGAACGGAATATTTGAAATAAGCGTTTGCAGAGTATGATTATGATATGACGAAATTCTTCGTTCACTGGAGGATTGATAGATCTGTTCACCAAAGGGATATCGCCGTTGATGGATAAAGTCGTCATGGCGCGGGTTGGCGGCGCGGCGGCGTTAGGAAATTTGGTGGCGGCGGCAAGGCTCAATTAGGTTTTTTTTTTTTTTTTTTTTTCTCTGAGCTACGTGCTGATAACGTATAAAAGTAAAAGTGGGAAAAACTGTATCTCATTCCATTAGATAATCCCTTTATATAGGGTCACGGTTACAATGTGAACACAGATTACATTGATGGCAATAAATCTTGATTGATCATTACATAATAACCGAAAGATAATCGTCTATTGGGGCTTGGAAGCATAATAATAGTATTTTCCTTCAACAGTTATATAGTTTTTTTTTTAAATTTTTTTTATAAGAACAGGGATTTCACAAAGCTAGTGTAAAACCTATGTATAGGATTGTAGTTAATAGCATTTTTAAAGTAAAAAAAGACTATTATTTTCATCCTTCGTGTTAGATCATATTTATGACACATTTGTTTCATAAGAATGTAATGAAATAAAATGAATCAAATCTATTACCTAGTTTACACGTGAAAGAACATAATATGCTTGTGTGGTATGCTCCGTAAATAATGTATGGAAAACTATGCTTCGGTGGGATTTGCGTAGCACGCCACGTAAATTCGTGGGGTTTTTGGTAGCCGCAAAATAAACCGTCGTTGATTAAAAAAAGAAAAGAAAAGAATTACCCACACAAAACTCTTTTAAATCCTATGTATAAGTGAGTCATTTTTAACAACTTGGCTTTCGATATCCGTGTAATGACCTAACCTACGCAAAACCTACTCAAATTCCACTTAAACGCTGTGTATTTTTAAGATTCATTCGTTAAATCAAACGGTCATTTTTTTTTTTATACTTTTGAATAGGTAATGTATAAATCTTAAAATACGCTTTGTCTAAATGGAATTGGAGTAGGTTTTGCATAGGTTAGATTATTCACGAATATCGAAAATCAGGTTGTTAAAAATGAGTCACTTATACGTAGGATTTAGGTGGAATTTGTGTGAGTAATTTTTTAAACATCGACGGTTAATTTGCGGCTACCGAAAGCCCACGTATTTGTGTGGCATGCTATGCAAATCCCACCGAAACATAGTTTTCAATACATTATTTACGGAGCATACCACACAAATTTTGTGCTTTTAAAGCATATTTTCCTTTCTTAAAAAAAGAAGAAGCATATTTTTCCCAAGTTTCCCATGAATCAAATTCATTACCGTGTTTAGACGTGAAAGAACATAATGAAACAAATTTCATGATAGGTGACACAATGAGTGATGATGGCTGGTGAGGTGGCAGGTTGGGTAGGATTATGTATGACAGAGTGGAGGCTAAGGTAAGATAGAGTGCAGAAGGTAGGGTATGGAGGGCGGTGGCCGGTGGGGTAGGCTGAAAGGTGTAGGGTTATGTAGGATGGAGGTAGCCCTGCCCTACCTTACCCGACCACTTTACCCCACTATATTATACCTCACCATCCCACCCTGCCCTACTGTGTCGCGCCGTGTTGGACACGTGCCGGAGGCATGTCAGACGTGTGACGTGTCGGAAATGTATCCGACACTACGCACGGCTCTCAGTTTTAAATGTCAGTGATTCATAGCTCGCAATGTCTTGTTAGGAATACCATAGAAGGTAACATCCATGTTGCACTAAGGCCTCCTCATGAGGCTTCATCGTGACATTGAATTCTTGAATAGTCGGTAGCTTGAAGACCATCAACTTTTTATAACAGACTCAATACCTTTTTGACATGGAATTTGTAACCTAGTCAACCAGCTGGTCATTTCTGCTGACCAAAAGTGTATTAGGTGATTACTGGTGTATTTAAAAAATGGTTAAACCCTACCCACAAGGCTCCTCTAAACCTGTCTCACGGAATGAATAAAGATGTTAATAAGATCATCTAGTTGCTCAGAATCATGAGTTTTTATTATATCAAAGAACTCAAAAGAGTCTCATTTTATAAGGTTCGAACCACCACACTCCAGCTTAAGGTCCAACTGCCCTTTTAAAACGCTCAAACCATTTATCACTAGGCTATGTCTAGGGGAATGATTTCTAGTGTCTTTAACATCATTGGAGAATGTACAAGTTGAAATGCAATCAACACTTGGCAAAACATTATTTTTGTGTGTGCGTTTTTTCGCCAAAAGAATTTATAGAGGGGACATGCCTCATCATGCTGTTCAAATATTAAAATGATTTAATTTACTGTCAGTTCTAAAGGTACACATATCATTGTCCTAAACTAATGAACATCCAATCCTAAGAACCCTGGCATACATTAAATAACCAACAGTGGCTGTCAAGGCCAAGGGCTCTGGACCCCATAAAGAGTTTCAAATTTACACATTTTTTGGACAGTGAAAGAGAGGGTAAGAAGGGGGGTTTACAGTTCTGATAATTCACCAGAACTAAACTATTACTATTACGGTTTTTACTAGCACACACACACCAGATCAAAGCCCGAATCTCAAACTCAACCCGGTGCACTTACGAGATGAAAGCCTTTACCAAATCAGTATACTTGCATACATACCCTGTCCTTGGGCATGTAATCTTACCATTATTATTCTTTGCCATATCCTCAAGTGCCTGAATATAAAATAAAGCAAAAATGTTATCAATAATGCAAAGTGGGTCGTGAGTGACATGTGTTGTAGTTAAATGTGTTCTGATTCTAGCACTATTAACACAGTGAAATGAATAGATTGTATGGTAAAGTGAAGAAATAGAAGAATACCTTAGTGCCGTAAGCGTAGCCATTGGGTAAAACAAGTGGTTCATTATTGCCTTCCATCAGTTCTTTAGTAATGAAGCAAACTAGTTTAGAATTATGTTGTTTTGAGTATGGCAGTTGTGAAGCTAATTTGCGAAAGCTCTCCTGTGATAATGGGTCTTCCTTTGTGCAGTCGTCTTCGTAACAGAATCTATTATATACCAAGTCAAGGCAATACCATACATAGACATTATGGAAAGAAAAAATAAAATGGCTGATCCAATCTTTATGCACTAAATACTCCATATCATGTATGTTATAATAAAGACACTTTGCCGGTTTGCTCTCTTTTGTTTCACAAATTTTGCAATTTCACCCATAAAATTTCAGTTTTGCACTTTTACCTTTCATGTAGGCATGTTTTTTTACCTTTTCGATTCAATATGCCATGTGTCTGACAACCAACCTTGAAGGTAAAAAAGGTTGCCCGGTTTTCAACCAATAACAACTTGACACGTGGCAAACTGGACTGAAAAGGTGAAAAATGGATGCATAAATGAAGTTCAAAATGCAATATTCAAACATTGGAGGTATTGCGAAATTCGTGAAAAGCGTCTTTATCGCAACACACACACACACACACACACACACACACACACATATATATATATATATATATATACATATATACACGTACGTGCTGATATGCATCCATAGAAACACACAGCAGTGTATAGAGTGGGAAACGGGTTAACAAATGCATAGACAGCTTAATAAGGATACGGGGTTTTGAGCGCAGTCAGCCCTGATTGTAAAAATATATGTAGTAAAGGCTCCAAAGTCATGCCATGTAATCTGTAAAACTCTTGTTTAAATAGGTCCACAAGGATGTCCCATTGTTTCGGTTCAAATAAAAACTGGAAAAAAAAAAAAAAAACCGGTTAGGAATGCTTAACAATTTGTCAGTGATGCACTTAGCTCTATATGAGAGAAAACAGCATCCTTACTGCTTTGACAAGTCATGAAATGTCTAAAATAACAATTTCTGCTCCATGAAGCAAAACTTTGTTTGTGTAAGGCTACACATGGTAGGCCTTAACCCGACCCTGTACAGGTGCAAGGATGCTTCCATGCACCAGGCTGCCCTTTTTGTATTGAGATCAAGGAATATATATAATGAAAGATCTAAAGTATATGCAGAAGAAAAGACTTACCTTGTATGCTGCGCATTCGGTACTGCTCTTAAAAGCTGCCGCCGCCAAAACCCTCTGCAGTTCTTTCATATGAGAATCTCCCCATGGCGCCAAATGCTTGCGAGCATACATAATTGCTTTCATGATGTTGTCAGCTCTCACCAGTTCTATGTATTCTTGCAATCTCAACTGAAATTCTAAATTACTCTGCCATCCACAGAAGCAATTAACTAGTTACAAATATGACATTGTTATGTGACCACATGATGTGTTCAAAACTGAGGCAACTTTGCCATTTCCACAATATAATTATAATATAGCTCATGTGAGAAACGGTATTTCAATAGCTATATCAAAAAAAAATCCTGGAAAATCGGATGGCTATGACAAGATTCCACAACAAAATATGGAAGCATCTCATAACAAACAAGTTAAATAGCATAAGAAAGTTGGTCAGAAATCAAGACAAATTTGTGTTATTTGGATATGTGAATCCATTTTACTAAGTACATTGACCATGACAAATTATGTCACCTAATTTATCCGGGCCTATGTCGATCTAGTGATGAACACCCAAAACCCTAATGCCTAAAGAGGGGTTTTATGATTTGGCGGCCGAGTCTAAGAGTTTATCTTAGATTGCCTACGTATCTCGTTAATTTCAGAATCCACCTTACATAGTTCCCGGAGTGTAGTATTTATAATGACAACACATGCCCTAACCCTAATATTAAGTCGGTTTGAGTTAATGTCATATTTACCCTTAATGGGCTTTAACCCTTGCCCAAGTTATCACATTGTTAATGGGCCTTGATACCGGTGGTGCGGACTCGCCTCGATGTCGACATAACCGACTGCGGTACTCGACTGGACCCCTTGTCCTACATTTGCGCCGATGGTCGATTATCGTAGCCCCGATTCGAACTCGATATGTGTAACTTGGCCTATTCGCATTCTGGGGACCAACTGCAAGACGACACGTGGAGGGGGGAACCCGGTATCGTCATACATCCTTCTTAGTTGGAGAGATACTTTAATGACAATCTGATAATAATCCGGTCCACCTCGTCGTTTTCGCTCTCTTATTTCTTTTCTCTCCTCTTTTCTTTCACAATAATTACGCCTTAACCAACGTAGTAAAACCCTCTAATTCCTGGTAACTGGGGAAAAGCTTGCCCATGCGGCCATGCCTTCTCTTTTAAATCATAATACATGTTTATAAAGCAAAAATATGAAAGACACTGCACAAATAACTTAAGCTTGTTATTGGAAGAGAAATATCAATGTTAAGGCACCTTCATGGAATTAATGTACAACCTCTTTGCATTGATTTGTACTTCTAAGCAATGTACAACCTATCAATGTTAAGACCTATCAACCTCTTTGCATATGAAACTTTGGTCCATGTACAACCCCTTTGCCTTTTTACATGGTAAAGGCAAGGCTCTCCCATCTTTAGTTTGAAGGGAGAAATCCAAATAAATGAAAAGCAATACACTGCAAAGAAGAGGACTCAGAAGCAATTATTCTAACCGCTTCAATGTTTAGCTCGACATCTTAAGAGAAATGCACTTCAGACTTTATTCACCATAGTCATAATACCAATTGCGTGACTGCAGCCAAAATGTAAACATTTGGCAGAGATATCTTTAAGAGTGTTACTGGCTTACTGCAGGGATTGCCTTTAATTGTCTTGCAACATTTAAAGTATTTAACACACATAAGTAGCTAGTTTTTTTTCCTGAAGATACACTGCTTAAATTTTTAAGTTCTTTGGAGGGGTGTTTAAATATTTTTCATCTACCCCGTGCCCAATTATTAGTTAATTAATGCCATGGAAGATGCCATCATCATCGCCTTTTTAAAAATTACTAATACAATAATTCCATTCAGAATTAACATGTAATCAGTGTATAAAATCCATTAATTTCATGTTAATATTAGAAATTCAGCAACCTCAAATGACAAGTTCGGAAAAAGATGAACCATATGCTTTTAAAGTCAAACAATGACAGCACATAATATGAAGCAATAAATACCTGTAGTTCACAGCAATCAACAAATGTACAGAGAACAAATATCTACCTCTGACTTCTTTAGCCTAGACTTGTGATCAGCACACCAAGCAAGAGCAGGGCCAAGTTCTTTGTTTTCAAGAGATTCAATAACCTTTTTCGCATCCCAAAACACGTCAATATCCACAAGATCCTGGTACCAAGGATCAACTTTCTCCGTCATACAAAAAAGAGATTTCAAAATAGCTGAATTGTTAAACAACACTGGCAAATGTAAATGAAGCACGCATTTTCTAAATCTATCAGCGTTTCAACACCAAAATTTGAAACTGAAGTAAAAGCAAAGAGGATAGATGTTTATGTGAAGCCCACGATACATGCTTAAGCATAAGAAAAAGAACAACTTGATGAAGGAATTGAAAGTTCACATTCATTCAAGAAAAGCACCCCAATTCAGCTACAGGCACCAGAAAAAGGCAAGAGATAAGCAGAATAACCTGAATGTTGTAGGTTTCTGAAATCTTCTTTGCCGTCTCATAGTATGACATTCGCAACATGTAGTCCACTAGTGTTCGTTTCAACCTTGTCTCATTCCATTCTTGTAGATTCTCCACATTAACAGATTCCAATTGATCTAACCTAGCTCGGCATCTCTGCGCTTGCATGTTTTCTTCTTTGCTTCCTTCTTCCAACTGCAAACTTAGACAATAGATTATAAGCTTCACAACTACATTCATTTGATTCCCCACTTCAAAAATCAACAACATACCCTTCAAATCAGTGTAATTGAACATGACAAAATCATAATAAGCTTCACAGCTACATTCATTTGATTCACTTCAAAAATCAACAATATATCCTTCCAATCAGTTACACTTTACTCTAATGCAATTAAACATGACGAATTTCTTGTGTAAATGCTACGAAATTGGAAGTATCAAGCAATGGTATCTTAAAACTAAAAATTAAACAACCAGAGCTTTCAATTTTCATTTTTTTCCAACAAACTGTATGCAAAGAAGCTTTCAATCACCTTCCTCTTAAGTCCTTGTAACCTAGAGACAAGAGAATTGAGCTGTGAAACAGCATGGTCACGAGTGAGTTCAGCAGAGTCAGCAGTTTCGTTAACAGCAGAGACGACGGCGGAGACCTCTTTTCCAACGATGCGATGATTGGAGCGGATCATCTTCCGGTAGTGCTCGAAAGGAACACGTACGAACTGATGCTCAAGTTTCAAAGACTCTTTCAGCTGGTTCAGCTTAGACGACAACGTATCTGATGCTGATACCGGGATGGTGGTGTCCGGCACGGCGGAGATATCCGTTCTGGCTGAAATGTCGGAGGTCGCCGTCGCCGACGCCGACGACGTAGTGCTTCCGTTCGATATCGTGTCTGTTTCCATCTCCATTTTGTTGCTTCTTTTTCTTATTTTCCTTTTTTGAGGAATCTCTTTATATTCGGTGTCAGGTAAAGAGAATAAAGAGTAAAACTTCTACGTCAAATACTTTTCATTGTTGTTAAAAATAGTTATAAATATGATACATACATCATTTGCTATAACTAGAAGTGTACAAATAAATTAATATTATATATAGTATTTTTTTTTATCAGAAACGAAAGGATAACACACCACACACGCTCCAAGCGGGGACTTCTCATTGAAAAGGCATGTTAGGCGCAATGAATTACTTACTAGCATGATGTATACTTAAGTTGAGTCTGACGAGAAGCATAATGAATCAGGTAACTTACTTTGACATTAGTTTTCTTTATTGCCAAATATTGTAGTACAAACAAATATAAACATTCAGTTACAACTAACGACGCAATATATTTTTATATTAATGATTATGAAATACATTCGGCTTGTGATGATCAATGGAATAAAAACATGTTGTGACACCGATTATGCATGAATGATTGTATTAGTAACAACCCGAGACGAAACCAAATCATGACTCATACATTTTACATTTTATTTTATGTCTGTTTTCTTAAAAACAGTTAAACCAGAATCAGTATGGGTCCTCGCTCGATCACACGGGAGTCAAGAAAGAGAGAGGTTAATCAGAGATCTAGAAACTCCAGGAAGGGGTTTGCGTTACTATATCTTCTTACCGAAAGGGACCGGCCCTTTACGAGATTCGAATCCCCACACTCCGGGTTTCAGACTCCGCTAGACACTACACCACGCTCAACATTTGACCACTAGATCATATCTAGAGGATTTTATGTCGGTTTTCTTCGTTGTCATTAATGAAGTACAAAGAGATAATTATTTGTTCACATCATACATTATCTTATTAATAATGATATCAATCATATATATGTATTGTTATACGTCACATCATTATCAATGATGTAATGGAACATTTTTTTCATATTTCATAATCATCAATGACGTAAAAGAATGTTGGGTCATTACCTTGTGACAATATACATTATTGATTATAGTTGCTTGACAGCTAATAACAATTTCCAGCACAAGACACACTAATATATATCCTGAAAGAAAGATAGAATGAAGAAAAAAGAGCAAGAAGAAATCTGATGAAAAAGTTTAAATAAGCAGTTGCATATCCACTTATACATTCAAAAGATAAATCTCTGGCAAAATGATGACAACAGAAAGAAGAAAAATAAGCATACAGATGGATCAACAAAAAATCCATGGTGAAACTTTGAAAAAACAACAGAATATATAGAACTGGAAATATTGTTGTTATTAATCCGAGTCACTGCCCCTCGGCGAGCCATCTTCCCGATCATCAACCGGGCTTCTACTTTCCCGAGCAACAGGGCTCGGAGGGCTTCGACTCCGGCCATTTTCTTCAACTGGGCTCCCGTCTTTTACTATATCCTTAGGGCTTCCACTGTTTTCTGAGCCATTGTCTTGATCGTTATCTTTCCTTGGTGATGGCGTGCCTTTTTCTCTTGATGGACTTCTATCATCAGAATTCCAGCTGTGCCTCCTACCTTTGGATCGTGGCGGTGGAGATGGAGAAGCTCGACGAGTACGCTTAGGGCTTCTTGATCTTTTATGGTCACGATCACGGCTTCGCTCCCTCCTAACTGGAGACCTTGATCGGCTGTAACCACGAGACAAAGAGGAAAAAAGGAACATGGTTACTATAACATCACATATGAAGGCAAAAAAAAAA
The DNA here is from genome assembly GCA_026214975.1 of Gentiana macrophylla. Taxonomy (NCBI): domain Eukaryota; kingdom Viridiplantae; phylum Streptophyta; class Magnoliopsida; order Gentianales; family Gentianaceae; genus Gentiana; species Gentiana macrophylla. The sequence continues at coordinate 8,005,557 of CM047816.1, read as the reverse complement.
GGCCTTTTAAAAGCACCACATTAAATCTATCATTGCCCTTAAGGGCACCCCAGTGCATGCCTATTTTCTCTCATTGCCCTTAAGGGCACCCCAGTGCATGCCTATTTTTAACCGTGATTAGGTGCCCAGGTAGATGTAGGGTGGTGCCCTTAAAGCCCCCCAAAAGAAACAATCTTGAAAATGTACACATGCACTTACCTGAAGCTAGGACTCCTGCTATAACTACGGCTTCGACCACGCCCACGGCGAGGAGGAGATGGTGAACGAGAGTAACTTCTTCCATGCCTATACAAATACACACATAAAAAGCCAACAGTATCAAAAACCCAATTATTAGATAATCAGATTCTGCAATAGTGTATAACTAAACAAAACATCAAACCATACTTTGTGGCGCGTGGACTATTAGTGCATTTCTTTTCTATATGACCACGTTCCCCACAACGATAACACTTGTTCTTCCAGTCCCCAGCCTTACAATCTCGAGCCCAATGACCATCAAGGCCACAATTGAAGCAACGTCCAGTTCCAGGAGGAGGACCCCTCCCATGATAATCACGGGAAATTTCACGGGATCCACCAGCACCACGTGGGACCTGTAAGGTAAATCAGGATACATAAAAGTAAAATTACAATGATTTACAAACAAATACACACACTACAGATTGCATATGTTTTATATATCAAGTCCAAAAACTGACCCCTTTAGCAAACTCGACAATTATACGGCTTCCATCAACTTCTCGACCATCTAGCTTATATCTTGCATCATCTGCATCTCGAGGATCACTGAATTCCTGTTGGAAACAACACAGAACACCAAAAAGAAAAGGATTTACGAGGCACATGCATAGCATGCAAGATAAACACATTAAAAAAAAAGAGGAGTGCATACCACAAAAGCATAATCACGCTTCATATCCACATCACGTACTCTGCGCAAATGGGTGCCAAAAACAGTAAGGGCATCATCAAGACATTAGAATGGAAGGGTTGACACTTCGCCCCTCAAAGATGAACTAAACACCAGTTTGAGATTGACGCCATTTCCATCAAAAAAAATTGTAATAACATTATAGATAGAACCGCCAAATTGCCCCACACAATCTGGAAGCCACCAATCCCACCAAGGCAACTTCTCTACATAGACCTCCAAGATGGGCAAAAAAGCCCAAAGACCTTCAGAAATGTCATTCAAGTTAAAATGAAACATATGATAACTTCTCTCGAAGACAATGCCAATAAAACATGATCATTAAAAGATACAATAGACATTTTCTCTTGGATACGCTTCCAATAACACGGTATAGATCAACATCAGAAGCAAGAAAGAAAAAAAAAATCAAAATTGAAAAAGCAGACGCATTAAAAGCATACAACACCCTAAAATGGACCCATAAAAAATGAACCTGGCAAAAGTAACACTAAATATAAGAAATAAACAGAAATGCAGCCAACCAGGGTCCAAAAACACGTGACCACAAAAACCAAGTTACAAAAGTTTTCTGTTATCAATGATATTAGTGAATTCACTAACAAAAAAGTCACAGAGCCGGGTAATTTCCACGACAGCATTACTACTCAACAAGATAATTAAAGGGGACCTTGGTACAGAGAGAATCATTACCTTCCATATCGACTAAATATATCGTCAAGGTCTCGTGCCATCGTCCTTGATGACAAGTGGCCAACATAGAGCCTTGTGGTACTACCACGCCCATCGCGACTGTCCCGATCATCATAACGCGGCATCTTCACTGAGAATAAAGCCCAGTTATTTTTCGTAATAAAATGCTTTAAAACCTTAAACAAAACTTTCACTAACTGAAACTTGTCTGGAAAATATTATTGTTAGCAAAATTTAACTTTCTACCCATTCAGCTATATGAATATCCTAAAGAAAACAGCTTTATAACTTCCCAGACAAAATTAAACAACAAACACAAATTCATTACTGTAAGTGCATTTCCCCCAAGTTTACAAGTCAAAAACTAGCGTATCAGTTTTCTCTATGCTACTAAAAGAAGCAGATCACGTGTATATCCTCAATTGAATACATGTCGGATACATACAACAATAATCAAAACACTCGATTCATTTGAATTTTTTTTATCTTCTCTAATAAAATGCCTTAAAACTCTTACAAATTGGAACTCTGATCACATTAATTTTAACAAAATTTAACTTTCTACCCATTCAGCTATATGAATACCCTAAAGAAAACAACTTTCTAACCTCCCACAACATAAATAAAACAACACACACAAATTCAGTACTGTAAGTACATTTCCCTATCAAAAATAGTTAATTTATGCAATTAACAGTTATTTTTATGCAATTAAAAGCAGCAGATCATGAGTATAACCTCAATCGCATACAAGTCTGATAAATAAAACAGTAATCAAAGCAATCCCTTCCATTTCAAAAACATGCATTAAGAACGAATCTGAACAATGAATCAAGAATCTTCAATAGATGGGGGGACGGGAAGAAGAAGAAGAAGAGGAAAGAGATGAGGACAGTAAACGTACCAGAAAATAAAGAACGGAGCCGGAGAAAAGCTTCGGACAAAGCGTAGATTTGATTTTGCTAGGGTTTCGTTTGTTTATGTTCGATTTTCGGCGGCTTAAGGCCTTTTTTTAGTCGGTGCTACAGTACCGTGTCGTGGCTTAATGGGCATCGATTTGTTGAGAACTACATGGGCTTTAGACATAGGCCCAACACTTGGACTTGGCATGTTGTTATATAGTTGGGTTCTATCGATACAAATATGTCTCGGGCGGATTATAATTGACAAGCGGTTTATTTCCGACACCACATTTATATAAAAAGTGATGCTTAATTGTTATTAAGGTTTTTATTGTATTTTATTGTATCATAATTACTTAGCATTAATCAGAAAATTATCGATGCAAGAATTAATCTCTATCGCAGTAATTGTTCACAGTTAGTAGCTGTTCAAAGTATTCCGCGATCTATCTGTTGTTAAGGATCCATAGAAGTTTGTAACGCCACGCTATCGGATACCGAGTTCTTATCCGGAAACGAAACGCTCGTTACGTATAATATTAAATAAATTCAATAATCAATATTATACATAAGCATCTACTACGTCGTATCGAGTTTAGCAAACAGAAGCTAAAAAGACTCGGCATGCATCATAAATGCTACTAAGAATAGAAATTCCAAACATACTAAAGATAGACATGTAACTTACAACAACGAAATCCAAAGGTTACAAAGTACGATGTCTAAAGAAAAGTAAAACAACAAATCTTACACGGCCTTAAAGAAAGTACAACACTTATCTTGAAATTGAAATAACAACATAGTGTGATACCTCTTATAATAAAAGAAACAGTAAACATCAAGTGAAACTTGAGCTCAAACATCGTCCCAAAGTCGTCATCCAACACATGCTCAACATGTTCGTCTTCTCACCCCAAAAGCATACAACAAACATGCAATTGAGGTAAGTACAAAGTACTTAGCAAGAGAAAGAAGCTAATGTATAATTAAGTCAGACTAAACATCACATACTTCTCTAACAACAAGTAGGAATGATTTCTAGGATTAAAACACCACAAACACTCAACCTTAAACATCATAAACCTAATTACACATTAGGAAGTGCCCCTTACTTGTTTAAAGCAAAGTCCAAAGCAAAACCTTCAAAGCAACTGCTGCCCTTCCTCAAACTTCAACCAAAACCTATGTTGATCAACAATTAAACTTCGGTTAACTGTGATCACGGTTTCTAAACAACTGAAACTACGAATCAAACCAAACGATGCCTTGAAACTTGATCGATTCTTGAAGAAACCAAGACTAGGGCTAAAACTGTTACCTTTCAAAACTCGGAACTTTTAGTATCACCACGAAGCTCTTCTTCCGCTGATTATGAATCTGCAAACGATTCTGAAAACGATCAAGAACTCATTGAGAAATTTGAAGAAGCCTCTTTTCTCTCTTTCTGTCTTTCTTTTGTTTTCAACGTAAAAGTCAGAATGTTAAATTTCTGATTATCCTTTTGGCAACTTCTGACTTAATAGGAAGTTAATTCCCCAAATAAAACCTCCTTTTAACCTTAATTGCCACTAACTCCCTTTAATTACAATTAAGTCCCAAAACTCCTTTATTTCCATTAATAGCAACTTAATCCCCTCATATATATATATATATATATATATATATATATATATATATATATATATATATATATATATATATATTTCAATTGTAATATTCGATTTTAGGGAAAGAAGCAGACGTGTCATTTTACTTAAAACGAAATATTGGTTCGGTTCCTTTTATTCGGAGTTAAAATATTTTTCTAAATGTATGTATGTATGGTCGAAATATATATATGTATATTTAAGGAAAATTCTGAATTTTTGGTAATTAAGGGTAATTAAGGAAAAAAGGGATAATTGGAAAATATATTTAAGGAAAATATATTTTAATTTTTGCATAACCTAATTACAATTCAGAATTTGCTTTTACGTAAGAAGAAAAAGCACTGAAGCATTAGAAAGAGGCCTAGAGATTCTCTTCAATTTCTCAGTCGTTCGTTGTCGGATTTCAGTTTCGAGAGAAGCATCGGAATCGTCATAAGGAGAGCGTCGTTTCAGTACCAGAAAGTTGAAGCTTTGGCTAAGGTATGATTTTCGCCCTAAGGGCTGTTCTTGATCTTCTTTGGTTCATATAATCGTAGTTTGATCGTTTTAGAAGCCGTTGATCGATTCTAAATTGTTTTTGGGATTGATCACATAGATATCTGTGGGAGAAAGGATCGGTTGATGCTGTTTTTCTGAGTTTTGGCTTGAGATTAGCTTGCTTAAAAGGTAAGAAGCTCTTCTTACGATTTGGTTATGGTTTAGGGAGGTTAGATCATGTTTTGATGCTTTTTCGTATCAATGTTTATGCCTAAATGTTGTTTAGGATTAAGGGTTGTTTTGGATCAAAAAGGGTATATTTTCTGGTGTTTTTATGAGGAGAATCGTGTACAATATGTTTGGGTTTGAGTAGAAATCGATAGAGTGCAGAAAAACATATAATGCCGTCTCGCTCGCTTTTGGCGCCCGCTTTTTAGTGCGCCCGACCAAAACAGAGTTCAAAGAACTCTCTGAACCATTTTGGCGCACGCCGAAAGCTTTGGCGCCCCCCGAACCTGAAACAGAGAGTTCAGAGCACTCTCTGGTGCATTTTGGCGCACGTCAAAGGTGTTGGCGCCCCTCAACAATGTTTGAATGTTATTTTAATGATTTAAGCTATGAGATGAGTTTTAAAATGTCGTTTCTTGAACTAGTAACATTAATTAAAAATGAACAAGCCCCGATTGAGTTTCTGGTGCGTTGGTTCCAGCACCGGACGTACTCTTAAAGGGAGTTGAAGTTCGGGACCGTCGGAAGAGCATGAAAGGGCTTGTGCTTTGATGAACTAGAGTTCATCAATGTCTTCTTATATGATAGGTTGTGATGTCTAGTTGTCTAAGTGAGGGAGTAGAGTCGTTAAGGTGAGATTTATTTTGAAAACACTTAGGTGGCTAGATAACAACGGTAAACAATTACATATGTGTAGTAAAAGCTAAAACGTCACTTGTTCTCGGTTAGGCACTATTTCATATCGGCGATGTGATACGTTCATAAAAGGTGAACAACGCTACTGGCTCAAAAGGCTGAAGGGTAGTGGAGGAAATTTATTGGACGTATACGCATACCGGGGGGACCCCGGAGCTAATCGGTGCTAATCACCGTTAGTTAGCAAGTATATCTTCGGGCTGATGAACGTCATGCGCAGTGTCCATGAGTAATGACGTAACCAAGATAAGCTAAGCTAGAAACGTATAGTCATGATATGTTGATGGGCATGAAATGAACCCTAGAATGAGTCGGTCTCACAAAGATAATCCTTTTTATTAAAACTTAATAATAAACCTAAATTATATTGTAGTTTCTACTTCTTACTTTGTACAATGTACTTACCACAAATGCATGTTTATTTATGTGTTTGAGGGAGAGAAGACGAACATGTAAACTTGGAGTTCGAGCAGGACTTCGATGACGACGTTTAAGGACACCGAAGTTGAAGAGCTTATTCTAGTTTACTTTTAGTACCTTTTGGAGTTCGTACATTTTGGATTCGTTGGTTTCTTTTCCCAATGTAATGACGTTACATTTCTATCTTTAGATTTTGAGTTTTCTATTCTTGGATATTTGAAAAAAATTTACCCGAGTCTTTTTGCTTCCGTTTGCTTTATTTTGATACGACGTAGTAGAGGCTTACGTATAAAGTGAATTTATTTTTATTTTATACGTGCCGAACGTTCCTTTTCCGGATAAGGACTCGGTGTCCGGGAACGGGGAGTTACACGAATATACATACATATAATACACTTTAATCCATAAAAGAAATAAATATAATATTCCGAATTTTATAAATTGACACGTCCGCCCTTTTTTAAAATTCGGAATATTACAAAGTTAGAGGTAAGGAAGTTAGGGCACTCCCAGCAGAAGCCCTATACGGTGCCCTATCCCTAAAATGAAGATAAAAAATAGAGTTTTCCCTCAAATAGCTCCTACATCAGAGGTTCTATCCCTATTTATTTTTAGGGTTATGAACAGTGCATCACTACTTGTGGGGATGGACTATTCACTGCTCTAAACATATTTAATTGTTAAAAATTATAGGGATAGAGATAGAGATGCTGCTGGAGTGAAATAATAAATATTTAATGTGTATAAATATGGTTGTGAGGTAGAATATGTATTATTTAATATTATTTGAAATGTTATAGGGATAAGGATAGGGATGCTGTTTAGAGGTTTTTGAATTGAGATGTTGTAAAATAAGGATATGTATTATTTTATATTATTTTAGAGATAAAATTTGAAGACACTGCTGGGAGTGTCCTTATTCCATCAATTAATTTTCTTCAAGTTTAAATAATGTTTAAGCATATCGTAGTCTTATAAATTTGTTTTATGCAAGAAAAAAAATAACATGTATATTGTACTATATTGCATACTGGGTATTATGGACACACGAACTATCGGGTTTGTGCCACAACGGCCGCACCTGCGGCAAGCACATGTGTACAAAAATTCCAGTTTATGCGTTTTATATTTATGTCAGCATGTATTTAATGCATAGTAGATATTGTATCGTTTTTTTTTTTTTTTTTTTTTTTTTTTTTGGTCGAAATCGGAATTATTAAAAAAAATTACAAAAGCTGTACAAGCAAACTAATTATACAAAAGCTAAACTTTACAGAGGGTAATACTAGAAAAAAAAAATACAATAAAGGCTCAAGGCCACGTCAATCGAAGCTCTCGAGCGCGCCTAATGGCTTCCAAGATGAACACTCTCTGGAGGGGGTGGGGGGGTCGGTGGAGCTCATCATGATGAACTCTTGATTACGCCAAAACCAAATGCTTAGGACAATCTCGCGGAATAGAAATCTCCAGAATTCAATGGTGTCATGCTTGTACATATTTATTTTCAAACAACGCTCCAACCATGAGGGGGTCTCATAACTCGAAATAAAAGAACTCCAATGTTGTTGGTGGATGACTTCCTTCCACATGGTTAGGGTCCACGGTCAGTCCCTAACCGCATAAAGGGTCGACTCAGGTCTCGTGCAGCAAAGGAAGCAGGCATCATCTTCAATGATATGGCGGTTCTTGAGAAGGCCCGCAGTAGGGAGGGCGTCGCGACAAATCTGTCAAAGTAAAATATTCCCTCGAAGAGGTCCTTTAATGGACCAAATTACTCGCCAATTGCCTTCCTCGGGGACCGCGGGAGTCAAAGATCAGTTCTGGATGTCATGATACGCCGAGCTTACCGTAAATTTTCTGGAGGGAGTCAACTTCCAGCGTGGGTTCCCATCATTATCAAAATCGATTGCATCGCGTACAAAGTTAGTAGCATAGCCTATGTGGCGCCAAATGAAAGAACAATTTACTTTTAGATCATCAAGGGGCAACCCATATTTACGGCTTAGGAGTTGCACCCAGAGCTTATTTGGCTCCGTGAGAAGCTGCCAGGTGAGCTTAGCCAGAAAGGCAATATTTATATCACGTGCATTGCGTATACCAAGGCCTCCCAGATTCTTCGGACGGTAGATATGGTTCCAAGCCACAAGATGTAGTCCTTTTTTCTCCGCATCATGCCCCCAAAAGAATGCCCGTATGATTTTGTCAAGCTCATGTGTAACGCTTGCAGGGAGGTGGACCGTCTGCATAAGGTATTAGTGTTGGAAATAAAATTTTATTTTTGATGATGATTCGTATTATTTATTTGTTTACACCCCATTGATGAAGTGCTGAAACTAGTTGTTATAGTGAAAAGATAAAAGATGTCTAGAACTGAATATATAGGTTTTACTAGAGTCTGATAATTGTATAGGTTATATCAGACAAGCACTGTAATAGATAGAAGTGTCGTAAAACTGAAAAATGGAAATCATCTAGAAAACTGGAACATGACATAAAACTGAAAATGTCACTCAGAACTTGGAACTGAAGTTTACTCATAACTGAAGAAGGTAAGTCGCTGAGGGACACAGACTCGGTTGACTTATCCAGAACTGAAGGCTGAGGGAACATACTCAGTAAATGAAGAACTGAGGGACACAGACTCAGTTGTAGAATAAATAAAGAACTGAGGGTTCAAACTCAGTTGTGAAGACTTAAGCCGAGACTGTAAAGTTAGAATTCAGGTAAGTCTGTGATGGCCTGAACTGACTTTATGAATCTTGAAAGAAGACATAAGAATCATAAGGACAATGATATCTTAGATGATTTGTATAAGAAATGGTGTAATCTGATTAAGTAATACAAAATCAGATAAATAGAGTACTGAACTTTTGAAGAAGAGTAAAAACTCAGTCAATACTCTAAGTCAGTTAACAAACTGATAACTGACACACTCAATATAAAACTGATCAGGATACTCAGTTTTATAGTCATCCATCCAAGCAACTGAAAGTACACTCGAACGTTATAAATCAAGGATTTCTATTGGATGAAGAACTGACATGTCAGAACGGTCACTGACACCTGACATCTGAAAATATAGACGTTGATACAATTCAAATTCAAACAAGATGAACGTTGAACCTCACACTATAAATAGAGGACTTGGCATCAAGAATCAGACACACAACAATATCAAATTAACAAGTTTACAAGCGTTTTTGTCCACAAGTCTAATTTATCTGATTGTTATTTGCGCTCAACAAGATCACATCTAGATTTCTTCAAGTGTTCAAGCTACATCGATCATATCCAGATTTCGACACTTAGAAGAACCACAAGCAAGAATCAATTTATTAATTTCGCCCAACTTTGATTATTCAATCAAAGGTTTAGACTATGAAGCAATCCGGTTTAGGATTTGCCAGGGCGATTGTCATTAGCGATGGCAGATTGTGTTTGTGGTGGTGGTATTTGGAGAAGAGGCAATTGCAACCTCTAAGGACCGGTGTTCAAGCGATTAGAAATGTAAATGAACCTAAGTATTCGATTCGATCCGAGTATTCGGCTCGAAAAAGCTCGATTCGGGCTCGTTTTCGTGGGTTCGAACTCGAGCCGAACCTTACAAATTTGATATTCGGTGGTCGAGCGAACATGTTCGAACATGTTCGGCTCGGATATCATAAATTCATATCGATTCGAGCGAAGATGTTTTTTAAAACCGAGCGAACATGTTACGATTTTTTAAAACCCGATTCGAGCCGAACATGTTCGAACGGTTCGACATGTTCGAGCCGAACCGAGCCGAGCTTTTTCCCCAAATACCAGACCGAACCCGGCCGAATAATGAAAATATAAGGCTCGGCCATTTCGAGCCGAGCCGAGCCTAAGGTTCGAACACACGAGCCGAGCCGAACCCCGCCAGGGTTCGGTAGAGGTTTCTGCTCGTTCTGACCTACAAGCGGTTGAAGAGCAACAATCCTACCTGTTCTTTAGTTGTTTAGATAGTGAAGCTAGGGATTAGTCAAGGAACTATCGTTTAGGACTTTTTGTAACAGCATACCTCAAAGAGTTCTAGTGGAATTTTCCTCCTACATCACAGGGAAGAGTGGACTGACATGATTACACCACCTGAAACCACTATAAATCTTGCTCTACTTACTTTACGCATTTACATTCTGTTATTTACTTATACGGCATTTATTATCGTTTTTACAACATACCGAAACTGATTATTACACTTATATACAGTACACAAACTGACACTCACCAAAATTCAGTTTTGCATACTCAGCTCTTTCTTAGAAACAACAAGATCCAGATAAAGGCTAATACTTATATCCGCTACCGGTTGACTCGGTTTTGTTATAAGTCAGTTTGACTTAGACTCAGCTTAGTCAGCTTAACTCCACACAAGTTAAAACTGAACCTTAATCGTTTTAGATCTAGTTTTTTGTGACAAGTTTATGCACCCCCCTCTAAACTTGTGTCAACCTTTCCAAGGGACCAACAATGAGAGCGTCGTGGAGAGGACCGTTTGAGAAAGAATAGCTCGGCCAGCCTTGGATAAAGTGGTTGCCGTCCAAGGTTTGAGTTTCGAACGGACTCTATCAAGAATTCCTTGAAATTCATCTTTCTTTCAAACGGTTATGGTGCAATGGGACTCCCAGATATTTCTTGAGGTGATTGGTATGAGACATACCCAAAGCATTCTGTATGAGATTGATCGTCTGTGCATTCGTATTTGGAGAGACCACAAACCTGTATTTTGACGCACTAATATTTTGGCTTGAAAATCCGCAGAAGCTAGAAAGAACTCGGTCAATTTCAAGGGCCTGATCAACAGATGCTTCCGCAAACAGCAGAAGGTCATCCGCAAAAAATAAATGCGAGAGCTTAGGACTCCCACGAGAGACAGAGACCGGTTTCCATCTTCCATCATCAATGGATAGGTGAATAAGGCAGCTCAGAACTTGCATAACAATGACAAAGAGATAAGGGGCAAGGGGGTCACCTTGCTTTAAACCGCGGAGGGGTTGAAAGTCTTGGAGAGGAGAGCTATTCCACAGGATTTCGAGAGATATGCTAGATAAAGAGTACATGATGAGGTCCACCATAGCATTATTGAAGCCCACAATATGAAGAATATGTTGAAGGAACTCCCAGTTGACCCGGTCATAAGCTTTCTCAAGATCGATCTTAATAATCATTATGCCTGTTGATGAGAGTCAACTTTACAATGTTTTGGTGCATGTTTTAACCCCCGTTTACGACACTTTTGGCTTGTATTGGGTAGTTTTAGACCATTTATAGGGCAAAATACATTGCACACTCACTTTGAGGCAAACCGTCAGATAGATGGAAAACCCCATCATTTTACGGTATTTTGACCCTTTTCGAGCCCTAGTTATCTGGCGGAGTTATGCTCGGTATGTGTTTGAATGTTGTGATGCAGGAAATAGGTGACTCGTATGTTGAAATAGTGTCCTAAACCCAATCGGGTTGGACCGGATCCGACCGGGTCGGATCATTTCTACTATTTCTTTATGTTTATACATATATAAAATGGCTTTTATGTTGTCATATATATGTTCTTTTAAAGAACCAATTATGAATTGTTATGTGATAACGTCCTTAGTATTAAACTGTGATAGAGAAACCATGATAGGCGATTATGGTTGATGAGATCTCTAATCACTTTAACAAGTTTGATACTTAAATGTCTCTAGTCGATGTACTATTAAACAGGGCATTGATAGTATGAACAAAGCTAGCACGTATTAGATGTCTTCATCTTTTTAGGGCATGGATAGATCTCGTCTATCGAAGTGTAGAGACACTTGACCGCACGTGGGCGTGTATTAGAGAATCGTGCACTTAGATCGACCACTTACACGGATAAGTGTCACACTATGTGGCGGTTGTGTAATTATCCTTAAGACCGAGTCTTCATGGCATCACGGTGTGGATTGTCATGCTTTGACACTATTGAGGTTTCCCAGACACGGGCGATCATGCGGTAGTGATTGGGTATGATCATCAAGAATGCGGAGTATACATGATCGGGTCGTCCGGGAATCGCGTATCTCATGATTAGGATTGAATATCCGAAATGGCCTTCTTATAAGGAATGTCTAACTCTCGTGAATCTTTGCAAAGTGAGAGTAAACGAGTTACTTCGAGAGAGCTTGATATCCAGATTATAAGATACGGTCGTTGATGTTTTGACACTCGACTAACGACCGTATGGATATTATTACAGCGATAGGATTGTGATTTACACGGTAACTGTTTCATATGAAAGGTAGTAGTCATTGCATTTGACTCTTCCGATGATTGGGGGTCACGGTGTGTTGCTAGACGCTATCATGTGATCGTTAGGCATGAAGGGCATTTTCGTAATTTACACTTTGTGTCTACGGCCAACGTATTCGGAAGCCTATCGGGTCACACACATAAGAACATCTAGTCGGATTAAAATGTGGTTATAGATGATAACCAAATAAGGAAAGTTTATCTCGATACTATAAATGTTATAGTGGTAAATTAATATGGTGGTATTTATTTATTATGAATAAATATAATACAAGATATTAATTATATTGATTAATTAAATATACATATGATGTATGTATGTTTAAATTATTATGTGTATATGATACACATGTATTTTGCAAATTAATTAATCATAGTGTTATATTGTTAATTATATATATATATATATATATATATATATATATATATATATATATATATATATATATATATATATATATATATATAGTATATATGTGGTCAACACGTGAATTGGCAATGAGCTTGGCGCAATTTATTGTGTATATGATACATTTGGATTATGCAATTTAATTAATAAGATTACCATAATATTAATATTAGATATTAATAGATTTTGGAAAAATAGATTTATGGTAATAAGATAAATATAGTCAATATAAGATATTGACAATATCTTGAAATATTCAATATAAGATATTGACAATATCCTAGATTTATTTAATATAAGATGTTATATTAAATGAGATAAATCAATCAAATATATTTTCCTTATTTTATTGGGAAAAAGTTTTCTTCTCTCTACTGCATGCAGGCGCCACATCCATTATAAAAGGAGGTGGGTGTCATTTTTTTTATACATCACAATTCCCCAAACTAATAGTTCTTGTGTAAAAAATAGAGCATCTTTTGGAGAGTTGGAGAGAGGGAAAAAGGCCGGTCCCAAGAACCGGAGTTTTCCAATAGCAATCCATGATGGGATTCCGCGGTACATTCGTGTGGACTAGCGGTAGAGACCGAACACTTGGGCGGCTCTATGCGAACTACTCTCCTCAGACGGTCAAAGCGTCAATCTTTTAGATCAACCAAGGTAACCACCGTCTACTACTTATTTGTTTATTGCTTAAACGAAGTCGATCTTGGGTCGATAGGAAATAAAATTTTGAATTCCGCTGCGTTCCCGCGTAGATTTCCTAACATCGTAAACCCGGACGATGAAGTATGAGGCTTAGAGAACGTGTACCCGAAGCCACGGAGTTCTTACGGATCAATTGTCTCAAGCATTTATACTCACAGCTGACTGAAAGTGAAATTTGACCCATCTTAGAGACATAATTCGGTTTAGACTTCTTCACAAGAGTTGTATAACTTTGAACAAGCTTTCCAACACATCTTAAATCACTCAAATCGGAGGTCTACCCGCAAAGTTATGGTCAATTTACTGAAAACAATCTAGTATCGAACATCTGTCGGCCAACTTCAGCAACTCGGCTCGTTATGCGTTTTCAAAGACACAAAACGCGAATTTCCTGCATATTCTCGATCGGTCCCTTCCCCAAAAGAAGAAAACCCTTAGAGTCACTATTCTCCTCTTCTCCTTGACCCTTAGATTCATTCCTACACTAGTTACTACTTAAATTTAACATAATCTAGCTTAGATTCTTGCTTAATTCTCTTGGATTTTGTATTTTGTGTTCTTCTTCCTCAAGTGACATGGGTGTGGATGAAGATTGTTGCAACTTCAATTTGCTGCGATTTTGGTAATTAATTTAGTTTCCTTTCTTGTTTTATGGCTTTGATTCTCTTTCTGATTGTTATTTCTTGTTTTATTATGAGTAGCTAAACATTCCATAGCTAAATCATATGAAGATTGAAAAACTCACCCTCCAATTGATGAAATTGGGAATGAGTAGTGCTTAATTGTTGTTATATTGATAAATTCATGTCTTAAAACTTGTTCTTAGAGTTTGAATTAACTTGATCACCTAGTTCATGACCACACACACCGCTTTTATAAATGTATGTTGCGAAGGGGTGTGGGTAATGAGGTTTTAAGATCGTTTCTTATAATTGACTGAGTTGTTTAGATTCAATTAGGGAACGAGGTTTATCGGTTGATTAATCGAGCAACTCTAGAGCGTTAATCTTGTTTCGGTCAGTTAAACCCTTAAAGGCGGACTGTTGAACCGGGCGAAGGGTATTAGGTTGTTGTATGGCATCTAGAACTATTTTAGGAGTTTACACCCATGAATGAGTCAATATAAGTTTTAGGATGGATGGTTGGTAAAACTCGTTGCCGAGATAGTCAATTAGAGGGGTGAGAGTATTCAGTTGGATCATGATTTGGCTATGTCTCTCTCTATATCTCTTTATAGTTAGTTTAAATATCTTTATAGTGTAATTCAAAACGTGAACAACCTTTGATTGGCCTAAACTAAGTTCGATTATGACTTTGGTATTTGATTGATTCCTCGTGGGATACGACCTTGCTCGCCACTGTAGTACTTCCGACCCGGTACTCTGCCGGTTAAGGTTGGTCGTTACTATTTTGGTCATCACCTTTGCTTCCTTTTTCCCGCTTCATAGTACAGAGCACCTCATGAGTAACAATAATATTATCTGAAGTTTGCCTGGCTGGTATAAAGGCACTTTGATTGTTGTCGGCAATTTTTCCAATAATCAAACGGAGGCGATTGACAATAATCTTCGTGATGATTTAAACCGTTACATTTGCAAGTGCTATTGGACGAAGTTGAGACACTGATTCGGGCGGATGTACCTTAGGAATCAAAGCAATGAAGGTCCGGTTCATAGCAGGCGGGAATCGTTGATCATGAAAAGCCTTGATAACCCATGAAGTAAGGGGAGTGTCAATATGTTCCTAGTTATGTTGAAAGAAGACTGGCGAGAAACCATCAGGGCCGAGGGATTTAAAACCTCCCATATCAAGAAGTGCAGCCCAAATTTCACCCTCAGCGACAGGTCGATTAAGAAGTCTCTTATCTGCATGAGTGAGCATAGGCTCGAAAATGCCATCAGGAAGGGGGACCACATGTTCATCCGTGTAAAGGGAGATGAAGTAATGTCGAATCATGTGGTGGAGCATGTCAGAATCGTTGATCCAATTGCCATCGGGGTCCTGTAAGTATTGAATATAATTTTTAGATCTCCTACGCTTGGTAGATATATAGGTGAAAATAGCGGGTGTTTCTTTCCCCATTCTGAATCCAATCCAGCTTTGATTTTTGGTACCAATAGATCTCCTCCTGGCTTAGGAGCTCCTCATATTCCTGCACAAGAGATTTGTTAAGATTAAAAAGGTAATTTGAGGGGGCATTCAAGAGGGAAAGTTGAATCCCCGCAATCCGAGCTAGACATGTTCTTTTGCGATAAAAGAGATTTCCAAAAACCTCCATGTTCCACACTTGTAATTTTTCCGCAAGATTTTCGAGAGCTAAGTGCAGATTATCGTAAAAATTATTCCAAGAATCCAAGAGAAAAGTGCTGAAATCCGAGTGCTTCAGCCGGCAAGCTTGGAAGCGAAATGGTCTCTCGGATATGGTGGGCCGAGCTGAGCTTTCCAATTGAAGAAGGATAGGGCAATGGTCGGAGTGTACATGGGGTAAGTTGAAGATGCAAGAGGCGGGAAATTAGCTCCACCATTTGCTAATGCAAAGCGCTTGATCGAGCTGTTGTTCGATAGCAGAATTACTAAAAACTGAGCTTGACTATGTGAATCTTGGTTCTTGGAATGACAGTTCAATCAACGCGGCTCGGCTAATTTATTGTTTAGGAAAATAACGAACCCATCCCCCCCGAATTGTTGTTTTGGAACGTGGTCCATGGTTTTTTTTTTTTTTTTTTTGAGTTTGATAATGTATGGTATAAAAGTGATTAGGTACAACTTTGTGTGGATATAGGTGGTCCTAGATCATCATCCTATTGTTTAAATGTTTTATCCATGAATGTATATATTAAAAGAAAAAAAAGTCAAATTGATGGATAAATGTCAAAATGATAGATATGATTGTTATTGTTATAGATAATGTTATGGTTTAAATAAATTAGTATAAGATAAAAAATTATCTTTAGTTTTAATTATTTTGAATTTAGTTTATTATTTTGAATTTATTTTTATCTCAGCTTTATCTCTATATATATAAAAGAAGATTGTAATATTTGAATCATCATTCAATAAAACACAGCGCTTTTCTTCCGTCTGCAGATTGCTTTTTTTTACAGATCGAGGCAAGAGGCGGGGTTCGAGAGATCTTTTAACGTTGTGAAACCTCGCCCGATCCTCTTCCACTTCAAACACTTTTATTTTATTCTTTTTTCAGCATAAACATCACAATGATGGCGATGCTATTCTCGATCTACAGTTCAAAAAAAAAAAAAAAAAAAAAAAAAGAAGAACCTTTCAATCGTTCAAATTCAGGCATTGCCTTTCAATCTTCAAATTCATGCAAAGTGCATGTCATCTTGCATTTTTTCTTTTCAGTCAATTCCCTTTTTGTTTAGATCAACCTCTAGCTATTTTCCATCCATCAAAAAATCCGGCCAAAAAAAAAAAAAAAACACCCCCAACCTCCAAGCCGTTACCTTTTTGTCCAGATTATTATTATTTTCATGGTATTTTTTATTTATGTATAAATAAATAATCTCACACACCCACTTGTGCAGAGATTTTTTTTATTTTATTCTTTTGCCTTTGTCTCGAGTAATAAAAAAATTAAAATTAAAAAAAAAAAATTTGTTTCCGTTTATCAGTGAATATTATCTTATCTATAGCATGTATTTGTTTTTTTTTGGCATCTATTCTATGACAAATTTTCAGGTGATATCGGAAAACTAAATGAAGATCCAATGCAGTAAAAGCCATTGGAGGCCGAGGTGCAAAAAAAAAAAAAAAAAAAAAAAAAAAAAAAAAAACCCAAAAATAGATTCGATGGACTCCGGAAGAGCCGAAAAAGACGCATACTGTGGAGTGGAGATGCCTCCACAAATACCACAACTATGGACTCGGAAGACCACGGAGTGGAGATGCCTCCAAAACAACAATACTATGGACTCGGAAAAAACCGGAGTGGAGACGCCTCCAAAAATCAAAACTATGGACCTCGGAAGACCATCCAGGGTGAAGATGCCCTCCAAAACAACATCACAACTATGGACTTCGGAAAAACAAATGGAGTGGAGATGCCTCCAAAATGTGCAAAGACAAACTCGACCTCCAAACCCTACTGCCGTTTGAGGAGGGTATTAAAAGAAAAAAAGTCAAATTGATGGAAAAATGCCAAAATGATAGATATGATTGTTATTGTTATAGATAATGTTATGGTTTAAATAAATTAGTAAAAGATAAAAAATTATCTTTAGTTTTAATTATTTTGAATTTAGTTTATTATTTTGAATTTATTTTTATCTCAGTTTATCTCCTATATAAAGGAGTAAGCATTGTAATATTTGAATCATCATTCAATAAAACACAAAGGCTTTTCTTCTGTCTGCGTATTCTACTTTTCTTTAGTATATAATTATGTTTATGTCACCATGTATCTATTTTAACTATTTAATGCATACTAGATATTGTATCGTTATTGTTTAAATGTTTTATCCATGAAATGTATATAATTATGTTTATGTCAGCATGTATTTTAATTATTAAATGCATAGTAGATATTGTATCGCTGTTTTGTTAAATGTTTTATCCATGAAATGCATATTAGACTGTAGTTAGGTTGATGTGTAGAAGTTTATATAAGCCTTCTAATGTGAATAAACATAGAATAGATAGATCATAGATTAATGCAAGATCATATATGAAATATTTTCACAGATCGACAAGAGTATAAAAAGAAACGCAGGTTCCACTTCTAAGTATCCAC
The DNA here is from genome assembly GCA_026214975.1 of Gentiana macrophylla. NCBI lineage: Eukaryota > Viridiplantae > Streptophyta > Magnoliopsida > Gentianales > Gentianaceae > Gentiana > Gentiana macrophylla. Next base: position 7,987,397 of record CM047816.1, on the reverse strand, counting down.
ATTACAGTTAAACATCGATAAATAAATATTCTCGGGACCAGAAAAAAAAAAATTTGTTTATCGAAGTTATTCATTTATCGAACATTATTTTAAGTTCTTTTTGTCGCTTTGGATTAGCATAAAATTATTCATTCGATTGATGTTATTCATTTATTGAATATTTATTTATCGAGGTTTAACCGTAAATTCAACCATATCGATTAGTTGCAACATTCAATCTTAGATAATATGAAATAGTTATATATTCAAAAGAAAAAAGAAACATTTCATTTTCAGCCCATTACACACACAAAACAAAAAAGTTACAATTTTTTTTGCATCCCTCCATGCACTTTTTACCTTCTCTTGTTCTTGCTTCCTAGTACCAAACAAAAATAAAACAAAACCCTAAACAAAAAACCCCATGCAATAGTGATCCACAAGCAATTCCATTTGCTTAAATCATTCATTCCTTGTTGCTTCAATAGATCAACACCATTCATCAAACATGTCTTCTTTGTTATAACATACCCCAAAGTATCACTCATTGTCTCCAAAAGCTTCTCTTTCAATTCCTCAGACACCTTGCCGAGCGGGCTGTTATCGAAAATCTGGGTCCCGCGAATGAAACATTTTGCACGATTATCGAACTCGTTTTGTAGCACAGCTTCATATGGGTATTTCACTAACGAAATGTAATGAAACCAAATCCAATACATCGGAATCCGATCCAGATTGATGAAGAACCCACTGAATAAGAGGAAATAAGCTAAAACCGCGATCACGACTACGTACCCTAAGATCACGTAAGGGACGATACAGGAAATAAACGTGACGAATGAATTTCCTGCCCAGAAAGAAGATAAGGTGATAGCAAAGAAGAAACAGAACCCGAAAATCCCGCCTTCGAGTCCTACAGACCAGAAGGTGACACACGAAAACACGAATGCAAGGAAGGTTAAAGAAGGTAAAGAAACAATTGCATGTGACACACAATATGATATTCTTCTGTAGGCATTGTAAGCTGTTTCTCTAATGAATATGTACTTTTCTTGGAGAAAAACTGGTAATGTATCGGCGCAACTGTAGAAGGTTGTGGACATGGCGAAGGCGAAAAACCCTAATCTTTCGATGATCCCTTTCGGGGAATCGTCGAGTTGAGAAAAGACCGTTGCTAAGATGAACCCGGTGACTAGAACGGCGGCTAGTCGGGTTCCGAATCGCCCCGGTTGGCGGCGGGAATTCATGAATGAGCGTTTTGATAGGACTGTTATTTCTGTCAAGATTGAGTTTGCATATCTTGGCACCATTGTTGATGTGCTTGAATCATCATTTGATGAACCTGATGTTAATTATAAAAGAGAACAAGTTTACAAATATTAAAAAATTTTAGTTTGTAAATGTTACTTTTATAGTGACTTTTATATATATATATATATATATATATATATATATATATATATATATATATATATATATATATATATATATGTGTGTGTGTGTGTCTGTGTCCAATACCAGAATTAATGGTGTAAAAATACAATTTGTTACAATATGTGGGGAATTAACTTGAAAGAATATGTTTTAAAAGATAAAACTTGATGTGATATGTCCCGTAAAATAACATTTGATAAATATATTTTCGTTACATTTGCATTGCTATTTAGTACCGACATGAACCTTCATCATTTCCCAAAGTGCTACAAAACCACGATGCATTTCGTGACGGTTTTGTAATGTAAGAAGCTATATAGTAGCATATCACGACACTTAATTTCGTGACGCATTTGCAAGTTGCGATTATGTAATGCTTTCATTACGAATTCCATGATGCGTTTGTGACACTTTCGCATGTTTCCATTTCATTGCGCATTTCGCAACGCTTTGGTTTCGCAATGAAGTAAACAAAACCGATTTTAGCTAATTAAGCGTGAAGCTTTTATGCGTCAGCTGTACGAAATAGCCACACAAATGCTACAAAAACATGTTTTCAAAATGTTGTGTTGCATGGCATATCGATCACACTTCTTTTTTAAGGCATATTTTTTCAAGTTTCCCTTGTGACGCTAGGAATGTTGTTTTACCATATATGCTATAAAATTTCATAAAGGAATTAAGTACCTGAAACCAATTTGCCATGTGAAATGCTTGCACTAATTGCTTCCTTCAATGATAAACCCCTCGCCGGAGACGGCTCCGTCTCTGGTTGAGCCGTATCATTCTTCCTAATCCTCCATGTTTTGTAGAATTCCACCATACTTTTCGTTCCACCTCTGCAACCTTCGAGTTCACGAATGAAATCAAGAGCGAATTCCGTCCGATTCTCAACATCCGGATTAATCGGATGACCAAAATCTTCGAAGAATTGTGGCAACATTTCTGGAGGACCGTTATAAACAGTATCACCATAAGAGAGAAAAATCAATCGATCCAGTAACCCTAGAATCCGGTAGCTCGGTTGATGGATCGACATAATCACGATACTTCCACTCTGAGCAATCCGTTGCAATACTTGTACAACCATGAACGCACTCGTGGAATCAAGTCCAGAAGTAGGTTCATCGAGGAAAAGGATAATCGGATCGTGAATGATGTCGGTTCCGATGGAGACACGGCGGCGTTCTCCGCCGGAGACGCCGCGGTGGCCTTCGTCGCCAATTATTGTTTTGGCGGCGTTTCGAAGGCCTAACTGATCTATTAACGTTTGAACTCGTGATTTTTTCTGGGAATTCGAGAGGGTTTTGGGAAGGCGGAAGTCAGCGGCGAACGTCAGAGTTTCTTCGACGGTGAGCATCGGATAAAGGATATCATCTTGCATTACATAGGCGGATATTACTTTCATTAATTGTGAGCCCAATGGCTCTCCATTGAGAGTGATTGAACCTGTTACCACACACACAAATTACCACCATAAAATTTGCCGTTTAAATTTCAAATAATTTAAATTATAAAAAGGTTTTTTTTTTTTTTTTTTTTTGGAGGGAATCCACAAAAAGGAAAATAGAAACAAAATATTTAATATTAAACTGTTGCGGGACGAAAAGGTATAAAATTTCTATAATTTTTTTGCTTAAAAGCCTCCCAGAAATTAAACTCACTGGTCCGACTAATCAGAAATTCAATCCAAAGTCGTCTGCATGAGCATCACTTTACTCGTGAGTTTTAATTTGCTTATAAGAAAAAGTATGAATTGATGTGATTTATATGTTTTTGTTTTTTCCTCTTCACAACCAAACAAGTTAACTAGACTTTTCAATCTGTTTTAGTTTTAAGAGACATGCAACATTTTTCTTTAAAGTTAGGTGCAAGAAATTGCATGTGTAAAAAGGCATTGCCTAAAACCATGTTTCACGTAACAATAATAGTGTATTTTTCTCAACTAACAAAAAAGAGCAGAACCACTCCAAAAAAAAAAAAAAAAAAAAAAAAAGAGCAGATGAACTAATTTTGGGGGTGGGGAGAAACTAGTGTATTTTTTCTAATTAAAAGATACATGTGAAAAAAAATGTGTTTTGTTTACTATGGATCTATATCTCCTGATTAATGAATGTTATAATTAGTCACTAAAAAAATGTGTTTTTTTAAACCATTAAAGTTATAACATTTCTTATTTTGCTATACGTACATGATCAAATGGTATACACCCTTTTATAAAGAGGATGTTAATGTTATTGACAGACACAACGAGTAACACAACATGATTTTAAATCATTGATCTTCATTAGCCTAGCTACATCATGTGATCGAGAAACGTTATAGGCACAACGTACCGTTCTGTCACAATTAGTATTAAAAAACAAATTTTCATCTTTTATTATATATGATGTAGTACATATTGATTGTGGCGTTGGTCCATTATAATCACTGGTATTAAATTATGTTGTGTTACTCGTTGTGACATGAGTATTGTGCTTGTAATTAACATCACCCATCATGATTAGTTGAATCTACATAATACTCCCTCCGTCTCAAAATGTTTGGGACGTTTGACTTTTCAACCGCTTACGAAAAGTCTAATTAATCCTTCGAATTTCATCAAATGATGTAATACTTTTTACATTTATGTACTTTAAGTTTCACTTTATCATAACCCTAATAATATTACATCAATTAACGAAATTTCAAGGATTAATTAGATTTTTCGTAAGCGGCTAAAAAAGAAAATGTCTCAAACATTCTGAGACGGAGGGAGTAATTAACAAGGTAAATTTTGATTATGTCACTCGCTACTACTAAATGGTTCGGTCAGTGTCATTAATTTAAAAAAAAAAAATTAAATTAGTAGTACTACCTTTTAGGCTGTCTTTGGATATCCGATTAGCCAAAGCATCAATTAGTGTAGATTTTCCGGAACCTGAAGCGCCAAGAACGGCCATGATTTCCCCGTCCCGGGCCTCGCCGGAGACGCCATTCAGCAGCACTTTAGTCTTCCTCAACACTTTAACTCCGTCATTTGCCTCACCTCCGGTGGTGGTGGCCGGAAACTCATTCCCATGAATCCCATCCCGTCTGAACACAGACAATAGCTTCATTTTACGCCGGATTCGCACACTATAACTCAGATTACTAAATGACAGCACAAAAGGGACTGATCGCGGCGAATCAATAAAACCCGGTGGATCAATGAATTCAAGAACCTGGTCACCGGAGACATCCCTTTTAATTTGTTCAACAGACGTCTTCATCTCTCCCACTGTCGGAGATGCAAACATGTCCGATGATAATCTCCGATCATACATAGGCGCCGGCCTCCTCTCTAAACATATCTGATAACCTTCACAGTGGCTGAGTTTTGAAATTATACTGAAAGCAACAAACAAGAAGTGAACCACCTGCAGTTTTTTAATGGAAGTTTTGAATTTGAGCTTTTAATTTACAGGAAGGACTTTTTACTATTGAAAGAGAAGCTGTGTAATTGAAGAAGAAGCAATACAAACAAAAAAAAATATTATTAGCGATTAATAATGCATGTTCTTGGAATGGAAAGACTGGATGACTGGATATGTGGCTCTGAATAGGGTTTTATACATGCGAGACGTGAAACTTTCACGCAATATATATATTGATTGCAGCGATTAGATTAAATTGCAGATTTAGTCTCATATTTTTTCAGAAAAGAGAGACTTAGCCCTTATCTTTTATTTTAGTTTGACCGATCTTTTATATTTTAATTAAATCTTTTGCAACTTTGATCTATTAAACGGCCAGTTAAAAAAAAAATTTGACGAAAACCTGTGCAACTTTGGTCCATTTAACAGTCAGTCAACAAAAAAAAAAAAAAAAAAAAAAAGAGTCAGTCAACAAAAATTGACGGAAAACCTGTGCGTATCTTCACGTGTGCATTTTAAAATATTATTATTTTAATCAATGTCAAAAAAAAAAAATAATAAATAAATTATCCCACTAATGTTATTATCGTGTAGCGTGTACAACAAAACATTTTTTCACCATTGTTCCTCCCGTCGTTTTGTTCATCTTTTTCAAATTTTAATGTATTTAAATTGTGGGTTTATCCCAACTCCATCTTCTTTAAATCATTCCTCTAATCATTCATCTTGGAAAATGATTTGGTGAACGATTTGGAGATTTGCAATATAGATTAGAGGATTGATTTAAAGAAGATGAAATTAGGGATAAACCCCTAAATTCGAACTATATTAAGGCTGAGAACGATGAAAGGCTGAGAAAGATGAACAAAAAACGACAAGAAGAAGAATGATGATTTTTTTACACCTTATAATTTTGTTTTTGGAAATTGATTATTTTTTATAATTTTGTTAATGGGATAATTTATTTGTTTTTTATAATTTTGTTTTTGGAAATTGATTAAAATAATAATATTTTTAAATACTAAGAGCGCGTGAAGGATACACACATGTTTTGCATCAATTCTTTTGTTGACCGGCTGTTAAAAGGAACAAAGTTGCAAAGATTTAAAAGATAAGGGACCGGTCAAACCAAAATCAAAGATGAGGGCTAAATCCCTCCTTTTTGGAAAAGATAGGGGACTAAAGGTGCCATTTACTCGCAGCAATTATACATCTAATTATATGGGAACCTAATCATCCACCCATGATTAGGTTCAGTCTAGATCATGATGAAGGGAGACACAACATAATCAAGGGTGGATGATCCATCAAGTAATGTCACCCATTGTCAGGGCGGATGCAAGATCCCAGGCAACGGGGCGATAATTCTAAAGAATTTTTGCTATAAAAAAACGTATAATATTGCTTTTTTCTGCCCCTACGATAAAAATAATATATATATACATCGCAAAAAAACACGACTATACATTTCGCTTTATATAATAAGAAAAACTAATATATATTGCAGAATCCAAACGCATTAACCCTTCTACTTATAGAAATAAAGATTTAAAATATTACAGAGAGTTTTTTTGACGGGAACCAATATTCCGTAACCGATTAATATATTTCTAAATGTATCACTTTGGTAATAACTATGTATTTTTATTTACATGACAAATGTTTAATTTTATGTAAAATTATCGGATTATTATAGATGATATGGACGAAAATAAATTTTTTGAGGGGCGAAAAAATACATAACATAGTTACATACATATAATAGTGTATTCTCCGGATCCGAGGGGGCGAATGCCCCCCCCCCACAAGGGTGCATCCGCCCCTGCCCGTTGTGACCATTTGGTTGAACCCGTATCATTTCTCGATCAGCAATAATGATACAGGTAGAAGTAATTGGTCACAACGAGTGACACGCGCCTCACCTAATTCTGTTGTGTCTAGATCATGATGAATGAAAATACAATATAATCAAGGTTGAATAATTAAGTTGTTTCACCCGTTGTGATCAATCGGTTGTAAATGTATCATTGATCGATACCGATATAGGTGGTTGCGGGAAAACGAATAATACAATACAATTTTACACGTTTGACTATATATAATATGTTAATATTATGATCAATGAGTCATATATGAATAATGCTATTGATTTTATATCATTGATTATCATGAGCCTACATCATGATCAATAGATTCTAGATGATGATCAATATTGAAAAATAATGTTGTGTCAGTCATTGTGGGTGAATGGTTGTGACAATAGCATTATTCTGAGTTATACATGATTATCGATGGTGTAAGATTGTATTGTGACGGTAAGTTTACCTTTTAAATAGCAATTAAAATGATATATATATATGAAGTGTATATGTTTTCTTTTGCGACATGTCAAAATAAGTGTCACTTGTATATTATCTTCACATTTTTTTTGAATGTCCTTCTATTTATACAATATTTACAATAAGAAATATGTAACATTAAATGCTTTTAGAACCACTTAAAGTGTATAAGTGTAAAATATTACATCATTTAATAAGATTCAAAAGATTAAATAAATTTTGTCTTAATCTTATAGGGGTGGCCCAACCAAACCCGAGGCTTAAGGCGAATCGATGCAGTGGGCCATAGATTAATTTTTTTTCTCTTGAACACATACTTACAAAATATATCAACATTGTATTTATAACATCCATAAATACAAAATTCGAGTTCATTAATAAATTTCAAACATACTGTAAGTAATAATTCAAATTCATATCATCATATGCATAAAAAAAGTACAAAACATACTTGATACTTGTTGGAGAAAATGTGGAATTGAAATTAAAAATGAATTAAAAATGATTTTATAATCATTTTATTGATGACTTTGTAAAGCGTATTTTGGATATATTCTTGTATAGAATATATGTAATGTTTTATTAATTACGAAAACTACGTGAGTCGTAGATGAATTCGAGATTTGGAATCATTCAATTCGGATAACGAGTGAATGAGAAATTAACGCTTAAAGTCGGTTTGTTGGAAAATTGATGATACGTCATATTGAAACATCGCTTAAGTGTGTGTTATGAAAAGGAAAAATGGGAAGAAACTTTTCTCCCACATTGGTTGGAAGAAGGAAAAGAAGCAATATTTATATGATATTGTTTTAGTGTAGTTGGAATAAGAAACCAACATTATACACAATTCTCTACGCTGGCGCAGTGGGTGCAAATCCAATCCAGATTTACCCTTGGGGCTTGTGCATGCTCACAGACACGAATGCGGCTCGATTGTGAACTGCGTGACACGAACGAATGCGGCTCGATTTGAAGGTTCACGCGATCGAGTTCGGTTTTGCATTGCAGAATCATCGGTCTGCTGAGAGCCCGGTTTTTTTTTTTTTTTTGCAAAACAGTAATCCGGCGCCACCTTCCAGTGGGCTTAAGGCTGATCAATATATGTCCAACTCGTGAAAGGTAGAATGTACAAGTTTTACGTAACAGTCATATCATGCATAACAAGAAAACATATAAATCTAAAACCGAACTTGCACAAAAATTGTACATAACTCAAAACTGAAAGTCAATATATATTGTCTACAGGCAAAAAAGCCATCACTGTATCGATGACGCATATTGCTACGGCGGCAGCCCATGCAGACATATATAAACAATATTTTCTGTTATTGATTTTTTTTCCGGAAACGAAAATTACACACGCACGTTATTTTTTGTTCGCTCAAACCATGTTCACTGTCGGGTTATGACCTAGTGTTTAACCACTAGACCGATATCGAAATAAATCATCAAGTATAAAACATCTTATAGGCTTTCACATCAAATCATCAACCAAACAAAAAAACCCTCAATTAGCTAACAACACAAAAGTAGCTATTGTCATGTTGAAGTATAGGAGTCGGCCCTAAGTGTTTTGGGCCTGTGTATGTTTGGACCTAGTTTGCTGTGTAGTCTATTATGCTTATCTTATTATGATAGTGATAAGTCTAGATAAGATGATAAGATTGAGTTTGTTATTCAGTTATGTGCTAAGGGTGTTATAACGGTGTAATTGTGGAACAATTGAATCAATTAATAAGAATTAATCTTATCTCCATTCTCTAAGTTGTCATAACTAGGAATTGGGACAAACCCAGAAGAAAAAATGAAATAGAATCCTTTGGACATGGTATCTAAGAAGCATTGAAGTCCTCCACTAGCTAATATGATCAACCTCCTCGTCCTCTGAAATAGTAATATAAATGGTTGGGTGAGCGGACATGATCGTGACTAACTGATTCTAGGGTATTATGCATTAATCTTGGCTCATTTAAGATAATGTTTGTCATCGTAAAATTTGTCAAGGTATAATATCTTATACGTGATTTGACATGAACATGAACATGATATATCAATTGGAGCCTATTAATTATTTGGTCCCGATCATAAAATGACACTTTTTTGAGTGACCCAACACCTATCTCGCTTATTACTTGACTGCACCCGCGATAAGGGCATTGTTTTAGTGTGTTGACTATTTTCGAAAACTCAAAGCATCTAACATGTAGCCGATAACCATAACTAACCGTGCATGTAACCAATCCCATAATTTTGACTAACATGTTTTCTAATTAAGCTAATTAATAGTTTAATACATGGTGTAATAATTAACTACTATCATTCTGATACAGAGAATAATATAACCAGTCCCATAATTTTAACTAACATGTTTTCTAATTAAGCTAATTACAACATGGTGTAATAATTAATTACTTTCATTGTGATACAGAGAATAATGAAATTGTTACACCATGTAGTAATGGAATAGAACATGCACTGTCATATGTTCACAAACAGATCATGAGTAACAACACACACACTACACCCCCCCCCTCCCCACAAATTGAATGGCCGCCAAATAGGGTATCAATGATTTGTGAATATGGAAGATATTACTGGTCGTCCATGATAGTCGTTCTTTGATTATTTCATACGGTTTAAGAAAATCTAATAAATGAGTTACTTTTTAATATTTCAATGTAAAATATTAACTTGTTTTTTGGGACTGACTAATAATATTGCATTGTTTAGTGTGAAAGTGAAAACAATGTATTTAATATTGTATTGAAATATGATAAAGGACTTATATATTGGGACGCCACAAAAAAATTAAAAAGACTTATATTGCGGGACGGAGGGAGTATTTTAAACGTGTAATCTTCTAAATAGATATCAGAGTCTAACGGCCTGATCCGAAAACTCGCGTAAATTTTAAAATTCGAATCGTTCAGTCATGATTCAAAAATGCTGTAAAAAAAATCTCAAATCATAAAGCTTCATGAGGAATGCAGAAGTTGAACATGAGCGGACTCGACTTATTAGAATCTCGATACAAAATTATTGTATAATTAAAGAATCGTTGTGTTTACAACTTTACAAAGTCATTACTAGTATATAAGTTAACAACTCTACTATCATTCTTGAAGATACAAACCAACTTGCTACATCATTCACATACTAGAATTTATGGATGTTTACGACTCCTCCATTGTGGATTAAGAAAATGGCACAAAACTCATGAAAAAGATGAGAAATTTAATCCTAAAAAAAATACCCTTGAACCGAGAAATTTATACAAAAATGGGAGAGGTTGGAGCAAGGGTCACTTTAATTCTTGATCTCATGTTGTTACTCAAGTTAGTAGTCTAAAAATATGTTAAAATACGAGGCGAGCTAATTTTGCCCGGTAAGAAAACATAGCGCCAAAAGAAACTATACCATTGATGATAAAGTTTCGGGTTCTCTTTCGCAGAATAAAATACACAAAGTAAAGATAATACAAAACCGTTGTCAAGCCTTGAACTAACATCTTACATACATAAAACCATGAACATATTACCTAATTCTCACCACCATATTCTGGATAACATATGCACTAAATAATTAAGTGTATATTTATGACAAGAGGTCACATGTTTTAGGTAAAAACATATGAGCCTTGACCTAGCCATTTTAGAGATGAATTTAATGCATTACATTACATTGATTTAATGCACTCATTCGTTCATTCACACACGTTTACCACTTTGTCAAAAGTTTAATAAAGCAAAAAATATGTAAAAGCAAAAGAAGATACTACCAATATATATTGAACACAATTCAATGCAAAATCCAAACATCTTTAATTACTTTCTCATCTCTATACCAAAAAAGAAGAAAGAAAGAAAGAAAACTCATATCAACAAGACACAAACAGGAAAGAGAACATTCATACTTATATGAGAAAAGTTCAAAGCTTTACTATTAGGCAATTCAACCAACCAACTCCCACAAAAAATTTGATATAACAAAACATGCATATCACGAAAACCAATCCTAATCCAATCTTTCGAATCTGGTGATGCCTAATAGCAGCATTCCGTTCACAAAGAAAAGTTTAACAAAATTATTAAGAGGGATAAAATACTCGTTAAAAGACGATAAAACTCTGTCGTTCCACCAGGAATGCACCAAAAGAAGTTAACACGTTACATTTGGTCCTCAGTAAAGTTGACAGCAAGTTCCCAATAGTGTGCAACACCTGCATCAGAAAATATTTTCCGAGCAGCAGCTTCGGTTCGGCATTCTTGAACTGAGAATCGATTGAAGCTCGGTTTAGCAACGTTCCCTTGCCATACCAGAAGGCATTTGTTAACAGGAGCATCATGAGCATTGTCGTCTTCTTCGTCTTCTCCTTCTTCCTTTTTCACAGATGCTGCCCAGTCTATGCGTCTCAGCATCAGTTTCCCGTATCTCTTAATGGACTTTGGACACCCTTCCACAACCACAACACTAACACCCTCTGATATCACAGCACATCCAGTCAACCTGTTTTCATGTGCGTTAGCATCGACCTTGAATCGAGCCTGAGGGTGTGAAAGATTGTTGATCTTATAAACAGAGACGACTGTCTCGGGATTAGATGGGTCATCAAAAAGCTTTCTTTCTTTCTTTTCACGGCGTTCGGCAGGGGTGAGTTTACGTGCGATGTTTCTATCAATGTGAGCCTGTTCACGATCTGCAGCAGCACTTCTGATCTCCATTTCGAGTTTAGTAGGATCTTGAGTTGCTTCTGCTCCGAGTACTCTCATGAGGTTGCTCATTTTGACCTTCGGTTTCGGAGGTTCTATCAGGCCTTGTCTGATCATATCTTGTTTTTCTTTCTCCCGATTCAAACGACGCTGAGTACGCAGTTTCTTCTGTTCCCTCTTTGTCAGCTTCAAAGGTTGGGGAGGGGGTGGAACTGGTTCGGCAGGAGGCTCGATAGGACGAGGATGTTGAGCATAGCGGGTAATCTTCTCCTGCTTGATTTCGTCTTCAGATATATTTCCATCAATCACACCACTATAATTCCCAGCAACTACAAACGGCACATCCCTGGGATAATTAAAAAGCGTGTAAGGAAGTAGTAAATATTATCAACAGAAAGAAACATAACAATCTAAGCACTAATTAATGACAACTTACCACCACTCGATCTCAGGAATTGGTTCTTTTGGTTTTTCTTTTTTGCTGATGACCCTTTCGGACACCTCAATCAGATTCGGATTTATATCTGGCTCGGACTTGGCCTTAGCCAGTTGTGCTTGCTTTGCTTTAAGTTCCTTGGTCCGTGCTTCTCCAAATTGACTCTGCAGATACAAAACACGGAAAGATTTAGAAACATTTATTTGGGTCAGGTGTTGGAAAAGAAGCAGAATAGCGGAGAAGAAATCACAAGCATTACCTTCAGTTTGATTATTTCAGCATCTTTTGACCATTTGCCTTCCTCCACAAACTGAAAACTCATCCTCTTTGGCCTCAAAAGCTTGTCTTTGTCAATACCCATCCTTGGATCAAAATGAGGATTTTTATCAGGATCAACCTCCAGTTCTGGTTTGAGTATCTGGAAGGCATCTTTTTCTGCTTATTGATGTTTACCTGAGAGAAAAAGGGTGACGTGTTTATCAACCTACAATCTGTAACTATGAACGCGTTACAGAAATCAGCATAATTAGAAGATGTCGATCATCATTGGAAAAAATTCATTACCTTAAGAGTACTCAAATTGTTCACTTTAGGATGTTTATCACATTTCGTATTCATCAATTTCCTGCCTAAAGCATCCAATCGAAGAACAGGAGCTTTGGGAGGCTTTGGCTGCACTGACACATCAGGTGGCAACTGCCCAGGAAACATGTTGATAAGAGGAGCAAACTCAGGATCCTGTCGAAATCCCATCTTAGCCGCAAGCTCTTGTGCACGCTTTACAGCTTCATATTTCTGAGTTGTCAGCCCCACGAGATGAGGCAATCCACTTGCTGGATTACCCTCGGTAGCTGTGGAGGAATTTCCAGATGCAGCAGGAACGGGTAATAATCCTGAACTGGTAGAAGGGGCTTTATTCTCCTCCTTCCCGGTCAACCGTTGACCAGCATCCCTTTTTAGCTGCATAGACCAAAAAAAATAAAAAAATCATGTTATCAATACGCATCTATAGCCAGCAAATAAGGACAAATCGACTCTTTAAACAACTCACCAATGGAATCTTCTTGAGCTTTTCCGCGAGCTCTTTCTGCATCTGTAGAGCTCTTTTAGCTTTAGATAAAGCATCAGCAGACAAACCTCCAATCTTGCCTGCATCTGAACCTGTTCCATCTGTACTGGATTTCCCAGGAACCTCATGAGATCTGCTAATATTAACTCCCTTATTTTCATTTTTGTTTGAAATTGAAGATACCTTGGTAGCCGGAGAACGGTTATCAGACAAAGGAACATCAACTGAAGTCCTGGATGCTGAGGCAGGTAGTTCCAACGCACCAACCTGTAAGTAAAGGCACCAGTGAAATTAACATACATGTTCAAACAGTGTAATAACATCAACATCAACATCAAGAATATCGTTTCATGAAAAGTATCCCAAACTTGAAAATAATAAACATCAGATGTGTTACTTAGAACATGATTTATAAATGAATTTTGCAATAGGGAAATGAAAATTGCTACTCAATCATGGGACCCATAAAACAAGTCCAAAAAGGGGCCTTCAGCACAACCAAGAAGATCCAGCTAGAGAATAATTCCAATCAACGAAACCTGATGCGTGTGCAACTAAACAAGATTAAGAAATAGTCAGCCAAGACAACATCATTAAACAGGGATAAGTATACATTCATACAACAAGAACTCAAAAAGGCAAGCAGGCCTCCTCCCAGAATCAGTTTCTGTTTCAGACCATATCAAACCGTCATGAACAAAAAAATATTGACAAACTGAAAACCAACTCCTGAAGCGAAGCAAGAAGAGGAAAACAACACTTCTGCAGCATGAGAGCATTGAGACAGTTATGCAAGTTTTGAGATCATTGTTTGAGAGCAAAATTTATCTTTACCATAATCCAAAGTCATAGACACGTGAACATTCAGGCTTCTGTTTACTAAATAGAACAAGTTTTCTAAGTTTTGCAAGCTAATTGTGTATAACTCTACCTACCTACCTCCCTCATGTTCCAAAGGAAGTTCAGTGCTTGTGTGTGGTATGCATGAGATCAAAGAAATAAATAAAAAAAAGCAGCAGCAAAGAGAGAAAATGAAAGCATATCAAATGTAAGAAAATAACAACAACAAAACACTTACATGATCTTTGGAACCAACCCTGTTCAAGTCCCCATGATTGTCATATATTGGCTCCTCTTTTGGTTCTTTCTTGAAATTTCTAGCTTCTGTTCTCTCTTTCTCAACTTCAACTCCTTCCTCCTTCTTAACCCGATCCTCAAACTTCCTCTTCTCTTTCCTCTCCTCTCTATTATCCCTGTCCTCCACAGAATCCTCCAACCTCCTCTTCTCTTTCCTTTCCACTCTATTATCTTTGTCTTGGGCGGAATCCTCGAATATATCTTTTTTCGCCTCGCCCCTTCCGTTTTCATTGGCATCTTCTTCAAACCTCTTCCTCCCTTTCTTTTCCTCCACAGCTCTGACTCTCTTTGCTCCTCCATCAATATAGACATCCTCTTCACTCAGTCCTCTATCCTTCCTCTTGCTATTCCTTCTCTCTACAGACTCCTCCCGATCATACGATTTTTCAACCTTGTGCCGGTCTTTACTTCCTTCCCTCTCATTCATCAAATAATCCACCGATTTTTCCCTCTCTACTGAATACTCTCTGGATGATCTCCTGTCGGATCTATGGTGGTGTACATCTTCATCAACCTCTCTAGATTTCTCTCTTGAACTCCGATGCTGTTTATGGTGGTCGCGGTCTTTGGAATCTTTCACC
The DNA here is from genome assembly GCA_026214975.1 of Gentiana macrophylla. Lineage (NCBI taxonomy): Eukaryota > Viridiplantae > Streptophyta > Magnoliopsida > Gentianales > Gentianaceae > Gentiana > Gentiana macrophylla. The sequence continues at coordinate 7,972,315 of CM047816.1, read as the reverse complement.
GATTCTCTTAGCTTTTCTCTGTCGAAAGGAACCGAATCACTCTCTTGAACTCCATCGTCATCCACATCTCTAGATTCCCCTCTTGAACTCCGGTGATGCCTATGTTGGTCGCGGTCTCTGGAATCTTTCACCGATTCTCTTACTCGCTCTTGAACTTCATTGTCATCGAAATCTCTAGATTTCTCTCTTGAACTCCGATGATGTCTATGCTGGTCACGGTCTTTGGAATCTTTCGCCAGTTCTCTTACCTTTTCTCTGTCGTAGTGATCGGAATCTCTGTGCTTACGCCTCGATTTTTCCCTTTCCTTCTCCATTTACGCAGATAACCGGTCGATTCTACCGATTCCGGCACTCGAAACTCTAGCAGGAAGAGCTTTGCTCCGTATGATCTTGGGGATAAGGATAATCAACGATAAAATTAGGTTTTGGGACGATGAAATTGGGCCGTACGTAATTGGAATTGGGCTCAATTGGTTTCAGTAACATAAATACCACCACACTTTTGGTAGTCGGTTGTGTTAAGTGTTAACCGAATAGGATAAGGCTTTTTTTTTCTTTTTTTTTTTCTTTTTTTTTCTTTTTCCGAAGAAGAGGATAAGTGAATTACTTATGATTTACTCATTATCGATTTGATTCGGATTTTTTTTCAAGTTCGAGTTTAAATTGAGCTATTTGAATAATTAATCGAGATAATTTAGATCTGTAAAAAATATTAAATGAGTAGTTAATAGAGCTTGATTAAGTAATTATTTAATTAATTATATTCATTAAATAATATTTGTATAACTTGTTTGTGTGAAAACTTTTGCGTGGTTATGTTCCGGTGGATGAGGTGATTTCGAACCGTGGGATAGTCTTGGTCTTGCGATGCATGTGCGGCTCTAATACTGAATTTCTCAAACATCTTTTCTTTGAGTGTCACATTGTTAGCGATGTGTGGAAACATTTCTTTGGGATGTTTGGCATTTTAGCACGGTTTTTTCTTGGTTTTCAAACCTTACTCCGTTACTGGCATTCTTTCTCCCCCAGTCGACATCATATTCGCATGTCGGTGCTCCTTATTATTTTATGGGCAGTTTGGAAGAGTATAAATGATCAACGTTTTCAAGGTATTAACGTCACAGCTCACGGTATTATTGCTAAAGTTCAGTGGAATTTTAACATTATGGCCCATGTTTTTTCTTTCAAACACTCCTATCTTTAGGGCGACCTTTATATCCCGGTGTTTCATGGGTTTGTGGTCAAGGTGCGCATGCCTAAGAAAATTTTGTTGGTAAAATGGTATCAGCCGGAAAAATCTTACAAACTAAATATTGATGGAAGCGTGCGGCAAGGCAATGCGTTTGGGGGTGGGGTGGTTCGCAACGACACTAGTGCCTTTATCTTTGCCGTTGCGGATGCCTTTGGTAATGGTGACTTTGTTGATGCCGAATCGCAGGCCCTTTTCCACGGTGTCAAACTTTACATTAAGATGAGCATTGAGGATGTGGAAATTGATACTGATTCTCAGCTTCTCTATCGCATGGTGCATAATCGGGACATAGTGTGATGGCCCTCATCCTTATCCAGAGAATTTCACATTACCTGATGCACATTAAACACATTTTTTTAGGCTAGTTCTATTGATGATGCACGTGCGGCCCTCAATGTTACTTCGCTTTCTATATATACTAATGAGTCATCTCTACATTAAGATATCCGGATATGTCTTCGTCATGATGCATTGGGATTTTCAACTATCAGACATGGAAGGCACCCCCCATCAACACGAGGGGTGTCAAACACGTGGTGTTCTGCGCTTTTATTGGTGTTGCGGTTGTCGTCCTGTTGTGTGTTTTTTTTTTTAAATGAGGCGACAGCCTGTTACACTCTGGGCGATGGTACCCATAAATCATGAGCTCCGAAAAATAGCAATGGTCATCACTAGACGCACCCTACCTTACCTGGTTAGGGTACAAATATGATCCACAATAATTAGGTCGAGGCAAAGATTTCGCGGATGACAACTCTATGGCTAATGCAGAACCACAACATTTTTGGAACTCAAGAAAGTTTGTTGGCTTCTTGTAATTTTATTTTAGGGTTATCGAAGATCTGTAGGCCTATATACCTGAATTTCCCCATATTGAGTTTATCAGATATTGGTTTTAAGAAAGCATCGTTTAAAAAAATCAGGGCTATGTCCCGATGACGCATTGCATAAAGGGGGCATGACACGACACGTACGAATATTATTTTATTTTTATCAGCAATAAAGTTAAAAAATTCAGGAAAAAAAAACATTTGTATAAATTATTAATTATTATTCAAATCGAGTACTTTACGAGTCGAACTCAATCTTGCCGTATTTTATTTAAAAAATAGACGAATTCTAAAAATCACCTAACTTACAAGTTACAAGCCGGGTTGAGATATATATATCAAGTATTTAACGAGTCGAGTTTGATATTGTTTTGAGTTTTCTAATAGCTCGATTGAGCTCGAGTTTTGAGCCCGTGTTTTATTTTGTCGAGTCAAGCTTGAATTCAACTCGTTGCATCTCGATTACACCCTAGTTAGGAAATTAGGGGAGATTCTTTCTCGGCAAAAAGAAAAAGAAAAATAAAAAAATCACATTTGCGAGACTTGAGGCTTTTCTCTTAGAGCATCTCCAAGGGATGCCACCAAAAGAAACACCAAATCATCAATTTGGTGGTAGATTTACACCAAATTTTGCTGGTCAACTCCAATGGTTCACCATCAAACAACAAAAAACAATTAGATTACAAACTAAAAATTAAAAAAGGAAAAGAAAAAGAAAAACACATATGTACTCTCCCAAACAGTGTTTGCCGGCTGCTTAATTTCACCAGCAAATTTGCTGGTGAAATTCCCTCCTCCACCTATTTGCTGTATGATTTGGTGTTCCATTGGAGGTGTGTTTTCCATCTAATTGGTGATTTGTTGCCCAAAACATCAACCCTTGGAGATGCTCTTAAACTTAGATAAACGCAATGTCGGATGTCCCTGCAGAAATTTGGCTTAATATTCTTTCGAGGCTATCTGTAGCACCATTGTTGAGATTAAGATGCGTGTCAAAGTCATGGAAGAGTTTGATCGAGAGCGATGAATTCATCAAACACCATTTGAATCATTCCCGGAATACCAATTCCAATTTCAACATTATCCTCATAAGCTGCTGTCTTTACTCTGCTAATTTTGATTTACTCAACGAAACCAACCGGGATACTTTCAATAAACTCACCCACCCATTAAAGGCCCCAATTGATAGAACTTTATTACTGCTGGAATTACTGGGTTTCTGCCACCTGTTCATAAAACAATTTCTTAGAAAACAAACACAAATACTGGGTTCTTGTGATGGGTTACTTGCTTTGAGAAACGATGAAGACGATGATACTATTTTGTGGAACCCGTCGATCAGGAGGTTACATGAGGTACCTTACTCTCGTATTGAATGTCGCCGTGCTGAGTATATTGTTTATGGGTTTGGATATGATGTTTTGAGCGATGACTATAAATTTGTTAGATGGTTCATTATTATGGAGATCTGAAGGGTAAAATTGCTATTGAAAGTAAAAGTCTATAGTCTAAAGTCTAATTCTTGGAGGAGGGTTGTTGATTTTCCTTATCACCTTAAGGACAAAAGGACTCATGGAGAGTTTGCTAATGGTGCTCTGCATTGGATTGTAACTAGGGAAGTTAACTCAGACACTGATAATTTGGTTTCTGCGTTTGATCTCGGAACAGAGGAGTATAGGTTAGTGCCATACCAGAAATTGCAGGTTTTAATGTTCGTATGAATGTGGTAGCAGGGTTAGAAATTCCTTTATTCAAATATTGAATTGAACGCCAGAGTATCCCCCGAAGGTGAGCTCCGTGACCCTTCAGGTTTCTGTGCGTTTTGAAGGCCCACTCTCAAATCCACTCAAAAAGTTATTTGGATCATCATCTAGAAGTGTATTTACCCGAATATCAACTCAATTGTAACAGGAACAATTTCATACATCGTCAAACATAAAATATTTCAAAGGAGTAGAGATAAAAATAGAACCTATGTATGTCCATCACCAACCATGATGTCTTCATTGCCAGAGTAAGGCGTGCGTAATACCAAATTAATGAGATCAGTGGTAACATGATGTGTGGCACCACTATCGAGAAGCCATAGAGAAGATGACAGAGCATCCAAATATGTTTGAAAACAGTGTCGGATCCAGAATTTTTTTTCAGTGGGATCACAAGACAGTAAAACTATATTTTTTATCAAAAAAATTGTTTAAGTGGAGTCACCGAAGCCTAAAACTATATTTTTACCAACAAAACGACACTTTTAACACAAAACTACATCGTTTTAATACTTTAAAAATAATTCCGGATCTCGGTGGGTCACGTGACCCCACCTCGATATACTGCCTCGCCCCGCTTGAAGAAGGGACGCAATGTTGGAGGACTGGACCGAATGAGAAAAATTTGTAACAAATTGAACTTGGTAAGAATTGCACCATTTCTCTGAATGACCTTGCAAATTCCACAGTCGAAATAACCAAGTAGGGTTTTTAGAGTTAAAACTTCGAGCCTCTTGCATGAGAGAAAGTATTTTGTGCATGTTTCAAGAATCGGGAATAGTAAGGCGTGAAACGAACCAAAGACTTGGGAGAGGGATGTCATACGGCCAAATGAGTTGTTGCGAGACCGAGAAAAAGTGAGCGGGCATCTTAGTCGGAAGAGTCTCATAATTAAATAGATTTTTTTGGAGCTCTTCGAAATCAATAAGGGTGTCACGTGTTTGACAAACCTAGCCAACTCTTTATAGTCATCTCCAAATTTTCTGAAATAAGATTCACAAGATCATCCGTAGACTAATTCATCAGTTTTAGTTTTCACAACATGAAGATAATTACAGATGGTTTGCGAACCTTTTGCATAGATTTGAGGTACTGTTTAAGCCAAATCAAACAAATTAATTTTTCCGGAAACATAGTATTCCATGCCTCACGAGAAGTCTTTTCATAATGATTTACAAAATGATGTTTTGAGAAAGAGAATAAATAGGGGCATTTAAGGAGTTGTTCATGTCTAATCCAAAGATAGTATGACATGTAAATTGAGGACAAAGAGTAATTCTAGGCTGCATAATCCATCTTTTAAATATAAACGCATTTATTAAGCGGGGAGATATGTTGGATTGGTATGAATTGTTTTGGCAATTTCGTTAGTTAAATAGGTACGATGAAAATATAACTTACAAAATAACTGAATGATAGTAATAATGACTAAAATATATGTCTAATGTCTAATAATCTACAACCGACAATAAAATTCTATGATTTCACCATTATTCCTATCATACTAATTAATTTCAATCTTTGATTCATACATCAAATGTTTAAAATAGATGGCAAAAAAATGTTTAAAATATAATGATCATTATCACAAATGTTACAATGTTTAATAAGCGTTACCCTACAATTACTAAAGTATATTAAGATACAGTACAATTAATGTTAAGAAAAATGATAGAAGAGTAAACATATAAAATTATATGCACATGAAATCCACATGCTATAATTTTTGCATGCACTTATCAAAATGAATTGTTTAGTGTTAGAACATCACAAAAGTTGCTTACATTTTTTGCAAACGTCTACATGTTTACTAGATAATAATGAAGAAAATGTTCTAGATATATATTAAATACATAGTTTTGTAAATTTTGAATGCTCTTTAAAAGGGTGTTAAATGTATCGAGTACATGAATAATGTACCGAGTATATGAATTTATAAATTCAAAATGATAATGAAAAACATAAGATCATTTTGCATATTTACTGATAATAGCTTTTTTTCAAAAGTTTCATTGCATCAAAACACATGCGGATGTAGTGATGTAGTGATGTAGATGTGTGCAGTGACGTGACATAATCTACACAGTCTGCTAATATGCTTTTGATTTGGATTGAAACTGTATGATTCAAATCAATTCTTTGAGAGTCAAATCACTCGAAATGAAGTGATTACACAAAAATTTCCCGAAAACATAAGGATTAGATGCCATAGAAATACATGTACCGCTTTACTTTTACTTAAAAAAATAAGAATCACTAACATCAAAGTGGAAATGACTTAAATTTTCTAAACAAGTGAAGTCGAAGTGAATGAGACTTTTGTCGCTTGATTGAGCCATGTCGGATGCAAGAAAGCTTGTTGGGAAATGTTTCTACGTTTGTTTTTCGAGTTCAAACTCTACTAAAAGGAATAAACGTTATTGCAATACATCATCTTTAATGCCCAATAGTATAAACCCTTTTTATTTTAACTAGAAGGCATCGCAGTGATAAGTGAGCGAGAGAATATTTGAAGTCACCTGTTTGATTATTCTTTGAGACGCTATGGCCGATTCAGGCTCTGTAAGTACGATCCAGACCGAATTCCGGATTGGTCGAACTAATCGGTTTCGAGGGCTTTTTTTTTTGCAGAGATGAAAGACACACACCCATTCTAAAGCTACGGAAATTTATATGAGGATTCTCGTATGAGAGTAGCTTACGCGACACATTCAGGCCAGCGCGGTTCATTACATATTTAAATTGTGTGGCCGAATGTCTTGCGACATCTTCTTCTCCATATGAGAGTCTCATCATATAGAATCTCTCCTAAACTACACCCAAAACATGGTTCGAAAAACCTGGTCTCTTCACCGGGTAATCAGGTTTCGAAGACGAAGAAAAAAAAAAAGGAAAAACTATGAAATTGTATTTCCTTCCTTTATTCGTTAAAAAAAAATACGAAAAAAAGAAATAGTAAACGAAAACTTTTATTTTACGGGAGGTAAAACCCCATTAAAATCCCTTAAACATAATAAAAATCCGTCACTCCGTCCCTTTGTTCTGCTTGCCGACCCTCTCCCTCCCGACGCCATGGTTCCTTGAGTAGCTTTTTCTTGCTAAATCTTCCATAAATTCATCATCTCTAAGCTTCACGACTGCTGTGCGGAGAATCACATTCAAGTTTATGTTTTGAGCAATTTGAGTCCTCCGCCTGTTGGTAAGATTAATCCTCTCATCTCTTTGCTCTGGTTGGCGTATTATGATAATGGGAGGGCTCGGGTGAATGTCTTGATTTTTTCTTTATTGGTGGGATTTAAGCTTATAATTCATAAGTAAAATTACCCCTTCTTCCAGTTCCCCCATCTTCCAGTTCCCCCATTTCATACCGAGTTCAAAAGTGGGAGGAATGATTACTGGTTGAATTTTAAATGTTTTGATTATGATAAAATACTACCCTTTTCCCTGTATTGGGAATTTGGGGTTAATCCGTTAAGGTGGAGGGATTAGGATTTGTGTAACACTTATATTGTGTGATAACTCATTCCGTTCTACTCGTGTTTTAGGTCGAAGAACTTTGGAACTGTTCTGAATTAGCTTCGGTGCGGACTCTTGTGGTTTGAGTAGACAGTAGAGGCTAGTTGAGGTAAGGACTTGATGCTTATATTTTTGAATGCATATACTCCGTCTCAAAATACAAGGCATGCATGTAAGGCATTTTAGCTCTTTGATTAGGATTTAAATGATCTTTGTACATTAATATCCTCTTTTTTTCATGCCTTATTTTTCTCTTTAATCATAAGAATGTCGGACGTCCCTGATGAAATTTTGCGGGAAATTCTTTCAAGGCTGCCTGTGGCACCGTTGTTAAGATTTAGATGCGTGTCCAAGTCATGGAAGGGTTTGATCGACAACCAGCAATTTATCAAACACCATTTGAATCATTCTCGGAAGACAAATTCCAATCTCAACATTATTCCCAGTAGCCACCACCATCTTTACTCTGCTGATTTTGATTTACTCAACGAAACCAACATGACTAGTTTCAAAGAACTCTCCCACCCGTTAAAGACCCCATTTGGTGGAACAGTAATATTGGGTTCGTGCGATGGCTTGCTTGTTTTGAGAAATCATAAGGACGATGTTACTATTTTGTGGAACCCGTCGGTTAGGAGGTTCCATGCGATACCTTGTACTGGTATTGAAATTCCGGGATATTATAAGGAATCTTTTTATGGGTTTGGGTATGATGTTGTGAGCGACGACTATAAGTTAATTAGAATCGTTCAGTTCTATGGAAAGGATGATGAATTTAATTCTGAAGTAAAAGTTTATAGTCTAAAGTCTGACTCTTGGAGGAGGATTCGAGATTTCCCTTATCACATTGATTGCGTAAAGACTGATGGGGTGCTTGCTAATGGTGCTTTGCATTGGATTGTAACTGGGAAAGTGAAATTGGACTCTGATAATTTGGTTGCTGGAACAGAGGAGTATAGGTTGATGAAATTGGACTCTGATAATTTGGTTGCTGCGTTTGATCTAGGAACAGAGGAGTATAGGTTGGTGCCATTACCAAAATTTGCGGGTGATGACAATACTTCTTTGGATGTGGTAGTGTTGGGAGGATGTCTCGGCCTCATGTGCTATGTCAATGAGGATTGTGTTGATATTTGGGTGATGAAGGAGTACGAAGTTGAAGAATCGTGGTCGATTTTGTTCAAATTTGATATTTGTGAATATAGATTTATAAAGCCAATAGCTTATTCCAAGTGTGGTAGGAAAGTGCTCCTAGGATTGGATGATAAGGTCCTTATGTGGTATGATATTGACAAAAAATCCACTGACGTACCAATGCTTCAAATGGCTTTAGAGGATATTAATGATATGTATACTTGTTTGCAAAGCCTTGTTGTGTTAAACAACAGTACCTGTGATTTTAATCTTGTCACCGAGAAAAAACAAGAAAGCAACCATGTACGATGGTATCATATAACTGAAGAGTCCTACTAAGGGCTTTAGAAGAAGGTGATTATCTATCATACGAATGTAGTATGAGGGAGCAGGTAGCTAGTTTTGTTTTAGAAGTTGGTTTCATACTTCTGCAACTTCAAAACAATCACTGTATGTTTCAGTTTATGGTTTTGTTGAAGCTAAAGTCAGATGTTAATGTTTCATGTTATGACACCTAATCTTCAATTTTTTTTTTTTTTTTTTTCAATCACCGTTATAGCTGCTGCTGCAAATGATGATGTCAAGCATTGGTTTTCTTACGTCATACGGTTTGTTACGAGTGTTGATGTTGAACCATAATCGACACTGAAAAGGTTGAATGTTGTCTATAGATTCGATTTTTATAGACTTGATTCTTCTACTGTTGTAGCTAGGGTAGTGTGGTACACGATTACAAACAAAGGTCTCCTAAAAATAAACCTACCATCGTAAGGATTCATTTATATCAAGTTTCAAGGATGAAACTTATTTAATAATTGAATTGATAAGATGGTTATGTTCTTGACAGAGGGGAACATTGGCGGAACCAGAAAAAAATTGTGGGGTGGTCTTAGTTTTAATTTTTTGAATATATATACACACACATCATACAAAATTCCGAAACAATTGTGTTTCAGTTCATCGTTTTGTTGAAGTTAAACTCAATGTTAATGCTTCATGTTATGAGACCTAATCTTCAATTTTTTTTTTGATTTAAAAACCACAGTTGTAGCAGCGAATGATGATGTCAAGCATCGGTTTTCTTACGTCATACGGATTGTTACGAGTCTTGGTGGTCTTTTTCTTTCTCTCTGTTTTGCACACACACATTGGCAACCTTAATTAACAAGATCCGGTTGTATTGTAGAAGAGGGAGAATGGTTAGTGTAGTATAGAGTCTACCTCTCTTATGATTAAACCAATCAATCTAAGCACAAGGCCACGAGGAAACATGAGAAACTGTGTGATTCAGATCAATTCGAGAGTCAAATCATTCCATATGAAGTGATTATACAAAAACTTCCCGGGAACATGAGGATTACATGCAATAGAAATACACCTACCACTTTATTTTTACTTTAAAAAAGAAAAGAAAAGAAAGAATCACTAACGTCAAAGTGGAAAGGACTTAAATTTTTTAAACAAGTCAAGTCGGAGTGAAAGAGACTTTGGCCGTTTAATTGCGACATGTTGGATGCACGAAACCTTGTTAAGAGTGGTTTTCACGTTTGGTTTTCGAGTTCAAAATCTACTCAAAGGAATAAACCTTACTGGAATACGTCTTCATCTTTTTCTTTTTCCCTTTTTCTTTTTTCGTTTTCGGGAGAACGATCACCTTTTATTGCAAATAGAAGAAAAAAGTTACATCTGTTCCAATAGAGGCTACATCTTACAAGTCCCAAGCTACTTTCAAGTTTCTCAGCTTATTGAAAACAAAAGAAATAAATACAAAAATTGGTGGTCGTTCCCTACACCTCCCCGTTTGGTTTCAGACTGGACTGGATCCATTTGGATCCAACTTAATATTTTATTCACCCACTATCTTATTTACTATTATTTTATTAATTTTATTAATTTATTAATATTTCTCTCACCAATCATTTCACCATCAACAAATAAAATAATATTAATCAATTCATTTTATTCACCATAAACACACTACAAGAAAATCGAGTTTTTGTGACGAAATAAAATGTGATGCCTAAAAATTCGTTGCACATTCATAGATTTTATGAAGATTTTTTAAAAGTCGTCACAAATGTGTAATTCTTTTTTTTTTTTTTTTTTTTTTTTAAAGACGGCTGCTTTTATTATAAACTGAGTGGAATGTCCACAACAAGTACAACTATTAGTAACAACCAAACAAACTGCAACAAGAACTGCTTAAACAAAAGCACTAGTCTAAGGACCATGCTAGTCTCAAGTTTCTGGCCCTATCAAATGCATTAGCAATAAAGCTATAGGTTGGAGGCCTTTCTTCATCGTCATTGTGTTTGACTCTATTCCGCCACAACCAAATGCCATAAAGTAGTTCCTTCCACATATACTTCCACTTATCTCTCATCTCGTGCGGGTATTTTGTTACTCCATAAGTTGCATAAAATCCAATCTTTAGTAGTCACAGCTCCAAAAAAATCGGTTCTTAATTGATCGGGCACACACTCTACCCATATATCTTTTGCCCAAGGACAGTCCCTGATAGCATGTAAAATGGTCTCAACGGCCTCATCACATAGAGTACATATGGAAGAGTCAACAATATGTATCGATAAAGGAAATCCGCCCACTGGTATAGCATTGTGAGCGATACTCCAAATAAGATAATTCCTCTAATCGGTCCTTTAAGTTCCCATATAGCCTTCCAAATGGGTTCGGTGTGGCGGTCAAGAGGGAGACGAAATCAAGTCTCAGTATCTCCGAGTGCACAGAATATTTTCCATTGGACTCACAGATTCCACTTTGTGTATTTACCTCCAACTCCAAACACAGACGTAAAAGACCAAACGCTTTACAAATGCCCTCCAGGTTGGTGACGCGCCTGTTTTTGGCTGCTCATTCAAACTTTTGTATTTATGGGTAAGAACATTCACCCACAGGTCTTCTTTTTGAGTAATCAACTGCCACATTAGCTTACCTAACATGGCTACATTCATCTGCCTGAGTTTCTTAAATCCCAAACCCCCTTCATCTCGAGGTTTACAAAGAGTGTGCCATGCTATCGTATGCATTTTTCTTTCTTGATCATTTTCCCCCCAAAAAAATCTTCTACAAATCTTTTCCATATTTTGAACGATTGTGACAGGTAGTAAGACACTTTGCATGGCATAATACGGTTGAGTAGCTAAGGAGGTTAGAATGAGAATTTTCTTACCTGCCCTTGTGAGAGTTTTGGCCTTCCAGGATGATAATTTGCTTTTCATCTTATCCTCCAGAAATCTAAAATGGGAAATCCGCAATCTACCATGTAACAGAGGAACTCCAAGATATTTCCCCAGGTTGCCCGTATGAGTCATATGAAGAGTGGCCGCCAAATCATTAATTAAGCTACTGCTTGCGTTTTTAGAAGTGAAGAACACTGATTTAGCAGTACTTATCTTTTGTCCAGAACAGTTACAGAAATCTTGCAGAATGTCTTCAATTGTTTGTGCTTGCTTCACACTAGCTTCTCCAAAAAGTAACAAGTCGTCAGCAAAGAAAATATGAGATAAAGGTGGTCCCTGCCTTGAGATCTTAATTGGTTTCCACTTGCCTGCATTAACAGCCTCATTAATCTTGTAAGATAAAATCTCCATACACAGCACAAAGAGATAGGGGGCAATGGGGTCCCCTTGTCTTATACCCCTACTCGGATGAAAAGAATTGAGTTTTTCTCCATTCCATAGAACTGACAGTTTAGAGGACTTTATGTTATGCATGATGAGCTTTTTCAGATTTTTAGCAAGTCCAATGGTGTTTAAAATATTAGAAAGGAAGGTCCAGCTCACTCTATCATAAGCCTTTTCCAAATCAACTTTGATTGCCATAAACCCCTTTTTACCCTTCTTTTTTGCCTCCAGATAATGTACCACTTCTTGGGCAACTATAATGTTACCAGCACTGCTTCTACCAGGGATGAAAGCACTTTGTGTAGTATTGACCAGCGTACCAATCACACTCTGGAGTCTATTAGCCAGAACTTTAGTTATTACCTTTATAATCACATTTGCCAACGCAATTGGTCTAAAATGGCTAGGAGTTTCAGGGTGAGTAATTTTAGGTATCAATGTAATAAGGACCTCATTCATATCAGGGGGGAACCAACCTTCCTCAAAAGCTTTCAAAACAAAATTTATAACCGAGCTCCCAACTGTACCCCAGCATTTCTTGAAGAACAAGGGTGGAAGGCCATCAGGACCTGCTGCTTTAAAGGTACCAAGATCAAACACTGCATCTTCTATTTCCTTTTCATTAGCGCACTGTTAATATAACGCAAATCGGATACGGGTAGTGAGGTAGATGGAGAATGCAGCTACAAGAATGGTGTTCATCTTCTGCAGAATATAAGCTTATGTAGAAGTTTCTCATCATATTTTGAATTTCCACCTGATTGGTACTCCAAGATCCATCTTCCCTCTTTAAGCTGACAATCTTCTTCCTCTGTTTTCTTTGGAGGGTGGTGATATGGTAATATCGAGTATTTCTTTCTCCTTCAACTGACCACTGGAGATTTGATTTCTGGTGCCAGAATTTTTCTTCCTGATTAAGGATATCTTCATAATCTTGGAGGAGTTGTGATTCACGATCATGGAGAATGGTTGAGTAATTAATCGACATGGCTTTCGAACTCCGCCTAGCCTCTTCGACATTCTTCGCTTCACGTAGAAAATGTTTCCAAACACCTGCTTGTTCCAGATCATGGCTTGAGACATAAATCTTTTTGCTGCTATATCAAATCTTGTAGTATCCCCTTCCCAAGTTTTATCTACAAAATCCGCAAAGTCTGAATGTTCGAACCAGGCTGTGAGGAAGATCATAGGAGGTGGCCCATTAAACATCTTGCTGCTCTTATTCACATGAAGTAGAATAGGACAATGATCAGACTGCACACGAATGAGATGAGTCAAATTTGCCTCTGGATATAAGTTCAACCACTTGACATTACACCATGCTTGGTCAAGTCTCTGCAATATGTGTCTTCCTTTATAAATAGGACCGGTCCAAGTGAATGGGACCACAAACCGGATATTCACAAGTTCACACTTCTCAACCATATGTCTCATACTTTCCACATTAACACCACCTAATGGCCTCCCCCCTTCCTTGTCTTCTTGATCAACTACTTGATTGAAATCCCCTATTAGGCACCAGGGGTAGCTAATTATCTCAGAAAGCCTTTCGAAATACTTCCAGCATTCCTTTCTCATAGTTGGAATGGGGGAGGCATATACAATGCTAAGAATCCATTGTATATTATTACCTTGCAAGAAAGCTAAATTAAGGCAGTAATGTGTACAGGTCATGACTTTAACATCACCACAGCTCTCATTCCAAAAGCACCATATCCCACCTGCAAAAACCCTTGCTTCAATGCAAACATACGAATGAAATTACCTAGTTGAATAATTCTTCTTGCTTTGGGCTGCTAACTCTTGTTTCAAGCGAGACCACAAAGATATCCGGTTTTGGTCACTAACCAAAGATTTAACATGGAGATACTTCTCTTTGGACCCCGCACCCTACAATTCCAGGTGATGATCTTCATAGAAACAATTATTGAGAGGACATCGACCTGTGGGTCTAAAGATTCATCGGGAGGCTCATCTCTCGATCTCCATAGCCTTCGTTTCTTGCATCTTCTTTATTTTCTTTGACATTAATAAATGTCCCATGGAACAAATCTGGAGGCTTTTCCTTCTGGTTTGGATGCTCTGACACTGTGGGATTATTACCATTTGATTCCATACCTCTTAGATTGCCCCTGGCTAATTCCATTCTCTCCTTTGTATTGCTAATGTCATGTAGAGGTCTGTTAATGGCAACCCCCGTTTGCACTGTTCTAGTACTTGTTGCATACCTCTTGGTTGGTACAGTTGATGAAGCGTTTACATGCGATTGAGGATCTTTTCTTTTAACAGTTTCATGAGAAGTAGAACTTCTATTCCAATCGACTTCCATATCATTTGCTCGAGACTTCGGAGGGGCTTGGTTGTGATGACCTCTTGACAGAAGTGTGACATTAGCTTCAGTAAACGTGGAAGCAGCTCCATTCATTTTCTCCTGTAGATGATTCACATTATGATTAGAATCATCTCCCTGGATTTCCTCACTGCCCTCATCATCTATTAACACATCATATCTCGACCCTGTTTGAAACTCCTCTCTGGTCTGATTGCCAGGTCTTCCATTATGCCTCTCTTGTCTATCTCCTCTTTGTTGCAAAAAATTTAGACACCCGTTCCTCACATTTTATTTCATCTTGGTCACAAAATAAAGCGGGAAATTTTTTGCGCCTAAATTATTTTTCATTGGTAAGGAATAAATGAATTCGTCACATATAGTATAATGTTTAAAATTGTTAAAATTTAAGTACTAAAGTGACGAATTCACTTTCATTGAAGATTTCGAAATAAATTTTTTTTTTCCAATTTCAGATAAACTTTATCATTTTTATACGGGGTATTGGTAAAAGAGGGATGCTTCACAAATTTATTGGTTGGGATAACTCTGTGTCCGAATGTTTTGGCAAAAATAACCCATATTTCCTTAAAGCTTTTGAATTCCTAATTTACCCTTTACACACCCAATACCGGGCGGTGACTTCTTCTCCTCTTGAAACCTTACATGGCCACCCCAACCTAATCTTACAATTTTCCGCCCAAATCGGCCCCAATTTACCTCCCGACCCGTATTTCCCATTTTCCCCAACACTCAATTCATGACCACAGCCTCCATTATCATCGTTAGAACCTCCCTTTTCACTCTCAATTGAAGATGAGTTCGTCCCTATAAGAAGTGAAGTTGAAGCACCATTGTCGATTGCATAAGAAGTTTGAAATTGAAGTTTGAGTTCGTGTATCCATTGAAGAGGTGAACGAATCCGAATCGAATCCCTCCAAAATCCGTCACGGGTATGTCTTCTTTTATTAGTTTTTAGGATTATTGAAGTAGATGAATTGTATGTAATGAAGAGGGAAGAAGATGCATTGAAAGTAAATGAGAAGCTAAAATTAGGATGTTGGCTTGTACAAATTCCCACTTTGACTAACTTTGATTCTCATCTTGTTGTTTCATATTGCTATTCTTCAACCACACGATCCCCTGCTATTCTCGCTTCTTACACCCTCAGAGTTGGTTTATACAAAAACAAGTTTGAAGTTGTTATCCTCTATTGTTTGTTTTTGCCCGTAATGATTGTATTGAATGGATTTTTACAGGACATTTTTTGATTCGTCATGGTTAGGATACGCAAAGTTTCGATATTTCTATGTTATCCTGTTGCGTTTGAGAAGAATGTCGATGGTGATTGGTTTTGGAAGTATGTAGGAGATGAAAAGGAACAAGTGACCAAGCTTGTAAGCTTGAAAATAATAGCCCATATAACGAATTGTATGAGATGGTGAAAGTAGCTTTGAAAATTGATATAGGGTTGAATGATTTTGAAATGAAAGTAATGGCTCCTATTAGTAAAGCTGCACCAATGGTAATTGATTGTGATAAGGTTGTGTCATCGTTCTTAAGTGGTTGTGAACCAAAGAAAGATGTGATATTGGTAAGTTTGAAAGCAAAGGAAAAGCGGAACACAATTTGAGGAGAAACAAGTGCTCAAATGGAGAAACTCGATTTTGGAACCCAAGAAACAAGCTGCTCAAATGGATGTTGGTGTAAACGATGCGGTAAATGAGAGATGTGATGATGGAATCGGGATCGATGAATATTTTGAGTGTAGTGAAACTGTTCATGATCATCACTATGAAGATAGTTTCCTGTTGTCCTTGGGTGCGGATGCGATTTTAGTACCTCAAGCCCCCCCGAACGATGCCCAAAATGTTGATTTATTGAATGGTGGCCCCCAAAATGTTGATTTGTTGAATGGTGGTGTCTTGAATGCACCGGAACCCGAAAGAGGTTTAGAAGTCATTGGTTTCATCATGGAAGGTTTAGATATTGTGAGCATTCCAGAAGAGGTAGACATAGAAGTCAACGAATTGTTCAAATCAAAAAAGTTTTTGGTGTATAAGGTTGAGTGGTTGGCTGTGAAGCATCATTTTTATTTTAAACTGGCAAAGTCCACCAAAAGCCTTTATGTAGTGTTATGTGAAGCGGAGTGATGCAAATGGCGGTTATGAGCAACCAAACCTCCTAATAGTAGAGCGGTTTAAAGTTACACAGTATAAATTTAAGCATAGTTGCCAACCTATTATTGGTAGAAAAGAGCACAGGCATGCTACATACAAGCTAGTTGGCAGATATTTCTGTTCGAGGTTTAAAGATGGCTACCGTACCAATGCACCGAGGGATATAAGGGCAGACTTTTTCGAAGAATTTGGGTATGAGATAACTTATGACAAGGCTCACGATGCCAGGGCATATGCTGATTCAATCATCCGGGGACAACAAAAAAAAAGTTATGGAAAATTACCTAAGTATTGTCATCGGTTGGAGTTGGCAAACCCGGGGACTTTCACGGATATTAAAACTAAACCAAACGATGAGTTCTTATATTTTTTTATGGCACTCGGTCCAAGCATTGAGGGGTTTAATGTGATGCGTAAGGTCGTTTCTGTGGACGGGACGCATTTGAAAACGGGTTACAAAGGTGTTCTACTTGTGGCAGCGTGTCAAGATGGAAATAGAAATATATTTCCAATAGCATGGGGTGTTGTTGATGTTGAGGATACGGAATCGTGGCAATGGTTCTTCGAAAGGCTGAAAATGATTACAGGTGACACCGATGATGTAGCAATACTTTCTGATCGCCATGATGCTATAAAAGCAGGATTTGAGAATGTGTACATGAATGCGCATCAAGGGTATTGTACCTATCACATGCAAAAGAATTTGAGGACTCGTTATCCAAAATTGAAAATCTCAAGGCCTTTTAGGGATGCTGCGCTGGCTTTTACTGAAGGAGAGTTCAAGATTTGCTACGAAAAACTATGCGGATTGGATTCGGATATAAAGAAATACTTGAATGAATCGACGTTCTCATCGACTGGACTAGATGTCACTCTAAGGCTTGTCGGTACAATATAATGACAACAAATCATGCCGAGTCTTTGAACAGTAAGTTAAAGCGTGCTCGGGAATTTTCGGTAGTTGGGCTAATTGAACATATCCGGGGTGAAATGCAAAAGTGGTTTGCTGCAAGAAATACAACTTCTACAAAATGGGGTGCCCCTGTCACTCCCGAAGTGGAGAAGATAATAAAGGACACTACAAGAAGGTAACTCGGTATAGTGTTTTTCCTATTGTTGACAATAGCAAGTACGAGGTGTTTGATACGACAACCCAAGTGAGTTACGTTGTTCGGTTGTATGCACGGAGGCTCGTGATTGTAAGTATTTCGATGTACACAAGTATCCATGTGTGCATGCCGTTCTTGTGGCAAAGCACATTGGGAAGCATGCGTCACAGTATACATCTCCTTATTATAGCACCGAGTATTGGAGGAAAGCTTATGCTCAATGTGTGAATCCTTGCCGAACTCGGTGGATTGTGAATATCCCGAAGACGTCTTTGAGCAATGTGGTTTTGCCACCGACACGCGATAGGGGACAAGTCTGGGCGTCCATCAAAAGAGAAAAGCCTCTGCCGGAGACGCGCTGTAGGTCGGCGAAAAAAGAGAAAAGCACCTGCAGGAGACGGGCCTAGAAGGACTGTACAATGTAGTAAATGCAAGGGATATGGCCATAACATTACTACTTGTTCGCGTGTGACTGCGGAGTCTACCCCCCAAAATGAGGATGAATGGAGTTAATTGTAACAACAGGTATTGTATTCTCCTTTTTTCGTGTTTTAACTTGTTTGAGTATGATGTGTGAGCTTTTTTCTTTGTAATATTTTGTAACATGAAGAGGCTGTATTTGTTGTTGATTTAAGTTATATTTTTTATTCAAGACCGACATTATAACAAGTTCAAACTTGTTTTTTGTTGATTATTGAGATGTTCACATGATCTTTTGCAAAGAAGGAAGGGTTTTGGAGAATGAAGATTTGGATGTATCGATGAAGCGTAAGATTAGAGGAGTTTCGATAACGAAACAAGTGATTGATTAATAGGTTGTTTGGAGGCTTGTGTATGATTACATGTATCAATTAAATGAAAAACGAAACAAGCCCAAGCCCAAGCCCAAGCATATATTCGAACCAACCCAATAAGATTAAAACTAATATTGTATGACTCCAAGCCCAAGCTCAAGCCCAAACTCAAGCATATATTCGAACCAACCCGGACCAATGGGTTTTTATTGATGATATGGCACAATTTTAAATAATTTTATTGTTAAAAGGACCAATTGAAAATTTTATTGGATAAAAATGACAAATGTTTATTCCACTATATATTTTAATTTCTCTCGACTTAATGATAAATAAAAATGTCCGATCAAACTCGGATCGAGTAATCGCTTTGATCGAACCTCGATCTATCGTGACATTATGTCCGATCAACCTTGATCGTAGTAATCGCTTGATCGAACCTCGATCTATCATGACATTATATCCGATCAAACTCGAGATCCACGAATCGCTTTGATCGAACCTCGATCTATCGTGACATTATGTCTGATCAAACTCGGATCACAGTAATCACCTTGATCGAACCACGATCTATCGTGACATTATGTCTGATCAAACTCGGATCAGAGTAATCGCCTTGATCGAACCTCGATCTATCGTGACATTATGTCTGATCAACCTGGATCAGAGTAATCGCCTTGATCGAACCTCGATCTATCGTGACATTATGTCTGATCAAACTCGGATCACAGTAATCGCCTTGATCGAACCTCGATCTATCGTGACATTATGTCTGATCAACCTTGATCAGAGTAATCGCCTTGATCGAACCTCGATCTATCGTGACATTATGTCTGATCAACCTTGATCAGAGTAATCGCCTTGATCGAACCTCGATCTATCGTGACATTATGTCTGATCAAACTCGGATCAGAGTAATCGCCTTGATCGAACCTCGATCTATCGTGACATTATGTCTGATCAACCTGGATCACAGTAATCGCCTTGATCGAACCACGATCTATCGTGACATTATGTCTGATCAAACTCGGATCAGAGTAATCGCCTTGATCGAACCTCGATCTATCGTGACATTATGTCTGATCAACCTGGATCAGAGTAATCGCCTTGATCGAACCTCCATCTATCGTGACATTATGTGCGATCAAACTCGGATCACAAGAATCGCCTTGATCGAACCTCGATCTATCGTGACATTATGTCTGATCAACCTTGATCAGAGTAATCGCCTTGATCGAACCTCGATCTATCGTGACATTATGTCTGATCAACCTTGATCAGGTAATCGCCTTGATCGAACCTCGATCTATCGTGACATTATGTCTGATCAAACTCGGATCAGAGTAATCGCCTTGATCGAACCTCGATCTATCGTGACATTATGTCTGATCAACCTGGATCACAATTAATCGCTTTGATCGAACCTCGATCTATCGTGACATTATGTCTGATCAAACTCGGATCAGAGTAATCGCCTTGATCGAACCTCGATCTATCATGACATTATGTCTGATCAACCTGGATCACAGTAATCGCTTTGATCGAACCTCGATCTATCATGACATTATGTCCGATCAAACTCGGATCGAGTAATCGCCTTTGATCGAACCTCGATCTATCATGACATTATGTCTGATCAACCTGGATCACAGTAATCGCTTTGATCGAACCTCGATCTATCATGACATTATGTCTGATCAAACTCGGATCACATTTATCGCCTTGATCGAACCTCGATCTATCATGACATTATGTCTGATCAACCTTGATCAGAGTAATCGCCTTGATCGAACCTCGATCTATCGTGACATTATGTCTGATCAAACTCGGATCACAGTAATCGCCTTGATCGAACCTCGATCTATCATGACATTATGTCTGATCAACCTGGATCACAGTAATCGCCTTGATCGAACCTCGATCTATCGTGACATTATGTCTGATCAAACTCGGATCATAGTAATCGCCTTGATCGAACCTCGATCTATCATGACATTATGTCTGATCAACCTTGATCAGAGTAATCGCCTTGATCGAACCTCGATCTATCGTGACATTATGTCTGATCAAACTCGGATCATAGTAATCGCCTTGATCGAACCTCGATCTATCATGACATTATGTCTGATCAACTCGGATCACAGTAATCGCCTTGATCGAACCTCGATCTATCATGACATTATGTCTGATCAACCTTGATCGAGTAATCGCTTGATCGAACCTCGATCTATCGTGACATTATGTGCGATCAAACTCGGATCACGAGAATCGCCTTGATCGAACCTCGATCTATCATGACATTATGTCGATCAACTCGGATCACGATGAATCGCCTTGATCGAACCTCGATCTATCGTGACATTATATGTCGATCAACTCGGATCTGAGAATCGCCTTGATCGAACCTCGATCTATCGTGACATTATGTCTGATCAACTCGCATCACAGTAATCGCCTTGATCGAACCAAAATTGAGCTCGAACCCTGCACCATATATATATAAAGCAACGCAACCCACCCACACCCTAACAACCCTAACTCAAACAAAACACCTGTGGTCGTCGTCTCCCTCTCCTCTTACATTCCCCTCCCAGCGCCGCCGGAGCACACACAGAGACACAATCGGACCGGTCCAACCTCCGCCCATCCATCCATTGGCGTCTTAAAGGTACTTTCTCTCTCCCCATCCATCCATTACTTTTTACCCGCTGATTCTAGTCTTCTTCTTCCCCACTTCCCTACCCCACTGTCACTCTACCTCTCTCACTCACAGAGAGCATGGCTTCAGATTCATCTCCGGCATATACTGTAATTTTCAATTCTGTGATGTAATCAATTTTTTTTTATTTGCAGGTCTTAAAAAAAAATCCTGTTCATTTGTTTACTTGACATATCATTATAATAACTATGCTATGTACTCGTAGACTCGTAGTGGTTTGTTTTAGAAGCTAAGGTGTAGAAGTAGCATTTGAATGAACTGATCTGGGATTTGGTTTCAAATTTCCTCTGTACTTCTATTGTTTATACATACATCAGTCATTTGCTCCAGGTTGTCTCTTTAAATCTTTTCGCTTGTGTTGTTGTTTGTGTTGATTTTGGATTAATTAGTGTTTTTGAGCAGAGGACCATGTCGGATTATGAGGAGGACATAGGTTTGATGGTGGATTTATTTGATCGAGTCATTGATTGGGAGGCAATGGAAAAGGAATTAAGGTTGATCGAACTGGAGTACGAGCTTAATGTTAAGAGATGGAATCCGTGGGGTGTAGATGAAGCATTGATTGATCCCGAAGAATTTGCAGAGATAAGGGAATACATGGACATGCTTGATGATTTTGCAAATGGACCCTTCCACATGCCTTTTTATGACTCTGAGGACGAAGAAAAGGGCTACACATTTGATTGTGAGGATTTATGGGAGGAGATTAATGAAAGGTGTGTGTGATAACTTTTTAATGTGTTTTGGTTGTATCAGTATGTATATTATTTTGTTTTCATGTTGTATATTATTTTGTTTTCATGTTGATACTTTAATGTGAATGCTTCTCTTGTTCAATTGTGGCAATGACTTTATTATAATGTTTCAGATGCATAAAACCAACCAATTACTATCATTTAGTTATTTTCATGTCTTCTTAGTTAAATGAAAAGTGATTTCATCAGCAGAACATTAGATTGTCCATCCCATTGCAAAAAACATACTTAAATCTGTTATCATGAGCATTTAAAACAACATAAGCATTTAATTAATTAAACAACAAACACAAGCAACTTTCCAAAACAAAAAAAAAACAAACACAAGTACACTTAAGACATAAAACATCATATGGCGTAATAAATCAATCAACCCATCCAATCCGGTATCTCAGCAACGGGAAGATCATTGTCACAAGAAACTCATCAAGATTGTTCCAAGAAACATCAATTAGTAAATTCAACAACCAACAACATTGTTCAAAAGTGAAACTCATCAATCAATTTCTATGGAGCGAATTGCGATGCTAGCAACTCAGCCACCAACTTTCTCCGCCACATCCTCATATGCCTTCTATCAATCGCGTCCACATTCATATTTGCAAGCAAGTACTCCAAGAATTTTATTGTGAACATCCCACAATCAGACCTATACATTATACAAGTATTCCAACACATCAAACAACTTCACAATCTATATTAAAAGGACTAATATGTACTAAGCTAAATAGTAAGAAACATACCCGTTTTCTCGCAGGGCACTTCACTCTCTCGAAACTAAATTTATTTAGCGGATAATTTTGAAAACCATCAACATGCTTCCTCACTAAAAAAGGTATAACACATTGAAGAGGCATAAGCCGTGATTGCGAGAATTTTCATTCTAATATGGTTTTTCAAACTATCATAAACATAAATCATCCGGTTTTGTAGATCAACTTTCATGAAACCGGTGATCAAGCTCGCAGAACGGTATGTATAGATATCTACAACCGGACCAGGGTTGGCCTCCCACTGGATTTTCACCTCTCACATAATTCAACAACTTTGAATCAAAACTTAAATTCCCCAACTTCACTTCCTTATTCATTCCTTCATGAAACTGTGTCATCAATATGGCAAAATACGTGTCTAGCACGCGAGCATCTTGTTGAAACAACTCCGGATATGATTTTTGACGGAGGCTAATCTCACAAAAGGCAGCATTCATAATCTAAATTGTATCGTAAAAAATTATATATTAGTTAAACAAAATATCACCATATATTCCTGCTAATATAAAACATCAACGGGCTTACCGGGTTGTCACCCATCCCCATCCACAACTACTTTCAAATCAAGCTTGGACATCTCCATCAATCACCTCACATTTTTACTATATTCATTCAAAGGTTAAAAAAAATTTAAATAAGATACAACAACAAATGACTACAATCGTGCCAATTTCATACTGCCCTCTTCAAATTGCATAAAGGTCTCAAGCAATTCCATCGTCTGAGCTTCTACTTCTAAGTGCGGATCAAAAGCTCGAACGGTATCAAGCTTCCTTCTCTTCAAGTTTTGAAAATAAGGATATCTTTGGCTCCAATTTGAGCTTTGTTTCCCAACACCTTTTCTCCTAACATGTTAAATATCCAATTTACAACTTAAAACTCATAAAAATTTTTTTTGGGGAAAACTCATGGGGTTTTTAACTCATAATACAAGTGCAACCGTTTTACCTTTCATGACCGAGATTGCTCCCCAACCTCACCTACAAGCCCCTCACCTTCATGCCTCTCTTCATCTTGATTAACATCTCCTTCACCTTCACCTTCACCTTCCTCTCTCTTCACCTCCTCCAACCTTTTCAAATAAAACTTTCTTCACAATAGCTTCCAATGATTCAACCTTTCTCCTAACATCCTCCAACTCGGATCGCAACAATTTGTTTTCCTCTTTCACAACTCTTAAAATCTCGTCTTTCGCTTTCTCCATTTCGGAGGGTTGGGGCGACGGTTGATCCAGATTCACCCCACCTCCTTCTTGCTCACCTTCTTCTTGCTCACCTTCTTCTTGCTCACCTCCTTCTTCTTCCTCACTAACATCACTATCATGGAAATCGAGTAAAGCAAGATAATATGGCTTTGATTTTTTAATTACGTACAACAAGAGTTGGAAAACATCCTCCTCCGCAATGATTTCATAATATATAAATTAATAAGATATTTAATTCGGGCATCAAACATTTAAGAAATGACTACCTAACAAGATACACATTCAAACCTGTGCTTTTTGTAAAAGAACATCAACACTCGAAGAGGTCACCCTCTTTGGCATTGTCCACTTGCATTCTTGGCAAGGCTTCCATATCAACACTCTCCTCCCAACGAACGTAAACAAGGTATGGATTCAAGTGCCCATACCTACACAAACATTCATAAGACAATACTACAAAACAACTTCCAAAATTTGAAGACTAATGAATTAAAACAATACTACATATCATAAGACATACCATCGTGAGCATGTGGGAATCCATAAATTGTATACAACACCTTCTTCTCTTTGAACTTCTTACTCGAGGTCCCGATTAAACAATCGAACCGTGTATTCATAACACAAGCTCCCAAGGAAACTTGTTGAATGCTTCCAAATCATCAACCAAGACAAACCACCACCATTCCAAACACACATTTTCCTCCCATGACCAACAAAACATAAGACAAAATAATCAACAAACCCAACTTATACTTATCTTCTTCATCCGCAACCCTAGGAAACACTTCCAACACTTCTTTTCTAGTAATCGACTTTTTTTCCTTAAAATACCTTTTCACAATACGACAACCTTTAGCTTTGTTCTCACTCACTGACCACTCAAAGTTCCTAACATTTAAACCGGTAATCAATGTAAATTCCTTCAAACAAAACCTGCAGGACTTGTTTCCAATCTTAAACCAGAAAATTTCTTTTGAATCGCCCGACACCTGACTCATCAACATATTATGCAAGATTTGAATACCATTAAACTTAGGAAGCCTAATTAAACTTCCAAAACAACTGTTTTTTAGTGTTCTCTTGTGTTGTCTGTCTAATTTAGAATACACATAATCAACTTTATCAATATGACATCTGTTAACGATCGTACTTGGCTTCGCCCTCTCCACCCTTGTCAATTGGTATTTAAACTCCATTTCTTTTCTACAAAATAAACAAAAAAGATAACACGGTTTAATTTCAAATTCAACACATATTACATTTCTTGTCAGGCAATATAGTGTAAATTCAACAAAGATTACATTTCTTGTCAATTACTACATGCATGACGCAGTTACAAAGTATGTGCAAAACACATTTTAAATAACTACTACAAATGTGCTTAACTCGATTAAAGATATCCACAGTCCTGTTTAATTTCAAATTCACAATATCCAATGGTTTCTAAATCACATACTACAACCGATTAAACCTAATATTACACCCCTTAATTTCACCAATCACCCCCCAATTTCAGTTTGTACAATATAAGGTACATGCTTCAAAGCAATACCTGATTCCTTCTTGGAGTTCATCTGCTTGTATTCCAATTTAGGGTTCTTCAACAGAGGGAGAGATCGAGATCGATATGACAGAGATGAGAGATGAGTTCAAAACAAACTACTTTGAGGTTGTTATAATTTGGAGCAGTTGTGAAGGTCCGCTTTCTTTCACCGCTTAATCGCAATTTTTGGATTTGGGAAGGCAGAGGTCCAAAACTATGAAAAGGGTCGTCGAAATTTGGGGATTGGAACTCACGGGAAATTAAATGAATGAAGGACAGTTTTGTAAGTTCAACACTTTTTATTTGTTTTGGCATTTTTCCTTTTTTTTTAATTGCCCCCAATACTCATGAGTTATTTTTGCCAAATACTTACTGAAATGAGTTATTTACGCCATTCCGCCTTTTTATACAGCCCGATAACCTTTATCTTTAAATTTTTTTTTAAACATACCGAAATCTTTTGAACAAATACAAATCCATTCCACGATCTGATGAAAATTATCATGTAGGTATTCTTGCTGCTCTCTGAAAATCGCCAAAAACCCCCCAACTACATCGTCTCGGCACCGCTTCTGCTCAATCTCCACCAGATTCAGATATACTTCTCACGCGTTATTCATTCTCACAGATGGGTAACTTAGATGATTTATTGCAGGTAACATTTTCCTTCTATACCTTCATCCTCGTATACTTTAGTTTTTGTTTCGCTTTTTTCTTTTTGGTAATTTGTGACCAATGATCACAAATGTGCGATTTGGATGTGATTGATTTATGAATCAATCTATGATTTATCTTTGATTGAATTGGAAATTTTTTATTTCTGAATTGATCCATAGAGCATAAAAAAACCTAATTATTCTACTTACGTTGAATCAATTTGTATTTTTGTATCTTATTATTTTTCTATCTAGTTTCGTCTAGGTTTTGTTTAATGAAAGTAGAATCAAACAAAAGATTTGGGATTTTGCCAAGTTGGGGAGGGTTTAAATTAACAATATATATTTGCTACTTTGTTTGCCCTGATTGAACCGTATCTATTTTTATGTATATTGAGGGAAAAGTCGAGTCCTTTGCTTATATTGCCAGATTTAATTGCAATTCATTGATGGGCTAAGATATTCCTATAAAATTTTGTTGTTGTTTTTGATACCTTTTGTTGAACAGGATTTTCATAATTGCAATTAGAAAGTGAGCGGTTTATGTAACTTGATTTAAAGGTTAAAGGTTGTAAAGATTGTTTAGATCTAAAATGAGGAAAAAGACAAGAAAAAAAGATAGTGGTGACAAAAGAATGACAGCGCGTATTCACTACGTGTATTATTACTACGTTACAACCAAACAAATGTAATACATGTAGTAATGCACGCTTTTTTATCCTTCTCAATCATTATTTTTTTCTTGTCCTTTTTTCCCATTTTGTATATTTTTCATTCTTCCATACGACCCTTGATTTAATTAGTGGTATGTGCATCATTCAAGTGTATTTAAGTAGAGTTTGATCATTTCATTGTGTACGGAAAAAATCTAGAAAGAAATGTCGAGAAGAAAATAACTACATATAATAAGACTTAAAATTATAGGAAAAAAAGTTTAGTACAAAAAATATAAAGGGCCTCGTACGACGGTTTGGACTAAGACCCCAAGTTTTACTTCTAAATTAAAGTTTTCAGGTTTCAACAGCTATAAGTAGCTAAAGCTGTTAAAAGTTCTTCATTTCTTTTGGTAATCCAAAGGGTTGGTATAAGATCAAAGAATAAAGAGGCAGATTAAAAGGTACGTTCTTTACCTAAAAATGATTGATAAAATATCAAGAAACAGGCTTTATAGATCAATTTGATGGTCTTTTGTGTTTGTCGTATAGGATCTTAAGCCATCTTATGGGCCACATTAATCAAGGGGGTGCTTGCCATTGATTCTTCTCTTGAGTATGAGGTTGAAATAGTCTGTCACCTACGGTGAGGTTATCTCTATTATGATCCAACATGTCATGGTTGATGGGAAGGTCAGGACAACCAAGGCTTATCCTTTGTGATTCATGGGTATGAATTTTCTTACTTTGTTGTATCCTGTTTTAGCTTGTAATAAACTTTCAGGTTGCTAACGGTTCTTGATAAGATTGTAGAATTTTCTTGGACATGTATCTTGCGATTTTTGTTGTTTCGTTTGCATTTTCAGATGCATCATTTCCAGGACAAATAAGAACTTTTGTCTCATTTATGACAGACGGAGGAATTTCTTCTTCATTCTATCAGGGATGAAGAGGCCAAAGTTATCCATGTTCATGTTTATAAGAAGAAGAAGGGAAATTTATTTAAAAAAGTGCGCAGTGATGATTCTCGCTTAAAAGGGCTTTATTTGGAGTGGTTACAGTTAAAAGGGTTTGATTTTGTGTGTAAAATGAAGGGTTTTTAGATGAAGAGACCCTTTTAAATGAAGAGAGGGTTGACCAAGTCCTTTTAAATGAAGACCCCTTATAAGAATCGGTTAGTGTTCATATCAGACAATTTGTTTCTTGTGTCTAAATGGCCATTTTGCTTGTTATACTTGTTTTAGGAATGTTTTGTTTGCATGAATATGCTACAATTTTAAAATAAGTTGTCTAACATTTACAGCTAACCTCTGCAAGGCACGATCTTCACCATTCGGTGAGAAAGGCATTCCTTACTCGAACACTTATAATGGAAGAACCATATGCTATCTAAATCCCATGATTAAAGCTAATGATACATCAAGCTTGATTTGAAGTCTAGCTTTTGACGTGGGTAATGTTGTGATGGTTACTGGTGCAAGGAAGACTTATCAGAACCAACAAAAATAGGGAGAAGAACAAGCATACAATTCATGTTCAGGATGTTATTGGTCACAAGTTTGCTGCTTGCTTGGGAAATGTCTTTAAAATTGGCAAAAGGTAACAAACTTTGGGTTTCTCTTCCTAATGGAAATTAAGCGTATCAAACTGTCTGTTATTGAGGAGTCGCATAAGAGACAAGTACCCAAGTTGCTATCAGTGTTTGATGAGTTGTGCAACATGCTATACGCTATTTCCTAGTTGGGTGAAATACCCTGTTTCTACTTGTATTATTTCTTGTATTAATAAAAGGATATTGTTTTGATAATAATATATGTTTTTTGTTCCATTTATCTTTTTACTTTGGTTGTTCCGTCATTGTTATGCGCTTTTGCTTTTGCTGAAACTTTAATTGGATAATCTTATCTAATACATTTGAATGTGTGATGATTTGGCTGTTTCATAATAGTATTAAGTGACGTAGACTTCATAGCACAAAGCCGTATTGGATTAAATATAATTTATCACGTATCATAAGAATATGTAATGAAATTGTGGTTTGATTAATACCATTGGGTGACATGCACTTCATCTAACATGCACTTCATCACATATAACCAGTTTGAGTGATGAAGGTTCCATCTTGTATCATATAATTATGTGATGAATTGAGGGTCACAAAACTGCTACTTTTGGGTGATAATTTAGTCATCACTTAAATGTACAATACATGAGGAAGTTTTGATGTCATTTATTTAAGCAATAAGTGACGACTTTGGC
Source organism: Gentiana macrophylla (assembly GCA_026214975.1). NCBI lineage: Eukaryota > Viridiplantae > Streptophyta > Magnoliopsida > Gentianales > Gentianaceae > Gentiana > Gentiana macrophylla. The sequence goes on along the minus strand of CM047816.1, from coordinate 7,943,196 downwards.
GTCACTATATTATATAAAATGACTAGGTGTAAAATGTAATATGTGACGAAGTGTTCGTCACATAACAAACAAAAAGTGATGAATCAAAAATTCGTTACAAAATACTTTCTGTGACTTATGATAGGTGACGACCCTAGTGACGCATGAATTTCCTCACAAATAACCAAATGTGACGAAATTCACTATATATGTGATGAACATTGGTCGTCACAAAAACTCAATTTTCTTGTAGTGACACTATTCAACCATTACTTTATCAATATAACATTTCATTAAAATTTCTCTCACCAATCATTTCTTCATCAACACAAATTTTAATACAACATTTCAACCTTATAATCATTACTTTACATTATTTTATTTTATTTTCTCTCATGACTCAATCCAACCCGAAACCAAACAGGGCGGTGTACCATCTGGTTTCTCCAAAACCACAAGCCATGCACAGTTTCTCGAAAAAAATACGGCCAATCCCTCGTGTGGGAAGGTCCAGTGAGGTTAGCCTTAATCCATTCCCCGATGGTGGGCCGGGAAAAGAAGCCAAGTTGAGCCGGTTCAGGTAGCAAATTCCTCCAGATCAGGTTCGCCCAACTGTAGTCTCGAAGAGCATGTAAGGACGATTCCTCGTCCTGGTTACACAACACACAGATTGGCGACGTACAAATTTGTCTCCTCCAAAGCAGCCTGAAGGTGGGTAAGGCCTCATGCTGAGTCTGCCAGAGCATAAAATTGAGCCTATAGGGGCCATTCAACCTCCTAATAAAGTCCCAGATGTTATCCGATAGTCCATCCGTCTCAGTATCTAGAAATTGCTAACCCTACGCAACTGAATACCGATCATTTAAGGCACCCTCCCACGTAATGGTGTCATTAACCACAGAAAAGCCATCCGTATGCTATATTTTCTTGTTAGCTATGAACTTCTAAGTAGTGATGTACATTGTTGTGATTTATTAGGAAAAAGCAATGATTTCAAGGATACTTAATGAGGTAAATGTTGTATAAATGAGTGGTGCTAATTTTGTTCCATTAAATTGTGATTACATCTTCATAGCATCTTTGTATCCAAGTAAGATGTGATGTTAAATTTATTTTGTTAGCATTACATTATTCACTGACAATTTATCATCAAGAAATATATGTTGCCATTGCTTAAGTACTAGGCAAAATACTTGAATAAAGTTAGTTCTGTTTGGGACAAAAACCTCAGGGTAATATAATCCTTAGGGCTGAGCACGGTTCGGTTTAGTCGGTTTCGGTTCGGATTTTACACATAATTATTCGGTTTGGTCGACATATTTTATTACCCAAACCAAACCCAAACTATGTCGAACCCAATGGTTTGGTTTGGGTTGGTTTCGATTTGGATCGGTTTGGTTTCGGTTTCACAATCTCGAACTACACATTATTATAAATCACAATTTTCACCAAGTATTTAAATATAAAGTAACTAATATAAAGTAAAAACATATTAAAGGTACATCGGGCTAATTACTTAATAACATTAGTGCACACAACATATTCAAAAGCCACTTAATAGCATAGCAAACGACATCGCGCTTAATTACTAGTTAGTTGTTATTACATATATATATGGTTGGGAATTCGGTTCGGTTTGGTTTAGGTGGTTTTAATCGGTAATCCAAACCGCACCATTTAAATTCGGTTCGGTTTCAATCCAAACCGATTTGATCGGTTTTCTCTTGGTTTGGTTTATTTCGGTTCGATTCGGATTGGTTTACGGTTCGGATTGGTTTTTTTTTTCTTTCGTTTCTAATAATCTCGATGTAGGGACATCTTAAGTGTAAGGGTTTCACCTAAATAGGCTTTTTAGCATATAAATAGCTTAAGTCCTTAGTTTGTTGGGCAGATTATGTTTTACTTTATTCTCTTTTGAGTGAATTTACCTAAGAGGTTGGATTACCTCTTGTTTGTCTCTTTTTATCATCGTGCTTTCTACGTTAAATCCTTCTTTATTTGTGCCATATTCATGCTAATGCCGATGAACTGGAGAATTATTAAAGGTTGCAGTTTCTATACCCTGAACTTATTGTTTATCTTGTTTCTTTAGAAAACATCGATTTAGCAGTCTATTAAGGGACTGTTCGTGTTTTTCCTGATGAGAGACCTTTTGTTCTTTTGACAGGACATGAATGATTATGACTTATGAGGATAGCCACGAGGTTCGTAAGGAAGCAAAAGAAGACATAGGCACCTTTTGATAACTGAAACTTTGCGCTTGTAGAAGACGCAGACACCTTTTTGATGGTAGTAAATGGATATTGCATTGTCTAAGTTTCATCCTGATGAGCTTGTAAATCGTTTTTTAGGATTTTATTATATATCACTTAAGAGTCCTATTAAGGGCTTTAGAAGGTGACCTTGTAGTTAGTTATTATATCACTTAAAGAAGTCCTTTAAGTGCTTTAGAAGAAGTTGAAAGTTAGTTTCATACTTGTACAACTTCAAAACAATTGTGTTTTAGTTCGTCTTTTTGTTGAAGCTAAAGTCGATGTTAATGCTTCATGTTATGAGACCTAATCTTCAAATTTAATTTTTTTTTTTTTTCAAATCACGGTTATGGCTGCAAATGATGATGTCAAGCATCGGTTTTCTTACATCATACGGTTTGTTACGAGTCTTGGTGGCCTTTTTCTTTCCCTCTGTTTTGCATACACAGTAACAACCTTAGTTAATAAGATCCTGGTGTATTGTATTATAAGAGGGAGAATGGTTGGTGTAATATAGAGTCTACATCTCATATGATTAAACCAATCAATCTAAGCACAAGCCCACGAGGGAACATGAGAAACTGTGATTCAGATCAAATCGAGAGTCAAATCACTTCAAATGAAGTGACTATACAAAAACTTCCCGAAAACATGAGGATCAAATGCACCTAAAAAAAATAAAAATAAGAATCATCAACGTCAAAGTGGAAATGACCGGAAGTTATTGGGTGCACCCACCATATGCGGAGTGCACCAATATGACAAAATATACAACTTTTATTTTTAAATAGAATTCAAACTGTGTGGTCAGATTTGTTTACTTAAGTTAATTAGATGAATGTGGATATACCACACAAAACTTCCCGGAAATGACTTAAATTTTCTAAACAAGTTAAGTCGAAGTGAAAAGACTTTGAATGCTTAATTGAGACTGATGGATGCAAGAAACATTCTTAGGAGAGGTTTTCACGTTTGGTTTTACAAGTTCAAGCTCTACTCGAAAGAATAAACATTGTTGGAATACGACTTCATCTTTAATGCCCGGGGGGTTGTGTGTGTTAAACCTAATACTTTAAGGCAAGTCCAATGGTAAATTTTGATACCTATCAACACTATTCATATAAGTATCAAATTTTTATCTTCAATCATAGGTATTGAAATTTAATTTTAATATCTATTAACCACATCTCCAACCATAAATATCAAAATTTAGTAGTATCATTCTTTTTGTTTGATTAAATTATGAATGTTTTTAACAATATCAATACAATAAAATATTATTATTGTATTTATTAATGAATAATTTGAAAAAATTGTATACATGTTCTATATACTTTTTTTTTTTGCCGGAAACTAAAGGAGGGGAGGGGGGAATCGAATCCGGGTCTCCAACCATCAGAAATGTGTATTAGGGTATATGCATGGGCCTTCTACGTGTTCTATATACTTTGATCTAATATTATTTTAAAAATGATATAAATTTCAACTAGTGCATCTAAAAAAATGTTAAAACCATAGTAACACTATATTTATGTTTTCATGTTCTACATTTTCTAAAGAGTGTTCCAAAAAATTTGATGTTAATTTCAGTTTGTATCTTGAGGAAGAAATGACAAAAAAATGTAATAGCATAACCATTTTTAACAAGTTCTAACAATTTCTGGTTCAAACAGTGCCATGAAAAAACATTTTTTGAGAGAAAATAAAGCTCACTTGCACGTGTCATTGTCGGGTGTATGGGAAATATTAGCCCAGAGATCAAATTTGATAATACCACACATAATTTAGATAAGGTAACATTTTTTTTCCATTGGAGATGTTAATATTTTTCTGCACATTTTTTTTTGTTTTGAGACATGCATGAGACAGACAACAATCATAAAAATCATTCAGTACCTCACTCACTCCCTTTACTCTGCTTGCCGACCCTCTTCCCTCTCAACGCCATGGTTCATTTCAAGGAGTTGGAATAGCTTTTTCTTGCTAAATCTTCCATAACTTAATCACCTCTAAGCTAATTAATCACGATATACCTAATATATGATAAGGATGCTTTTTATGGGTTTGGGTATGATGTTGCGAGCGATGACTATAAGTTTATTATAATCGTTCAGTTCCACAGAGAGGATGCCGATGAATCTAATCCTGAAGTAAAAGTTTATAGTCTAAAGTCTGATTCTTGGAGGAGGCTTCCAGATTTTCCTTATTACATAGGTACCGATGGGTGGCTTGCGAACGGTCACAACGATTGTGTCACAACGAGTGACACAACGCTGATCTACACCATTGATCATATGAGATTACACCAAGATCAATTGAGACTCATTATAATCAATGATGCAGATCACCGTTGTTTCACTCGTTGCAAGAGCTATGCTTATGTTTCGGAATATCGCAGCAGATTTTAGGGCAAGTCCAATGGTGGGTATCAAAATCAAAATTTGATACCTATTTGAATGTATTAACATCTCCAATGGAAAAAATGAAGGGTGTCAAAATTTGATCTGGTACAAGTTGATGTCTCAAATTTGAGACCACACACAATACCCTCATCTGAACATACGCGCGCGAGTGGTTGTATTTTACCTTCAAAAAGTAGCAGCAGCATAGCACATGGGTTTGTCTTCATGGATTTGACATTATGTTTTTACAAATTTTCAAAGATAGGACCGATTTAATCAAAAATGAATATTAAGAAAATGATACTACTAAATTTGATACTTTGGGTTGGAGATATTGTTTGTGGGTATCAAACTCAAAATTTGATATTTTGGGTTGGAGATGAAAATTTGATACCAGTCTGACAACTGTTCATAGGTATCAAATTTAAATTTTAATACCATTGGCATTGGACTTGCCTTACAAACTTACGTAAGGATACGGGAGTACAACGGTTATGACACAAGGGTAACACAATGAACGATCTGGATTGTTAGTAATGTTTTTGTCGTGCGGCAAAACTTGAGTAGGGTTTCTAGTTTCTTGGAACCAGCAGCGGCGAAAAAAGAAATTTACTTTCGCAAACCACTCTCAAATCTTCTTTTCTCTTAGAATTAAAAGAATGTTGGATATTCCCAGTGAAATTTTGTTGGAAATTCTTTCAAGGCTGCCTGTGGTACCGTTGTTAAGATTTAGAAGTGTGTCAAAGTCATGGAAGAGTTTGATCGACAGCAATCAATTCATCAGACACCATTTGAATCATTCTCTGAATACCAACTCCAATCTCAACATTATTCTCACAAGTAGCCAACTTTATTGTACAGATTTCGATTTACTCAACGAAACCAACAGGGCTAATTTCCAAGAACTCACCCACCCGTTAAAGACCCCATTTGGTGGAACACAGATATTGGGTTCATGTGACGGCGTGCTTGTTTTATCAAATGATCAGGGCGATGATACTATTTTGTGGAACCCATGTGTTAGAAGGTTCCATGAGGTACCTTTCGAAAGTTTTGAATTTCCTGATATTAACTATATTTCTTATGGGTTTGGGTATGATGTTGTGAGCGATGACTATAAGTTGGTTAGAATGGTTCAGTTATATGGAGATGATAACTATGTCGCTGATATTGAAGTAAAAGTGTATAGTCTGAAGTCTGATTCTTGGAGGAGGATTCCAGATTTTCCTTATTATCTTGAATACAGATCGATTCCGGGAAAGTTTGCTAATGGTGCTTTGCATTGGATAGTAGGTAATAAAGTGAACTCAGACACTGCTAGTTTGGTTATTGCATTTGATCTCGGAACAGAGGAGTATAGGTTGGTGCCATTACCAGAATTTGCAGGCGATAATCCTTTGATGAGTGTGTTTGTGTTGGGAGGATGTCTCAGCCTCAAGTTCTATGTCAATGATAATGTTGAGATATGGGTGATGAAGGAGTACGGAGTTCAAGAATCGTGGTCTTTTTTGTTCACATTTGACATTTCTGGTTTCGATTTTATGATTCCATTAGCTTATTCTAAGTGTGGTAGGAAAGTGCTCGTAGGTTTGGATGAGTTGGTCCTTATGTGGTATGATCTTGATGAGAAATCCACCAGCTTACCAATGGTTGAAATGCCTGTAGAGAATACTTATTATATGTTTAGTTGTTTGCAAAGCCTTGTTCTGTTAAACAACGGTACTTGTGATTTTGATCTTTTCACTAAGAAAAAGGACAAGGTTCGACAAGGTAATCATCTCATTTCATGGGATCTACACATGAGATTGTGTTATTCAAAATTTGTATTCTCTTGGACGGTTTTGACTTTGAGTTTGTGTATTGACATAGGCTTATTTTTTCGCTTTGTTGTTTCTTGTCTCTCTCAGTCTCATGTAGAAACGATTCAAGACCGGAGATCGAAAATAGTTTTTCCTCACAATGGTAAGTTGTCCATGTTTCCTACTCAGTTGATGTTAATTAGCTGTGATTTCATCTTCATATTGTATCCATGTAAGAGGTGATAATTATTGTATTAGCATTTACATTACATACTGACATTCTGTCATCAATGATATGTTGCTGATTGCTTAATTAACTAATACTTTGAGGTTGTTGATTCCTCGTCGAGAAGCAGTATAACTCTGCTTTAGTTATTTGCTATATTCATGCTAATGCCTATGAACTAGAGAATTAAATATTGTGATTTCTATGTCAAACTTAGTGTTGATCTTGTGGTGTTCTTTTCAGAAATGTCATATTCACCCCTATTTTTTATGTCTTGTGATGTTTATTCTATAAACATCGATTTAGCTGTTTATGGGACCGATCTATTCATGTTTTAATGATGAGTGACTTCTGTTTCTTTACAGGCCATGAATGATTAGGAGAGGGAGAGCCACAAGGAGGTTTGTAAGAAAGCTGAAGAAAATCCCTCTGTACATTTTGTCTGATGAGTCTATTATGTAAAACTTGTTATGCCTTAAAAAGTCATTTTGGTAACTGAATCTTTTGGGCTTGAACCTTGAAGAAGACATAGGCACCTTTTTCGGGTAGCTTATATTCCTTTTTGGGATTGTATTATATAACTTATGAGTCCTATAAGGGCTTTAGAAGGTGACCATGTAGAGTAGAAGCTGGTAGCTACTTTTGTTTTAGAACATGAAATGAATTGTGTTTCAATTCGTCGTTTTGTTGAAGTTAATGTCGATCTTAACTTTCATGGTATGACCTAATCTTCATCCCCCCCTCCCGGCCTCCCCCCCTCCCCTCTCAGTTACCGTCATAGCTGTTAACGATGTCAAGCAACAGTTTTCTTGCGTCATACGGTTTGTTAAAAGTCTTGGACTCTTAGTGCCTGTTTCCTTTCTCTTTGTTTTGCACACAGACCACCAACCTTGGTTAACAAGATCCTACTGTATATATGTTAATATATTAGCTCGGGATTCAGGACACCAATCCGATCCATGTCGTCTACTCTATAAATATATAGATGGGGAGAATGGTTTGGTGTAATGAGTCGTGCCAAATATGGTTTGGATGCTGGTCTGATTATGTTTTTTTTTTTTGTGGAAAGGTCTGATTATGTTTGGAACTTGTTGATATTGGCTTTTTATAAGCAAAAGAGTATATACATATAGGCCAAGTGAGTGGATATTGATAACAATAGGAGTGCAGCACTCGTCGACGGATATATATATATACTAGCTAAAAACTTGTGCTATGCACGGAGATATTGTAAAATTTGAAGACAAATATTAGCATTTGAATAAACAACCGTCAAAAAAGTAAAAAACCATTGTAGTGTACTAAATTCTTATACAGAATGAAGGGTGACACAGCCAATTCATCTCATGAACATGTAACAGCACCAATAATAAGCAGTTGTTTGACTAACGAATAATTTGATTTCGCCAATACCAAATGCCGTAGTTTGTCAACTCAAAACGTATAACGCCTGTAGCCCATATCAAGATGAATAGTGCTCGTACAACTCATATTATTGTCAATCCACTGAATTGCGGTGGTGCTATAAAAGAGAAGGCTTTTTGGAAGTTATAACTTGTCGTGTCCAATCGGCATCAAGGGCGGATCTGTGTGTCTCTCGGCGTCACGTTACTCCCACCGAGAGATCATGATTTTTTTTTATTTTATTAAAACGATATAGTTTTGTTGTTAAAAATATAGTTTTAGCCTCCCATAACCTCACTGAAACAAATTTTGGGATAAAAATGTAATCTATTTTTGGATTTAAAAAATGTAGTTTTACAGTCCGATTACCCAATGAGAAAAAAAATTCTGGATCCGTCGGTGCCCGGCATGCATGTAAACGCAAGGTGCTTCTTCATTGCCTTCATCTTTTCAAATCCATATGGATCACTCAAAAGAGTATTACTCAAACTTGGTTCGAGTTCGCTTGAACAAGGAAAATAAATTGTTCAACATTGACTCGATTAAGTTTTAATAGTGTTTGAGTTTGGCTTGATTATGTTTGACAATATTTTAAACGCTTTCAAGGTCGAACTAGAGCTAGAGTAGCTTGAGAGTGTTCGAGTTCGGCTTGTAAAAAAAGAGATCGGGATATATATTTTAACATAAATAATAATATTTAATAAAACTTGTGATCATTTTGAGTCAAAATTTTAAGTGCTTAAAATTAGAACATTAACTTTGATTAACTAGTGCTTAAGCTTGAGTTAAATCATATTTAAACGAGAAGATTTTACTGAGTCAACTGTCGAGCGAAATTGATGTTAGCTGGGAGGCTCGACTCGTTTTACACCCTCTATCCTCTCTCTCTTTGGCTAAATTTCATTTTCTCATTTGCTATCTTCTCTATCAAGATCTGAGTGAGATCTAAATTGATGAAATTTCACTGCTTCGGAAAGAGATTTTTGATAAAAATTGACGGCGCATTTAATCTGTTTGTAGAAACAAACCCCAAAAAGAAATCCGACTGAACAATGTAGAAGAAAAAAAAAGGTACTAGGGTCGTTGTGATTTGTTCTTATGCAAAAGCTTGATCTGTTCTTATGAAGCAACTGCATTACCTCCGGTGGAAGCCACAAACTTCGGTTATGGAATGATTTAATAAGCTATGCCCACTTTCTTTAGATTTGAGTGAAGAAGCTCTAGAAGAAGGCTTTGAATTTGAGGAAGAACAGATGGTATGAGTTCTTTCAATTTGTTTTTCTTGTCGTATGTTTTTTGCAGTTGATTTTCATGTCATTTTCTTAGATTATGAAATGGGTTTTGCTTTTGGAGAAGGATTCATGAAACTTGTGTTTGACATTTCAACACAGATACATTCAAACTGAATCAATGGCTGTTCCAGTTGAAGAAGCCATTGCGGCCCTGTCCACATTCTCTTTAGATAATGATCAACCAGAAGTTCAAGGCCCAGGATTCTGGGTTTCTTCTGAAAAATCTGCGACCATTAGTCCTATCGAATACATTGATGTTTCCGCGTATCGATTGTCTTTATCTGAAGACACAAAAGCTATTAATCAGTTAAACAGTTTGATACAAGAGGGGAAGGACATGACTTCAGTGCTATACACTTATCGGAGTTGCGTTAAAGCTCTGCCTCAGCTTCCAGACTCCATGAAGCAAAATCAAGCTGATTTGTATCTAGAAACTTATCAAGTTCTTGATTTGGAAATGAGCCGTCTACATGAAATTCAACGATGGCAATCATCGGCTTCTTCTAAGTTGGCTGCTGATATGCAGCGGTTTTCTAGGCCGGAACGACGCATTAATGGCCCTACAATTACCCATCTTTGGTCTATGCTTAAGTTGCTTGATGTACTTGTTCAACTTGATCATCTTAAAAATGCAAAAGCCAGTATACCTAATGATTTCTCCTGGTATAAGAGGACATTCACTCAGGTCAGTGTACAATGGCAAGACACTGATTCGATGAGGGAAGAATTAGACGATTTACAGATCTTTTTAAGCACTAGGTGGGCAATTATGCTTAACTTACATGTTGAAATGTTTCGTGTAAACAACGTAGAAGACATTCTTCAAGTTCTTATAGTTTTTGCTGTTGAGTCACTTGAGTTGGATTTTGCCCTTTTGTTTCCGGAGCGCCACATTCTTCTTCGCGTATTGCCTATTCTAGTCGTCTTGGCTGCGTCTTCAGAGAAGGATACTGAATCTTTATACAAGAGGGTTAAAATCAACCGGCTGATCAATATATTCAAGAATGATCCAGTTATACCTGCATTCCCGGATCTTCATCTTTCTCCTGCAGCAATCTTAAGAGAGTTGTCTATGTACTTCCCGAAGTTTGCCAGTCAAAACAAGCTTCTCATTCTTCCAACGCCTCATGAGTTGCCACCCCGTGAAGCACAAGATTATCAGAAACAATATTTGATTTTCAACCATATATCTAGAATACGGGTTGAGCATGATGACTTCTCTATACGTTTTGCTTCGTCACTGAATCAGCTTCTTTTTGTGAAATCAGTTGAAGGTGCAGATGCTGAATGGGTAAAAGAAGCTAAAGGGATGGCTTATGACATGGTTGTTGAGGGCTTTCAACTCTTAAGCAGATGGTCATCACGCATTTGGGAACAATGTGCTTGGAAGTTTTCTCACCCATGCAAGGACCCTGAGTCTAAAGTCGCATCATCAATTTCTGACTACGAGAAGGTTGTGCGATTTAATTATAACCCTGAAGAAAGGAAGGCTCTGGTTGAACTTGTTAGCTACATAAAGAGTATCGGTTCAATGATGCAGAAAGTTGACACCTTGGTGGCTGATGCATTATGGGAAACTATTCATGCTGAGGTCCAAGATTTTGTGCAGAATACTTTAGCATCTATGTTAAGGACTACCTTTCGGAAAAAAAAGGATCTTTCTAGGATAGCTAGTGACATGAGGACACTATCAGCCGACTGGATGGCAAATACGACAAGCAAACCTGATCAGCAAGGGGGTGAAGAAAACAAAGTGAACATGTTTTATCCAAGGCCAGTAGCACCAACAGCTGCCCAGATCCATTGTTTGCAGTTCTTGATATACGAGTTGGTGTCAGGAGGTAATATGAGAAAGCCTGGAGGCCTCTTTGGAAACACTGGTTCTGAAATTCCTGCCAATGACTTGAAACAGCTTGAGACCTTCTTCTACAAACTGGGTTTTTTCCTCCATGTATTGGATTATACATCAACTGTCTCAACTATGACAGATCTTGGGTTTTTATGGTTTAGAGAGTTTTATTTGGAATCTTCACGTGTTATCCAGTTTCCTATTGAATGCTCGCTTCCATGGATGTTGGTGGAGCATACAATTGGTTCCCAGAATGTGGGTCTTCTTGATAGTGTCTTGATGCCATTCGACATATATAACGATGCTGCAAATCAGGCACTCGTGGTTCTGAAGCAACGGTTCCTTTATGACGAAATAGAGGCAGAGGTTGACAGCTGTTTTGACTTATTTGTTTCAAAGTTGTGTGACACTATCTTTACATACTATAAAAGCTGGGCAGCACGAGAACTATTGGATCCGTCTTTCTTCTATGCATTGGACGATGCTGAAAAGTTATCCGTACAACCAATGAGGTTCACTGCACTGCTCAAAACGACTAGAGTGAAGTTACTTGGGAGGACCATTGACCTACGTTGTTTGATCACCGAGACAATGAACAAAACAATCCGTGATAACATTGAGTTTTTGCTTGATCGCTTTGAGTCTCAGGACCTTTGTGCTATTTTAGAGCTTGAAATGCTTTTGCGTGTCGTACAGCTTACACACGAACTGCTTTCTAAGGATCTTAAGTTAGATTCCTTTGATCTTATGTTCACCGAGATGCAAGAAAACGTATCCATTGTTTCATACTCTAGTCGGCTTGCCTCTCAGATTTGGACAGAATTGCAGAATGATTTCTTGCCAAACTTCATTCTCTGCAACACTACACAGCGGTTTGTTCGTTCTGCACGAGTTCCTAATCAGAAGCCACCTTCTATTTCATCTGCAAAACCGAATTTCTACTGTGGTTCTCAAGAACTGAATTCTGCATATCAAAGTTTTGCCCGCCTGCACAGTGAATTTTTTGGGATGCCTCATATGTACTCCATTGTTAGGCTTCTAGGCTCTAGATCATTGCCTTGGCTTATCCGAGCCCTCTTAGATCACACATCAAACAAGATGACAGCTCTTGAGCCAATAGTTTCCGGGTTGCAAGACGTATTACCGAAATCCGTGGGTCTACTTTCTTTTGATGGAGGGGTAGGTGGCTGTATGAGGGTCATCAAAGAAAATCTAAACTGCTGGCAACCGAAAGCAGAATCCAAAGCAGAGGTTCTTAAGGGAATCAAAGAGATTGGAAGCGTGTTGTTCTTGATGGGTCTTCTTGATATAGTTCTGAGAGACGTGGACACGTGTAATTTCATGCAGACAGCTCCTTGGTTAGGTTTCATACCTGGTACAGACGGGCAAATCTCGTTATCCCAAGAAGCGGGAGGTGAAAGTCCGATTGTTACTCTTTTTAAATCTGTTAGTGCAGCAATTCTATCAGATAACAGCTGCGGTTCAAATACAACATTGTTTCATACCATGTCAAAACAGGCAGAAGCTGCTGATTTATTGTACAAGGTAAATATTAATACCGGAAGTGTTCTCGAGTACGCACTTGCCTTCACGAGTGCAGCATTGGATAAATATTGTAGTAAATGGAGTGCCCCTTCAAAAACAGGATTCATTGACATTACAACTTCAAAGGACTTTTACCGCATATACAGTGGTCTCCAAATCGAATATCTGGAAGATTCTAATCAGATGCAATCCAGCAATCAAGAAAACTTGGGTGATTCGGTTGCTTGGGGGGCTTGTACCATTATGTATTTACTAGGCCAACAACTGCATTTTGAACTGTTTGATTTTTCACATCAAATACTTAATGTGGCAGAGGTTGAGGCTGTAACACCACCAAGCCCGAGAAATCTACAGCTTTTCCAGGCATTGGAGGGTCTTTTAGAAGCTATGAAGAAAGCAAGGCGGTTAAACAACCATGTGTTCTCAATGTTGAAAGCCCGGTGCCCTCTGGAAGATAAGCAGGCTTGTGCTATCAAACAAAGCGGGGCTCCATTGCATCGGATCAAATTCGAGAATACAGTCTCTGCCTTTGAAACACTTCCACAGAAAGGTGCCTAAATATAATCCACTCAAAAGTACTGGCCTTTTGGTTGTTGATTGTAATTTGTACGAGGGCTAGCCTTTTTCTTTTGTCAATCAGTAAGTATGGTCTTACTTTTTTCTTCTTTTTTCGCGTGGGAAAGTAATCTGACCTTTACCGAAAGATGTGCATACTGCTGCAATTCGGTCTCGTCATTTGTTTGTTGTGTGTGAAATTTATATAGTTTATCTCTGAGCAAATCCATCATTTCCGCATTGAGACTGTGTTGAAATGATAATACAGCGAGCGCATTCAATTAAAAGGTTTTATTTCCGCATTGAGACCATATTGAAATGATAATACAGCCAGCACATTCAATAAAAGGTTCCATTAATCATATATTCCCTGTTGTATGTTAACCAAAGTTGCTAGTGTGTGTGAAACAGAGAAAGAAAAAGGGCACTCAGACTCGTAACAAAGCGTATGGCGCAAGAAAACCATTTCTTGACATCATTAACGGTCAACTTTAACTTCCACAAAGCAGCGAACTGAGACATAATCCGTTTGATGTTGTACAAGTATGAAACTTCTAAAACAAAACTATCTACCTGCTGCTCCTACTTTCTAGGATAGTCTTTAACACTAGTACACTACATAATTACCTTATTCTAAAGTCCTTGTAGGACTCTTTTAAGTGATATAATAACTACATAGTCACCTTCTAAAGCCCTTGATATATGCTCATACACAATAGACATATCATCAAGCATGAAATGTGACAAAAGTGGTAATTAACATATTCGACAGCAAAAGTTTCAGTTATCAACAGACTGATCAGACAAAATGTTGAGGGGATTTTCTTCAGCTTTTCTTGCAAACCTTGTGGCTCTCTCTCCTCCTAATCATTCATGTCCTGTCAAAAGAACAAAGGTATCTCATCAAGAAAACACGAATGGTCCCCTTAAACAGCTAAATTTATGTTTTCAAAAGAAACAAGATAAACAATAAGTTCAGGAAAAGGATTGCATAAGAGCCATTGAGTAGGAAAACATGGACAACTTACCATTGGGACGACCGTGAGCAGGAAAAACTATTAATCTATTCTTGGCCAGGTAATCATTTCTACACAAGAGAGACAAGAAACAACACAAAATCAATGTCAAAAGTTACATTAATTATACTGCTACTACAAATTTTAATTAACACAATCTAATGTGTAGTAGATCCCATTATTAAACGAGATGACTACCTTGGGGTTGAACTTGTCTTTTCACAAGTACCACTGTTAAACAGAACAAAGGCTTTGCAAACAAGTATACATCTCAGAAGAAGTAATACTAAATCAAATCAAAAAAAAAAAAAAAAAAAAAACGCTGTCTTTTTAGAAAACAGAGAATGGAGATCCAAAACACACTGCAAGAGCTGGAAGTGACCAGAAATGAAACCACGGTAGTATGCACTTGCTTGAATGGAATTAACCCTTTGACAGGTCTCTTTAATTACTATCGATCATGTTTTTTTCCCTCGTTTACCAAACCTTCGTTGATGTTTAATATTTCTCAGTGAAATACACACAAAAGATAAAAGGAAAAAAAAAAATTTGCGGTTGATACACTAATTTTTATTGCATATGTCAATGATGAGGAGGTGTGGGAATATTATCAATCCTATATGCACTTTATTAAGGTGGATGGATCAGTTTATTAATTCTTTTAATGATAGGTATTCTTTTCTATTCCACGGGAACACTGTCAAGAAAGCATGGATTTACATTCCCACACCCGTAAGGACATATCCAGACATCGGGTATCAAGCATTTGGAAAGAAAGAGAGAATATTATTTTACCTTGAACTTTATGTTGTTGCGGTTGAATTTCTTATATTAGTTTATTAATTCAAGCTCAGAAGAGGAATTTTTATGGATTCTCTGCAATTCAGAGTGAAGAAGATGCGCTCAAAATGATGGAAAACTCAACCAAACCTTTTGTATACACTCCTCGGCTATATCAAACCTGATATTCAACCGCAACAACATAAAGTTCAAGGTACATAAAAGTAGAAAATAATATTCTCTGTTTCTTTCCAAATGCTTGATACCCGATGTCTGGATATGTCCTTACGGTGTGGGGATGGAAATCCATGCATTTTCTTAACAGTGTTCCGGTGTATAGAAAAGAACGGCTATCATTAAAAGAATCAATAAACTGATCCATCCACCTTAATAAAGAGCATATGGGATCCCCAACGCAAATTTTTTTCTTTTATCTTTTGTGTGTATTTCACCGAGAAATATTAAACATTAACGAAGGTTTGGTAAACGAGGGAAAAAAACATGATTGCTAGTAATTAAAGAGACCTGTCAAAGGGTTGCTTCCATTCAAGAAGTGCTTGCTACTGTGGTTGCATTCTGGTCACTCCCAGCTCTTGCGGTGTGTTTTGGATCTCCATCCCTGCTTTCTAAAAATACAGCATTGTTTTTTTTTTTTTTTTTTTTTATTATTATTATATTTATTTATAAAAATTATTTAGTATGACTTTTTACAGTATTGAAACTGATAAGCAAGAGGGCTTTTTTTTATAGGATAGATTTTTTCTGAAATGGTTTGAGACAACGTCGTTCTCGTTGGAGTTTGCTTTTGATATTTTCTAAAAAAAATTATAGGTTGGTTGAGATATAATTGGAATATGAGCTATTTCAGGATTTTTGATAAGAGTATTATTTGAACGGTTCTTTCCCTGATTAGCATATATACATATATATTTTTTGTTTGTTAGATAAAGATCGATGATCACAACCGATTCATCACAACGGGATGACACAACTTAATCATTTATATTTAATCTAGATGAGTCTAGATCACGATCGACGGAGACACAACCAAATCAAGCGTGCATCATTTAGTTGTGTCACCCGTAACGAATTTATTATATCTGTATCATTACTCTTTGATAAAAAGTACTTCCTCCGTTTTTTTCAACTTACTTTTCAGAATCTGCTTTGTTTTTATTTACCTGTCATTTACGAAGTCAATACATCATTTATTATTTCTTTCAACTTTAACCTTCGCATTAATTGAGAAAAAAAATAAAAATTGTTCCTACTTCCAATGCCACAAAACATCACACGGTAAAAAAAGAAAAAGCGGGTGGTGGGCCTAAAGTACAATATAAAATGGTAAATGATGAAAAAAGACGAAAAATAAAGACAGTGGTTGAGAAGGACAAAAAAAAAGATGTACAAAAACACCCTTAATGATAATATTTTTTTTTTTTTCTTTTCACATTAAAGTCGGGTAAGGATTTGCAGGGTGTTGGTGTTCTTCGAGTTCTTACATTATATGTTACTATGTTTGAGGGTGTTTGTATAGTGGTGTTACTACGTCGGATAGTGTTCACGGAACCAACGTGAAATACGTGTTATTTCATATGTGGACTTTCACTGTGATGCTACATTATGCGTAACTACATTCTTTGTATGGAGTGTGCATAGTGGTGTTACTACATGATGAAAATGGCATGTGTTGCAACAAGTGTTACTACATGATGTTCATGTTACTACATGACTATTATTATATGTCAATAATATTGATCGGTGTTTGAATGATGGTGTTACTACATATACATCAAATGAAGATGAAAGAAAAACCTGTTTTTACTTTATTATAGAATACTTGAATAACAATCCTAAAGCAAATTGTTCATGAATAATGGTCCATAAAGGCATGTTTCATTTCTTAGAAAAATAACAACTGGGATAACAATAATCTAGTCCAAATTAATAAATAACAAGAAAACTAGGGAGATTCGGTTGCTTGGGGGGCTTGTACCATTGGGGGAGTTATTGTGTGGTGTCTTCACATTGTGTGGAGACACCGTGTGACACCACTTCCAAGCACTACGGTTTTATCTCGTATTTAAAGCTGTATGGTTATGATCGTTTCATCCATCACTTCATCTCAAATTCCCTCACTACACAATAACTTCCCGTACCATTGTCTATTTACTAGGCCAACAACTGCATTTCGAACTGTTTGATTTTTCACATCAAATACTTAATGTGGCATAGGTTGAGGCTGTAACACCACCAAGCCCGAGAAATCTACAGCTTTTCCAGGCTTTGGAGGGTCTTTTAGAAGCTATGAAGAAAGCAAGACGGTTAAACAACCATGTGTTCTCAATGTTGAAAGGCCGTTGCCCTCTAGAAGATAATCAAGCTTGTGCTATCAAACAAAGCGGGGCTCCATTGCACTGGATCAAATTCGAGAATACAGTCTCTGCCTTCGAAACACTTCCACAGAAAGGTGCCTAAATACAATCCACTCGAGAGTCACTCACACAAAAGTACTGGCCTTTTGGTTCGATTGTTATTTGTATGAGGCCTAGCCTTTTTCTTTTGTCAATCAATAATGCCAAACAATCTAATTCATTTCAGCACTTACATGATTCAGTTACTTGATATATTCAGACTTCAGATTTCAGATTTAACAAACGGTCTCTAATTGTGGTCTTACTTTTTCTTCTTCTTTTTATCCGCGTGGAAAAGTAATCTGGCCTTTACCGAAAGATGTGCATAATGCTGCAATTCTGTCTCGTCATTTGTTTGTGTAAACTTTATGTAGTTTCTCTCTGAGTACACCTATCATTTTACGCATTGAGGCTGTGTTGAAATGATAATACAGCGCATTCAATCAAAGGTTTTATTTCCGCATTGAGACCATATTGAAATGATAATACAGCCGGCGCATTCAATCAAACCATATATGACACAAGAAAACCGTTGCTTCGCATAATCAACAGCTATAACGGTAATTGAGAGGAAAAAATGGAAGATTAGGTCGTAACATAAGCGACAAATATCGATTTTAACTTCAACAAAGCGACAAATTGAGACATAATTCGTTTGATGTGCTAGAAGTATGAAACTTCTAAAACAAAAAGTAGCTAACAGCTTCTAGCTTTCTACTTTGTAGGATAGTCTTAACACTACATATTCAGCTTCTTCTAGCACACTACAGGGTCACCTTCTAAAGCCCACAATAAGCTCGTACATAATACCCATATCAAGCATGAAATGAGACAAAAGTGGTAATTAACATATTTGACAGCAAAAGTTTCAGTTAGCTAAATGACTGATCAGACAAAATGTTGAGGGGGTTTTCTTCGTTGTTGTTCGTTTTCTTCTGCTTTTCTTACAATCCTTGTGGCTCTCTCTCCTCCTAATCATTCATGTCCTGTCAAAAGAACAAAGGTCTCTCATCAAGAAAAACACGAATGGTCCCTTTAAACAGCTAAATCGACTTGCATAAGAGCCATTGAGTAGGAAACAATGACAACTTACCATTGGGACGACCGGCAGCAGGAAAAACTATTAATCTATTCTTGGCCAGGTAATCATTTCTAAACAAGAGAGACAAGAAACAACACAAACTCAATGTCAAAAGTTACATTAATCATACTGCTACTACAAGTTTTAATTAACACAATCAAATGTGTAGTAGATCCCATTATTAAACGAGATGATTACCTTGGTGTTGAACTTCTCTTTTGCCCTTCCGTTTTTCTTGGTGAAAAGATCAAAATCGCAAGTACCACTGTTTAACAGAACAAGGCTTTGCAAACAAGTATACATCTCAGAAGAATCCTCTAAGGGCATTTGAACCATTGGTAAGTTGGTGGATTTTGTATCAAGATAATACCACATAAGGACCCGATCATCCAATCCTACCAGCACTTTCCTACCACACCTAGAATAAGCTAATGGCGTCATAAAAGAAAAATCACAGATATCAACCGTAAACAAAATTGACCATGATTCTTGAACTCCGTACTCCTTCATAACCCAAACGTCAACACGATCCTCATTCTTGTCATAGCACACAAGGCTGAGGCATCCTCCCAACACTACCACATTCATATAAATATCATCACCTGTAATTTCTGGTAATGGGACCAACCTATACTCCTCTGTTCCGAGATCAAATGCAGCAACCAAACAGTCAGTTTCAGGTGTGTCCGGTTTCACTTTCCTAGTTACAATCCAATGCAGAGCACCATTAGCGAATTCTCCATGAGTCCTTCTGTATTTAAGTGAATAAGGAAAATCAGGAACCCTCCTCCAAGAATTAGACTTCAGACAATAAACTTTTACCTCAGTATCAATGTTACCCTTCAGATCTTCATAATACTGAACCATTCTAACCAACTTATAGCCATTGTTAACAACATCATAACCAAACCCATAAACAATATTCTGAACACCGAAGAAATATTCCGGAAATTCAATACGAGTATAAGGTACCTCATGGAACCTCCTAACCGACGGGTTCCAAATTATAGTATCATCGTCCTCATCATTTGTCAAAGCAAGCAAGCCATCGCACGAACCCAGTATTTCTGTTCCAACCGATGGTTTCTTCAACGGGTGGGCGAGACGGAGACCCAGTATTTCTGTTCCACCAGATGGAGCCTTTAACGGGTGGGAAAGTTCTTTGAAAGTAGCCCGGTTGGTTTGGTCGAGTAAATCAAAATCAGCAGAGTAAAGATCGAAACTTCGGAGGATAATGCTGAGCTTGGTGTTGCTCTTCTTCTTAGAATGGTACAAATGCTGTTTGATGAATTGATCGCTGTCGATCAAACACTTCCATGACTTTGACACGCATCTACATCTTAACAACGGTGTTACAGGCAGCCTTGAAAGAATTTCTCGCAAAATTTCTTCAGGGACATCCGACATTTTGTGGATTTAAGAGAAAAAGGTATGAAAGTTTTGTTTGCAAAATTGGGAATTTTGCCGCTGCTGGTTCTAAGAAACTAGAAACCCTACTCAAGTTTTGCCGCGCAAACAAAAACTTTATGACAAAGTAAAAAGAAATGACACCACGGTTAATTTATGTGAAATGTTAATGACACCACATTCAATATATTCGGGTATTATACCTGTGTAAAATTTTCGAGAGTTGAAAGAACACATTTCGATTTTTCGAGAGTTGAAATAACACATTTCGACCTCTAAAAAATCGAATTTTACACATGTGTGGTGCCCGAGTATATTGAGTGTGGTTCCATTAACAATGTCCTTAATTTATTTGGACACCTTATTTCGTACGAATTTCGGGACTTTATAACATTCCAAAGTCGAATTTATGTACTAAATTCATCTTTAAAGAGGTTTAAAACATATTTTGATCAATGTAAAATAAAAAAATTACACGAAATGTGATGTTCGAATAGGTCGACAGTGGTGTTATTCACAATGATCAAAAAGCATTTTGGTCGATGTCCGAATAGATCGACCGTGGTGTTATTCACAATGATCAAAAATTACATTTTGGTCCTTTTTCAATGTCATGTTGTTATTGGCCGAAATATAATTAAAATATGACATTTTCGGTTTCTTATATTTTATAACCGTGTAAATAAGCTTTTATTTTTTTTTTTTTTAAAAAAAACCAAACAATTTTATTAAAGCAAATCTGCAAATGAAGCAGAGATTACATCATTCGGCGCGGCAGTACCCTAAACCACTCGACCAAGAAAAGCCACACCATACCTAGCTAGAAGGTGCGCAGACACATTACCTGCGCGCTTGACAAAAGAAAACTAACAAGAAAGAAGACAATAAAGCTAAACAGTCTGTCACTAGATAACCTAAAACCGAAAAGTCCTCCGAAGGACGGGAAAGAGCCTGAACACAAGAAAGACAATCGCTCTCAAAGATAACCGAGGTGAGACCCATTTGCACAGCTTCCTCCATAGCAATAAGATCGCCCGCATTTCCAGAAGTTCCGGCCCGTCTCCCGGGTCAAAATGAAAGGAAAATGCGGCCACAATAGTTCCCACACTATCTCGAAAGATCAGGCCGACCCCCGAACCTTCACACGCAACCGAAGCATCCGCATTACACTTCCAAAAGGCCACAGGAGAGGGGCTCCAAGTCTCGGGATAAGAAGACCCAACGCATGTCGATGTTAAGACAACCATCGCCTGGCGATACTCCAACGCCCCTGCTACCGATGAAGAGACTGTGCGCGAGACGTATATAGAGGCATCGTCATACACAGCATTACACCTAGCTTTCCACATATTCCAAAGGAGCTGCGAAATAGTGGAAACCTCATCAGCAGTATATCGTTCCAAAAGCGTGGCAAAGTACTCCCTAAAGCATGATGCCTGGTAGGGCCGACAATCTCTAAATAGTGATGCTCTCCATATCGCCCGAGCATAATCACAACCAAATAGAACATGGTATATTGTCTATCTTTCCTTTCCACATGACAAACATAGACCATCACCAAGATGACGCTTGTGAAGGTTCTCACCGATCGGCAAACACTCACGTAAACAACGCCCGGATAAAATCTTTGAACTCACAGAGCTCGCGCCACCTCCAAACTTCCCGCCAAATACTATCATTTTATGGAAGATGACGCGGAGTGCATCCCCGTCTGAAGCTCAACGCAAGAAAATAACACGATTTCACCGTATACCGACCGCTTGTGGTCGTAGTGCCATATCGCCGATCGATCGATAACTACCCATTTATCGGAGTGCGAACAATCGCATCTACCTCCCAAGATCGAAAAACTGCATAAGCGGCATATTCCATTGTTCTCGCGACCAGGTAGCATCGGATCACTTACCTTACAATCCGTCGGCAATGGGTGTGAAGTATGGGCAATTCGAAAGGAAGGCGGCAATGAGACCACACATCATGGAAAAATATACACCGAGCTCCCATCACCAATCCGCCATCGCATCCACGACATAAGTAAGTCCCGTCCCTCCAATAGACTTTCTCCAAAGGAAGGATGGGCGCCCCAGGACCTTCCGCCACAATAGCTTTTATATTTTCACGGTGACATTTTCATAACGAGTCAAATGTTAAATGTGCTTGAATATAATGAGATAAATTTAGTTATTGCACCAAAAATATCTTTTTTAACCATCCAATTCTCACATGGCCTCAAATAAAAAAGGTATATTCACATAAAAGTTGTTTCACAAAGTTATCATAAATGATAAGTAATTCAGAGCCTTAACCAAAATGACATCATTTCGAATTTAGGTTATATTGGTGCATGATAACAATAACCAAAACCAAACCTCTCTTGATTTGAAACTTACGCCCCGTCGTGGAAGTGAGGCCAAAGGATAGGTGTGATCTGTTTGTCCACTTATAGAAGGTGCTTTAGAAAGACCTCGGCAACATCTTGATCGCTTTAGCTCAAGATGTCAGTACCGCTCTCAACGGTAGCCTCTACATTGGGCACATGATTGGTACCAGGGTTGTTTCTCTTATGAGAAGGCTGCGCTGGTATAGTAACACCGTCACCTTCAACTGTCATTGGGAGAGTGTTCCTTCATCAACTTGTGAGCTTCCAAACTAAAGGCGTCGGGACAGTTGGTTGATGGCTCGTTTTTTGCGGAATATTAGCCACAGATAGAGGTTCATTGTCCAACTGCGAATAACAAGAAGGAAAGGTAGCAAAATGAGAAAGCAATAAATATAACAAATACAATTCCATGAATTAAGTAAAAATCTTACAATCCTTGAGAAGTTTGTGCTAAAATTGCCCAAAGATGTGACACCATCAAAGAAATTTGACCAATTAACGTCGCTATCCACTAAGGAGTAAGTGATTACCTATTTCCCAGGCCCCTTCATTTGATGCTTCCAATTCACGTCACTACGAGAAGAGTTGTCGCTGACAACCATTGTGCCATCTAGTCGTATCTTCTCCTTTGAATCTGTATGGACTTCCTTGTGCTTTTCAACCTGCTTCGGAGCACAGTGGGGATCCGAAGAAAGTGGTTCCTTGTGGGGTTGTGGAAGTTTGACATTTTTTATCATTACTACGGGGGTATTTTGTTTTGCTTTAGTAGTGCCTCTATTAAGAGTCGCAACTAGAGAAGATCTTCCATCAAGCAGGTACGTGTCATGCACTTTCGACCACCACGTGCCAAAATTGGAGGAAAAGCGACGATGATATTCTCGAGGACTCACGGGAAATACTACCTCGAGATGACTCTTGTGAGTAAAATATAAATCCCATAATAGTTTTCCCGTCTCAATTGTTATGTAGGTAACCGCGTGTTTCCTGCGTTGCTCTAAAAGGTCTTTGTAATGCGCTATTCTTGTGATTTATTTGGTTGAATGGCCAAAAAAAGGCACTTGCTTTTATTTAGGTAAACTGTATCTTTCTTGTTCTAGATTTGATTTACTCGTGTTTAAGTTGGAAAAACATAGTGCGTGCGGCTCAATCATTTCATTAGCACTACTTCTTGTTCATATACATATATATTTCCTTCTACAGTTCTACTTCCATATTTTGATGGATGTATTGAGCACAATACTTGATTCATCGTAGTAACTATCAAGCAACATCGATGTTGGACAGTGTTTAATGTTGTTAGCATGAATAATCAGACGCCTTTCTTTGTTCAACCTTAACCAGTCGGCCATCGCCCCTCTTTCAGTGATGACAATGTGATGTTTCTTTAAGCATCTCAACTGGATTTTCGGTACTATAGTTCTTCGTCTTATGGTTTTGTTTTTTTCGTTTTTATTGCAGCATATATAGGACAGGCTGTCTAGTTGGTTGTCTTAGGAAACTGCAAAACTGGTGTGTATCTGCGGTGCTGGAAGAATACAAGCGTTTTGCAAACACGAAATGGAGATCACGGACTTGATGTTCATGGAGAAATACAACGTCGCGTGTCTAAGGCGTTGTCTTCATAACTTGATATACAATATCAAGGCTACGGATCAAAGAAAAGACGTTTGATGTACAACGAGGAGTTGGTGAAGAACTGGATGTGTGCGGTTTTATGAAGATAAAAGTGTACACGTGCGGTCTATAATCACTCAATAAATATGATGCGGAAGCTTACGACTATATAATGTCAATGAGGACGCATGCAAATAGCTCAACGACGCAACATGAAAGGAAATGGAAGGCTCTCTTTGAAGTCGACGCTGCTTTTGAAAAGCAACCGTATGCAGCTGAGATTTAAGACAATGCAATATGCATTTACTATCACAAAAGATGCCCTACATACATGAGACGTCTTCTTCTTCAAGCCCAAAGTTTCGGTTATCAAAATGACTTTTTTTAAGGCATCACAAATTTTTACACAAGTACTAGAGATTGATCAGACAAAACGTACAGGGGCTTTTCTTCGTCGTTGTTCGTTTTTCTTCTGCTTTCTAACCAACCTCCTCGGGGCTCTCTTAATCATTCGTGTCCTGTCAAAAGAGCAAAGGTCTCTCATCATGAAAAACATGGATGGTCCCTTAATAAACAGCTAAATCAATGTTTTCAAAAATAAAACAGCCACAAGATACATCTCTTTGGTTTTGTGAATCTAAATTAATGAGTGGGAAAAGAAGGACACTTACGATTGGGACGAACAATAGCAGGTAAAACTCTTTCTCCGGTCTTGGCCAGGAAATCCTTTCTACACAAGAGGGACAAGAAAAACATAAAGTGAAATAAATACACAAACTCAATGTCACAACCGTCCAGGAGAAGAATACATACTGTTGCTACGCATTTTAAATAACACAATCTCATTTGTGGATCCCATGAAATGAGATGATTACCTTTTTCTAGAACTTCTCTTATTATCCTTCCTTTCTTGTTTATTCTTGGTGACAACATCAAAATCACAAGCACGGTTGTTTAACAGAACAAGGCTTTGCAAACAAGTATACGTATCATAAATATTCTTTAAAGGAATTTGAAGCATTGGTACGTCGGTGGATTTTTTGTCAAGATCATACCACATAAGGACCTTATCATCCAACCCTAGGAGCACTTTCCTACCACACTTGGAATAAGCTATTGGCTTCATCAAATGAAAATCACTATCATCAAATGTGAACAAAATCGACCACGATTCTTGAACTCCGTACTCCTTCATCACCCAAACGTCAACATGATCATCATTGCCATCGTAAATGAGGCTGAGACATTCTCCTAACACTGCCACACCCATTAAAAAATTATCATCACCTGCAAATTTTGGTAATGGCACCAACCTATACTCCTCAGTTCCAAGATCAAACGCAGCAACCAAATCATTAGTGTCCCATTTCACTGTCCCAGTTACAATCCAATGCAAAGAACCATTAGCAAGCACCCCATCAGTCTTTACCCAATCAGCCATTATGTAATAAGGAAAATCTGGAATCCTCCTCCAAGAATCAGACTTTAGACTATAAACGTTTACTTCAGAATTAAATTCATCGTCATCCTTTCAAGAGAACTGAACGATGCTAATTAACTTATAGTCGTCGCTCACAACATCATACCCAAACCCAAACCAATAAAAAGTATCTTCATTATATCTCGGAAATTCAATACCAGTACAAGGTATCTCATGGAACCTCCTAACCGACGGGTTCCACAAAATAGTTTCATCCTCCTTATCATTTCTCAAAACAAGCAAGCCATCGCACGAACCCAATATTGTTACACCGAATGGGGTCTTTAACGGGTGGGAGAGTTCTTGGAAATTAGCCTGGTTTGTTTCGTTGAGTAAATCAAAATCAGCAGAGTATAGATCGCCGCTTCTAAGAATAATGTTGAGATTGGAATTTGTATTCCGAGAATGATTCAAATGGTGTTTGGTAAATTGCTGGTTGTCAATCAAACCCTTCCATGACTTGCACACGCATCTAAATCTTAACAACGGTGCCACAGGCAGCCTTGAAAGAATTTCCCGCAAAATTTCATCAGGGACGTCCGACATTCTTTTGATTCAAGAGAACAAAAAAAAAGGCATGAAAATAAAGGATATTAATATACTAAGATCATTTAAATCCAAATCAAAGAGCTAAAATGCCTTATATGTATGCCTTGTATTTTGGGATGGAGGTAGTACCTAAGAAAATGTATGCATTCAAAAATACAAGCACCAAGTCCTTACCTCGACTAGCCTCTACCCAAACCACAAGAGTCCGCACCGAAGCCAATTCAGAAACAATCTCACAGTTCCAAAGTTCTTCGACCTAGAACACGAGTAGAACGAGTTATCACCCAATATAAGATTTAAATCACAATTCCTCTGCCTTAATGGCTTAACCCCAATGTAGTAGCAAATACAGGGAAAAGGGTAGTATTTTATCATAATCAAAACATTTAAAATGCAATGAGTAATCATTCTTCCCCACTCTTCTGCTCGGCATGAAGTGGGAAACTGGAAGAAGGGGTAAAATTACTTTGAATTATAAACTTAAATCCCACCAATAAAGAATAAATCTGATATTCACCCTAACCCTGGCTCCCATTATCATAATAGGGCAACCAGAGAAAAGAGATGGGAGGATTAATCTTACCAACACAGGAGGAGGACTCAAATTGCTCAAAACATCAACTTGAATGTGATTTTCCGCACAGCAGATGATGAATTTATGGAAGATTTAGCAATAAATAGCCATTCAACTCCTAGAAATGAACCATGGCAATTGAGAGGGGAAGAAGAAAGGTCGGCAAGCAGAGTAAAGAGTAAAGTGAGTGAGTGAGGACAGGTGTTGTGAGTATAGCTATTAAACGAACAGAGCCGCTCATGAACAATCTCATGTTCGGTTCGTTAGTGTTCGTGATCGTTTGTTCGTTTAGGCAATTAATGAAATGAACGAACATGGTTGTAATTTCGTTTCTTAACGAACGAACACGCGAGCAGTTCGCGAACGTTCGATTATGTTCGCGAACACGCTTATACGCTTATAATATATGTAATTTTAATGCCTCAACGTGTTATTTTTACATTAAGACTTTATGTTTTATATCTTAATGAACCGAGCTCGGCCAGAATCGAGGCAAAAGACAAAAATATGTCTAACGAAATGAGCCCGACGAATTTCCGACATTTCATCTTTTAAGCGAGTAGAAACGACAGAATTTTGTTCGTTTAATAAACGAGCAATTTCATGAAATTAACGGTTTCGAGTTGAGCCAATAAATCTACTTCATTCACCATCAATTCGTTAACGAATTTGTGAGCATATGCAATAGATTAAAAATGTCATTGTCGTCAAAAAAATCTGCAATAGTTCAAAAATAGGGGAAAAAACTCCCCCGTGCAATTTTCCACAAATCATGATATGTGGGTGTTTGTCGATAATAGTAGTTGTTTTAAATTGTTGTAGTTTCTTCATTTCAATTGTAATAATAAAAATAAATTAGTCCATTAAAAGAGAGTATTTTTTACATTATACCAGTAATACCCTTACTTTTTTTTTTTATAAAACCATCAGCACATTATTACCCTATTAAAGAAACATCAATAAACGTCTTATTTATCTTCTTATCATACGCCTCCGGATCAAAATCCTCCTCTAATACACATCCAATAAGCATTCTCCATCTTCTCCAATACATACAGCATCCCGAATCTTCTGAATCTTTTCAAATATTTCCTTCTTCAAATTCTTTAGTGCGTTTGTATTGCATGAATGTAATAGAATAGAATGTTTTTTTTCATTCCATTCCAACATTTTGGCGTGTTTGGATAAGAATGAATAGAAAGCTTTTTCATTCCAATGGAATGAAATTGGGTCATTTTCATTCCATCAAAAATCAGATGGAATGGATGGAATTGAATGAAATGCATTACCACGATCACAACTCACTACCGTCCGATCATCCGCTGCCCCGCCACCACGATCACCACCCACCACCGTCACCACCGATCACCCGTCATCCCACCACCACGATCACCACCCAACACCGATCATCCGCCATCACGGCCACCACGATCACTACCCAACACCGATCACCCGCCATCACGGCCACCACGATCACCACCCAACACCAATCACGACCACCACGATGGCCACTCAACGCCGTCACCACTGATCACCGGCCACCACCATTATCACCACCAACCACAGTCACCACGATCACCCGCCACCACGATCACCACCGATACCCACCGCCACCACGATCACTACTTACCACCGTCACCACCGATCACCCTGTTAGGTGTACTGCCCGAAAGACAATTATGTAATTGTTTTAGGACAGAATTAATAATTCATCTTATTATATGTATGCATGCTTATAATTAAGACACTCACGAAAACCCTAAGTACCTCGTTTATGTAATAACATAACTTCGGTGTATGGCTATACACAAGAGGATTGAGTTAGTGAGATGTACTTAAAATTAACTTAGTCCGTAGCGTTTATTAACTGAGCACGGGTCTCAAGATTAATTTGCTAATAATGCGCCTGAGAACACTTTAGGTGTGACGATCTTATCCGGATTTATCGGTAATATGGTACTTAGTAGGGCATATATATATGATGATAATCATATAGAAATTTGACCGATTTGATTTGAGTTCTCGATATAATTCCGTGATCGAGAAATCTTATCGAATCACAAGATGATCATATATGGATTAATCTCAATCTCGAGGTGATCATGTAAGGCGCTTAGACTAGGGTAGGGTTTGATGTGTTAGTAAGGATCACCGTAGTATGTGATCGACACTTCTCGTTGGCTCTATTCTAGGATGAGTGAGTAGTACGTGCTATCACAGATTGATTAGCGATAAATTGTCAATCATTATTATGACATTTTACCATAATATTGATAACACTTTGAGCATTATTGTACCAATTTAAGTCATTAATTTATTAATTTCATCCAAATGTGTAAGTAGTAATTATTATATAAATTATCGTATTTTTATAAGTTTTATAAGTTTTGTACCGGTTTAATAACCGGAGTGTAAATGTCGGATTTACGCTTGGTATTTTGGTAATTTATTGCAGGATTATAGGTTGACCAAAATTCCAAGGGACGACACTTTTGAGCCTAAAAGATGTATTTTTAAGGATAGAAGAAGTTGTTGTCATAAGCTAACGAGTTCAAGCGGATCAATTGTCCGAATGCTTCTACCGTAAATATCTACGACAGACATTTGACCCAACTTAAATGCATTTTCTGGGGAAGACTTCTCATGAGAGTTTTAGATCTTCAAATGAGCTTTTCAACGCATTTTGAATCACGTCAATCGGAGGTCTACAACTCAAGTTATGGTCGTTTTACCGAACAGCTGATATTCCGGTCCGAACCTGAAGAAACCGATTCGAACCAGAGCAAGTTCGGTTCGAACGGTGTATGAAAAATATAGATTTTGTGAGGAAATCAGATTTTTGGCTAAATTTGGTGCACATGGGATGTAATGATGGCAATGATGATTCATAACAAACTCCCACATGCTAATTACCTTCCCATATACAACCTTTCCATATACAACCTCTCCATATAAACCTCCCATATACACCCTTCCCTATATATACCCAATCCATTCCATTACAATCCTTTGCCCCTCTCTTCTCATCTCTCCCCATTTCTTCCATTTCCCTCTTCTTCCATCTCCTTTCTTCTCTTTTCTTGTTTTCATCATTTTGGGCCCATATATATATATATATATATATATATATATATATATATATATATATATATATATATATAAAGTAGTTATAATATCGTTGTAATGTTGGAATAATTATCGAAGATTGTTGATTTCGATGCTTTGTTATGTTATATCCGGAGGAAACGACCCCGATTCAACAGTTGTAATCGGTAATATATTCTAATGTTATTATGTTTATTATTTCTATCTATTTTATATATATATATATATTAGTTTCTATATATTATATTAGTATTTATATTATATATATCTATACATCTATATAAGTATTTATACTGTTTTACTAACATCTAACTCTAACAATCTAACCCTATAAATGGTAAAAAACTGCGACTTAGATCGAGTTAATAATAGCTCCTTGGTGTTTAACCACACTTTGAATTAGATTTTCATTTCCCTGAGGATACGACCTGACTCACCAGACTAGAACTACAATTTGACCCGGTACACTGCCGGTAAGGATTGTATAGCCTAGAAAACGTCCGTCAGCTTTTTGGCGCCGTTGCCGGGGAAACGACGCTAATTCATTGTGTCTATGGTTACTACTTGTATTAGCTCAAAATTTTCGAGGATAAGTCAACACTCTTCTTATCACATTTCTTTTTTTTTTTTAATTTTTTGTTGGTACTTACCTTATAGGTAAGTTACCAATTTTTATTTTTATCAATTTCGAGTTATTTTCTTTTTTCGATAGTTGATGACCAGAAGCGGTAAGGCCCCACTCACTCCTTATAAGCCTGACATAAATACCTACGAAAGGCAGTTAAGAGTAGAGAGTAAACGTGGTCATACTAGTCAGGGAAATCCTGACGAATCATCATCAAATCGAGAAACAAGAATGGCCGAAACTAGTGATGAAACACCGGAACAAGGGCTAGATCATGCCCAAGGGAATCTTAATAATCAGAATCAGAATAATAGAAATAATCAGAATCGGAACCAGAATAATCGTAATAATCCTAACCCACCAAACCCAAGACTTATTTGTGATCGAGCGTGAGTAGGAACAGATTAATAATCCAATTCTTTTACCCAATGAAGGAGAAAATAATTTTGAAATAAAATCTCATCTTTTGGTTTAATTGACACACGAGCCCAATTCCTAGGAGAAGATGATGAGGATCCACATCATCACCTCTATCTTTTCAAGAAGCTGTAATATCTGACCAAAAGTCAAGGTGCTCATCGTGAATTAACGAGAATGTCTATGTATCCTTTTTTCTTTAAAAGGAAGAGCACGAGATTGGTTTATGTCACTCCCACATCATTCATTGACAAGTTGGGAAGACATTCAAACCGAGTTCTTAAAATAGTATTTTACTCCGAGAATGAATTTGGAATTAATAGTCGAAATTGGTAACTTTAGACAGGGATCTGAAGAAACACTTGGGAATGCTTGGGAAAGATTTAAAAAACTATTAAGAGCTTGTACCGATCATGGTTATTCCTTAGATATGCAAATCCAACTTTTCTGTCGTAAATTAAGGAAAGACTCACGTGCAGATGTTGATCATGCATGTGGTGGTTCGTTAATGATGAGTGAAGCTCAGATAGTTTACGATGCTATTGAAAAGGTTTCCAAAAATAACAGAATGTGGGAAACCGGTTCTAGCACAAGAAAAGTAGCATTTGCAGGAGAATATACATCGAATACGGAAGTTCTAGCACACTTGGAGAATTTGAGTAGGAAATTTGACGGCTTATTAGCCAGTAAAAATGTAAACTTAGAAAACATCTTACCAAATGAATACTCAAGTCATGATAATGTGTCATTAGGGATGGAAGAACCAGAAGGATATTCAAGGGAAAATGTGAGTTTTTTACAACAGCATAGGAATTTGAACAACGCGTAGTCAAACTCGTTTAATGCTAATAGAAGAGATCACCCTACTTTTCGTTGGTCTGAAAACCCTAGTAAGCAAGGACAACCACCGTATCCAGTTCAATATAAGAATCCATATACTAATAAGGTTTATCAAGGAGATACCTCGAATCGAACCTACAATCATTACCAGACCATATCCACAACATACCACTCAAAGCATACTAGTCACCCAAAGTTCAACTCAACTGAAGGAGAGTTAATAAATAGGAGAAATTAATGGAAAATATGATGGGTGTGATGTCTACTCAAGCTCAAAATATGGAAACTATGATAACTTCTATGAAGTACGATACTAAGGATATGAGTACGTTGAAAACATCTATGAGTGGACATGATACCATAATGAGAATTATAGAAGCATCATCGAAGGAATATGGAATATTATTTGAGTAGAGAAGGAGAACGTAAAAATAGTAGACCTCCGGGAGGATTATCAAGTAATCTTGAAAAAACCCGAGAGAGGTAAAAAGTCATTATTACCAAGAGTGGAAGAATCTGTGGAAGTAATGGATTAGAAAACTTCGGAAATAATGAAGTAGAGGATGATTTAGATGGTAAATTTGAAAAGAATATGGAATCTAAAGATGAACTGAATTCACCAAAGAGGAAGAGGACATTATTGAAGATTTCCTAAGACAAAGCAGATATATTGAACACGAAAGTGAGGATGAGGAATGGGTCAAGGTTCTAGAATATTGAAAAATCCAAGATGAATGATCTAAGGACCTTGTCCAATGAGCGAGTTAAAAGGAATCAAGTTTGAAAGGGCCAATTCAAACCGAACCTTATCCGGCTCAACCCAAATTCACCTCGGTTCAACTTTGACAGGCGACACCATATCAGTCAGATTCTCGAAGAAAAAGGTGCGAGAATGATGACACACGGTGTCCTCCAAATGCACAAACATCCAAGGAAGCTTCACAATCTTCGTCTAACGACAAGGGTAAGGGAAGTATACATTCTAACCCTAATTTAATTGATCTTGAATCACTTCCCTATCCCCGAAAGAGGAAATGAAAAAGATGAAGTTGGATAAAATGCATACGATTTCTTGACACTTTTTCGGCACTTAACTATTAATATCCCTTTCATTGAAGCTCTAATCAATATTCGGAATATGGTAAGTTTCTTAAAGACATACTATCCGAAGAAAGCGGTTGGAAGAATATGAGGCGGTGTGTCTAAGTGAGGAGTGTTCCGCCGTGCTTCAACACAAGCTTCCTCCTCAACTTAAAGATCTGGTAGTTTTACTATCCCATGTGAAATTGGGGACATTTGTTTGAGAAGGCGCTTTGTGATCTCGGTGCAAGCATAAACCTCATGTCCTATAATGATTTCATGAAACTTGGCATATGTAAGCTTAAGCGCACGGAGATGACTCTCCAACTTGAGATAGATCTATTAAACATCCTAAAGGAGTCATTGAAGACGTGTTGGTTAAGGTTGATAAATTTTACTTCCCCGTCGATTTTGTTGTTATGGATATGGAGGTAGGGAGTACACCCCTTATCCTCGGGAGACCATTTTTAGCAATGGTGGGAGCTGTGATCGATGTTCGGAAGGGAGATCTTAGTTTGGGAGTTAATGATGAGCGCATTGTCTTCAACATTTACATTTTATTGAAATATCCATGCACTACACTAGAATCTTATTCTTGTGTGGACACTTTGTGTCCCCTTGTTGTGGATCGTACTAACACGCAGGTAGTTGAAGAAGATGACTCTAGCAATAATATGAAGGCTCGCAAACCGAAAGCTCAAAAATCAAAGGAAAAGGTCAAGAACCGTTGGATTCGACGTCATTCGTCTAACATATGTTGGAGACCAGTATTGATAAAAAAAGACGGATGCGGTGTGTGAGGATGACCCACCACCAGTGCATTAAAAACCGAAGCAAGATAAAGTCTAGCTATAGACTATAAATTTAGTAAATCACGGGTACTATCCTTCCTATTTACTCATTAAACATTTATTTCTAGTTGGTTCATGTACTTAATTGCTACATGCTTTGGTGATTAATTGTTAGAAGTATCCCATTTTGTTTAGTATATTATATTAGTTAATCATCATCATTATGGTTGTTTAAGTGTCGAGCAAACGACGTTAAACAAAAGCGCTACCGGGAGGCAGCCCGTAAAAATGTTAAATATAATAATTACTCATACTTTGGATGATACTTTGCCAATACTTCGGATTGATTTTCATTTTGTTTCACCAAGTCTCAGGATGATTGTTTGAATGTCATTAAAACGGGAACGATTAGGTGGTTATCCGAAAATCCCGAGAGAAAGCAAAGAGAAAATTCAAATGCATCATTTCTTGGACTAAGGTTGATAGAACGATTTGAAATAACCCTTGAGGATCTGGGTATAAAAGACTC
Source organism: Gentiana macrophylla (assembly GCA_026214975.1). Classification (NCBI taxonomy): domain Eukaryota; kingdom Viridiplantae; phylum Streptophyta; class Magnoliopsida; order Gentianales; family Gentianaceae; genus Gentiana; species Gentiana macrophylla. Next base: position 7,909,211 of record CM047816.1, on the reverse strand, counting down.
AGAGTTAATACTTTGTCACATATTTCATATCATGATCTAGTCTGTTTTAAATTTCAAATAATGTGTGACATGTATTAGTTCAACTACTATGGAATATTGTGTGTTTTAAACCAATAAAAGTTTATGTGGTGTGTTTATCTACCTTCTGTCACTACACTGTCACACTCCACACACTTTTATTTTATTTGCACACACAACGGTCATAACTTTGATCCACCCACCCACCCTTTTTTTATAATCCCAGTATTTGTTTTGACTTGTTTTAGTGCACCATTGCTTTCCCAACAACTTTTTTTACACTCACTTTACATTGGGGACAATGTAAGTTCGTAAGTAGGGAGTGGAGTCGTGGTTGGTCTAGCAATGGCATTGATGCTTATTTTGTATCAATAAATCCCTTAGTTTTTTTGATCATTTTCGAACATTATTTAGTTGATTAAAATAAACTGTACAAGGCGTATATTTCATGGATTTGAAGATGTAATGATCAATTTGGATGTGTATAACCAACGTGAACCGTAAGTGCATTTTAACCCCAAATTTATTTGTGTAACATGAATTCCTTCACGTAAGCCTTTGACATTGAAGAAAATTTTAAACTGTACCCATTCAGTATCCTAGTGGTTTATCCTAGAGAGACTTGTGCTTAATAAAAGCAGTAACTTAGTACCTAACCACGAACGCATCTTTGTGAATATCGAAGGTTTGAATGTGATAGGAATGATATAAGTTAAGTTTTTTTGGGAAAGTGAAATGAAAGAAAGAATACCAAACTAAGATGAACTATATATATGTCGGATGTAGCTACCAATGATTTGAGTGTGGTAGGCGTTATCACTTAAACGCCCTATATCACTATGAGGCTTAAAAGCTCCCGATCGCTCGATGATAGTAGTAGTCCGACTAGGGTGTTATCACGAAACATCCTATTCTTTGGGAATGAAGGCATATGCTACACATGTGAAATTAAGTAAAAATTGGCAAATGACAATGTGGAAAGTTGGGTAAGCATGGTTGAAAACTTAGTTATCTTCTGACTATCCCCAGTATAAACTGAATGATATGCATTAGGGATTATCCTAATAAGTACACGGGAGAACTTTGTCTTTGAATCATTCTCGCCTATACCTAGGAAAGTCATTAGGACTATCTGAATGGTTACTTGTGCGTTTGCTTGAATTATTCAAGAGAGGATAGTGGAAATTGAAAAGGCTTGTCACACACACACTCTGTTATACATTTATATTAAGGTTAACGCCTGGTTGTAATTCGAATGGTTGCAACATCTGGTTGTCCCTTACATCTTATATCTTCATGAATTTGTCCCTCATTCAATTTGTTTTATCGCTTGTTTTGCTCGAGGACGACCAAAAGCTAAGTGGGGAGTTGTGATGAGCGACAAATTGTCAATCATTATTATGACATTTTACCCTAATATTGATAACACTTTGAGCATTATTGTACCAATTTAAGTCATTAATTTATTAATTTCATCCAAATGTGTAAGTAGTAATTATTATATAAATTATTGTATTTTTATAAGTTTTGTACCGGTTTAGTAACCGGAGTGTCGTGTCGGATTTACGCTTGGTATTTTGGTAATTTATTGCAGGATTATAGGTTGACCAAAATTCCAAGTGACGACACTTTTTGAGCCTAAAAGATGTATTTTTAAGGATAGAAGAAGTTGTCATAAGCTAACGAGTTCAAACGGATCAATTGTCCTGAATGCTTCTACCGTAAAATATCTACGACAGACATTTGACCCAACTTAAAGGCATTTTATGGGAAAGACTTCTTCATGAGAGTTTTAGATCTTCAAATGATCTTTTCAACTCATTTTGAATCACGTCAATCGGAGGTCTACAACTCAAGTTATGGTTGTTTTACCGAACAGTTGATATTCTGTCGAACTGAAGAAACCGGTTCGAACCGGAGCAAGCTCGGTTCGAACCGGTGTATGAAAAATGTAGATTTTTGTGAGGAAATCAGATTTTTTTGGCTAAATTTGGTGCACATGGGATGTAATGATGGCAATGATGATTCATAACAAACTCCCACATGCTAATTACCTTCCCATATACAACCTTTCCATATACAACCTCTCCATATAAACCTCCCCATATACACCCTTCCCCTATATATACCCAATCCATTCCATTACAATCCTTTGCCCCTCTCTTCTCATCTCCTCCCCATTTCTTCCATTTCCCCTCTTCTTCCATCTCCTTTCTTCTCTTTTCTTGTTTTCATCATTTTGGGCCATATATATATATATATATATATATATATATATATATATATATATATATATATATGTATGTATATGTTTTATATATATAAATAAAGTAGTTATATTATCGTTGTAATGTTGGAATAATTATCGAAGATTGTTGATTTCGATGCTTTGTTATGTTATATCCGGAGGAAACGAATTTCGATTCAATGATTGTAATCGATAATATATTCTAATGTTATTATGTTTATTATTTCTATATATATATATATATATATATATATATATATATATATATATATATATATATATATATATATTATATTAGTATTTATATTATATATATCTATATATCTATATAAGTATTTATCTTTGTTTTACTAACATCTAACTCTAACAATCTAACCCTATAAATGGTAAAAAAGCATGACTTAGATTGAGTTAATAATGACTTCTTGGTGTTTAACCACATTTTGAATTAGATTTTCATTTCCACGAGGATACGACTGACTCACCAGACTAGAACTACAATTTGACCCGGTACACGCGGTAAGGATTGTATAGCCTAGAAAACGTCCGTCACAGATATGGAATCCATTCCTTCCCTCGAGAAGTAGACAGACAGTTCCTTTATTTGTTAATCCTAGAAACTGATCGATGAGATCAGTTCATATTATATTAGTTATGAACTAATTAGTCACTAGGGGTTAATGGTAAATAATGATAAGATGTTTCGAAAAGGGTCTACGGAGATATCCCGAATCGTAACGAACAGTCTATGGAGGATTTATCCGTATGTAGTGATTATATCAGTGGACGCTTTTCGACTCATAGTTGAGTGTAAGTTATCTATATTCGGCAGAGTTCAGATTCGGGTTTATGGTGGTGTAATCCCGGAATTAATAGATTGAAAATTATTGTTCGGTCTGACGGATAATATTATTTAATTTATTGTAGCTACTGAATATGGGTCAATGGTCCCCAACGTGGCTCCTATTATAGCATATACGTTTTCTCGTCGTTTCACCTCAATTATATTAAATAGTTGGACCAGATTATTTAATTGATATGTGGATTAATTGTTTAGTTGGACTAGATAATTAAATACATTAAAAAGATATTTTTCGTGGACTCGGCCCAATGTGATGAAAAATGCGTATGAACCTATTAGGGTTTATGTTGGACGCATTTTTGGTGTGTTAGTTAATTATTGGGAAATTAGTTTTCTTGGATAGTTATTTAACATGCGATTTATCTTTTATTTTCTAATTGATAAATCATGAAATATTAGATAATAATATTATTTATCCTAATTTGTTTGGGATAATTATTATATTTATCTTTTATTTAAAATAAGGATTAATTATCTTTTAATTATTAAATCCTTGGAGGACAATGATTACTCTCCTATATAAGAGAGTTCTCTCAAGCCTTATTTGAGATCACAATTTTCGGTTTTGGGTGAAGTATTTGGCTTAGAATTTTCTGCCAAGTACTTCGGGTTCGAGTTTTAAAAAACTTCGGGTTTTCTAAGGTAGCATATCGAGGAGGTCAAGCGGCTGATGACCAAAATAGTAACGACCAACCTTAACCGGCAGAGTACCGGGTCGGAAGCACTATAGTGGAGAGCAAGGTCGTATCCCACGAGAAATCAATCGAATACCAAAGTCATTCTCATACTTAGTTTAGGCTAATCAAGTTTGTTCAGGTTTTGATTATGCTAAAACGATATTTAAACTAGGGTAAAGATAGATAGAGGCATAGCCAAATCACGATCCAATTGAATACTTTCGCCCCTCTAATCGACTATTTAGGAATGGAAACTACCAACCAACCATCCTAATGCTTATATCGACTCGTTCATGGGTGTAAACTCCTAAGATAGTACTAGACGCCATGCAACACCTAGTACCCTTTGCCCGGTTCAACGATCCGCTTTAAGGATTTAAGCGGCCGAACAAGATAAACACTCTAGAGCCGCTCGATTTACACCGACAAACCTCGTTACCCAATCGATCTAAACAACTCAGTCAATTGTAGATAACGATCTTAAAACCCATTTTCCCACACCTCTTTCGCAACATACATTTATAAAAGTGGTGTGTGAGTTGTTCTCGGTGAATTTTATGATTTCTATCGCAATATTTCATAGCAATAATCCCCGTGTTTTAGTAATTTTTATAGAAAATTACGTATTAAATGAACAAATGGAAGAAATGGTCTTAAAGTGATAAAAAGTGTAAAACGTGCCAATTACGTGCTTAAAATGATGATTTTATGTTGGTTTGAGTTGTGTTACACTTTGGTATGCTTTCAATGACTTGTAGATATACATTTTCGAGCTAAAGAGAGGATTAAAAGTGGTGCAAGATCGGATTTATATGATGGAGAAGAGATAAAGATGAGAAAATCAAGATTTGGTCGACACTGGACTGGCGTCCAGACGCTTGGACTAGCGTCCAGGGTGGACGGGCGTCCGCAAGAAGAATTTTGATTCAGGATGTTGAGGATTTTGCTGAACTGGCGTCCATTTTTGCATAGGACGTGCGTCCACTCAAGGCTCGGCCCGACTCGAAGAATTTCATACATTCTGGACGGGCGTCCAGGACCTTGAACGGGCGTCCGCCGCCGATTTTTACCCTAGCCGCCTCAGATTTCTATAAATACAACGCCTATTTCAACCCTAATAGACAGATGAGAGCAGCCGCATTTTTCCACCCAAAAAGCAGCCGCACCAAACTCTGAAAAATTATGAGTTTTCTTCCTTCAATCGTGACTTGGATCATCGCAAAGATGCAAGGCTAAGCGTATTGCGGTAGAACAACTAGAGGATACCACATCAACATCACCACAACCACGGATTGTTAGGTTATCTTTATTTATGATTTTGAATATTGTATTTTATTTATCGATTGGTATTTGGATTGGTTGTTAAGTGTTTTGTTAGATAGGAATGTCAACGAAACCACGTGTTGATTTGAATTTGTATGGAAATATAATTCAACAATAGAACCTTTTCAATCGATACAATTAATAATAATTTGAGGAATCATTTGTTGTTAATTGGGTTATGTAATTTGTGAACAAATTAATGATCTTGTGCTGTATGTTAAATTGTTTTGCTTGGAAAAGAAAACAAAACCCTAGAAATTGAGTTAAAGGAATTTAATCGATTTTGAGATTGATCATACCATTAAAATCGTATTCTGATCATAAAATGGTTGTGTGATTGTTGTGTGGTTGATTCTGGCTGTTCTACTGTTCTTTATATTATTTGATAAACCAATCTGTTCGTATCGATTACTACGATTAGTTATTTCCGGAATTTAGTGTCGTTTTCTGCATATTTCTGTTTTCAGCACGTCATTGGACGCCCGTCCATTATTGAAGTTTTTCTGCTTTCTGTTTATTTTAGTCATCGTTCTTCGTTTCTGTTTTATAATTAATACAAACCTTAGTTTTAGGTGATACTTCGTGACATAATCGATATAATAGCTATACTATAATCCGATAATCATACGATTCCCTTAGGACGACTCGGCAACACCCTATACTACGAACCTTACACTTGGGGTGTTCCGGTAAAATAAATTTAAAACTAGTTTTATCGAATAAGAGTTCATGAACTAGGTGTACAAGCTAATTCAAGCATTAAGAACAAGTTTTAAGACATGAATTCATCGATATAACAACAATTAAACACTACCCATTCCCAATTTCATCAATTAGAGGGTAATTTCTTCAATCTTCACATGATTTAACTATGGAATGTTTAGCTACTCATAGTAAAACTAGAAATAACAATCAAAGATAAAAGCAAAGCCATAAAACTGAAAAGAGGAAAGATTAATTACCAAAACCGCAGAAAATTGTCTTTACATCAAGTTTCATCAACACCCATGTCAATTGGGGAAGAAGATGATCCAAAATGCAAAAATTAAGGGAAGGAAAGCTAAAATCTAAGCTAATTTGAGTTTAATCTAAGAGAAATAGTGAAAGAATAGCTAATCTAGGTGAAGGAATGGAGGAATGGTGACTCTAAGGGTTTTGGGGCAGCGAAGAATCAGAATTCTACAGAAAATTCACGTTTTTGTGGTGAAAAACGCATAACGAGCCGAGCTGCCTGAAGTTCGGCTCGACAGATAGTTCGGTACTAGATTGTTTTCAGTAAATTGACTATAACTTTGCATGCAGACCTCCGATTTGAGTGATTCAAGATGCGTTGGAAATCTTGTCCAAAGATCTACAACTCTTGTGAAGAAGTCTAAACCGAATTCCGTCTACAAGAGGGGTCAAATGTCACTTTAAGTCAACTGTGAGTATAAATGCTCGAGACAAATGATCCGTAAGAACTCCGTGGCTTCGGGTACAAGTTCTCTAACCCTCATACCTCATCGTCCGGGTTTACGAGTCACCTATTTCCTGCATTTCCATAGCAACCAACATACCAAGCATAATTCCGCAAGAAAGATAGGCCTCGAAATGGGTCAAAATGCCGTAAAATGATGAGGTTTTCCATCTATTTGACGGTTTACCTCAAAGTGAGTGTGCAATGCATTTTGCCCTATAAATGGTCTAAAACTACCCAAAACAAGCCAAGAGTGTCGTAAACGGGGGTTAAAACATGCACCGAAGCATAGTAAAGTTGACTCTCATCAGCGGCTTGGATCACCATCCACCTGGTGTTGCTTGGAGACACACGTCGGAAGACGGCGGCATCTCAATTTGCTTGGATCTTGGATTGAAGATTGTTCTTGGAGTTTATTCACCATAAACTGGTAAACAATCTAACCCCCTCGTAGGTTAGATCTATTATTTTATGTATTTTGTTTTATTTAGATCTAGATCTGATATCTTCTGCTGCGTAATCGGGTGGATCTTGATCCACCCGGCTATATTACATCTTACAAGTGGTATCAAAGCCTTTGATCTAACGATCAAAGTATGTGAATTTAGATCTAGGAGTGGAAAAACATGTTTTAGATGTTTTTTTTGTGATAATTTCGAAATATATCATGTTGCATGCTTGTGAATGTTGTGGTTGAAGAGATGGATTGGGGTTGGTATTGTTTACCCGTAGATCTATTTTGTATCTCTTTTTATTAGTATCAATTGAGCATATGATTTGTATTTACTTTCATGCAATCGAATTTTATGTAAAAGTAGCACTTTTGTTGTATTTTATATATTCCGGGCTCGAAAAGATGAAGATTTTGGTGAAAATATGAAGATCAAGGCGAAACCCAAGGTATGAATGAGGAGAAACGCTTAAAACCCTAAAATTAATGCTTTATGCGGCTTAAATGACCTTTTATCAAATCTTTTATATCGCAATGCCTGACTGCTTTTTTTTTAAATGGCGGCGAAAGACTCAAAGTGTGGAACCAGGAATTTATTATGGGGTGGTCTTGGTTATTATGGGGTGGTCTTAGTTATCAGTTTGGTCTTTATTATGGGGTACTACAAACATATTCTCACTAGTTTTTTTTTTTTTGGGGTGGGCTTGAGACCACCCCACCTAAGTGATGTGATTCCGGTTGGAACCAGATCTGATGTTTTGCCCAGGAAGTAACTAAGGGGAACAATGACGAGCCAATGATCCTAGACCTAGTAATCCAACTAAATCGTAGGCGAGAACGCCCAACAAATGCTCACAATCTTTGGTAAATCCTCAAAGGGTGAACCTTCTACGACGAAGAAAGTTCTCACTGCTTAAGTGATATTCAAGTCTCACGACTTGGTTGAGTAAAACTCAATAAACTGATTTTTCATATAATAATTGTCTACTGAATGAAAAGCTAGTGTTTGCCTTATATAGGCTTACAACCAAGAGAACTAGAAACTAAAAAGCAATGTGGGAGAAAATCCCACTAGAAAATACGCCTACCTCCTATTGGCCAGAAACGAAATGTTCCTATTGGCTAATAAAAGAACAAATAAATAAAGTGCTAAAAATCCAATATAAAATAAAACCAACTCCTAATTAATTAAATAATATCAATAAATAGCACGAATGATGGTATCCTCCGAGCATGAACCGGATCACATCATTCCCTCCCGGTTCGAAAGGATTCGTCCTTGAATCAATAGGACATCGTAAAATTGAGCTGCAACACACACCATTCTTGAACAACCCGCAAAAATCAGCAATGATATACCGGGATCAAATAACGTGCGATTACACAACTTCAAATGAAGGGCACGCTGATATCCTGATCCATGCGTCACTAAAGCAACGTGAAAAGTGTACATCGGGTTGATATAAATGTCGATGACGTTCGGAGTGGTTGAAACATATTCATAACAACTCAATGTTGGATAATCATCAACACGCGCAGCAAAAGGATCATGAAAAGTGTGCTCTGGTTTACCACTAATGTGATCACGATCAAGATAAATCAAAGGCGAGATACGGGCTGCATTGGATGTATCTAACAACCCGGTGTCCGCTTCATTTGGCGTATCATCATGTACCTGCAAAGAAGATGCAACAAGGCTGGAACAAGAATTGAGTAACACTGCAGCTTCTTGTGCCTCATTCAAAATCAACACCTCGTGTTCTTCTTCAACAATAGACTCCTCAGACATCTCTACTTTCTCACCCACTAATTCAGGTTCATTCACCGCCACCACACTCTCACCTTCCTTCTTGTTCAACTCATCCTCACGAGTACTCACAACCTCCTCGGTTTGCTCTTCAATCAATTCTTTGTCTTGTTCTGATGCAAGTTTCAAACGATCGTTTTCCTCCATTACATGCCCTGCAAAGTTTTTAGCGAACCGAACCTTATCTTTGTGAGCCTCTTTAGGGGATAACGCAACGAGCGTAAGCTTTCTACCCTTATGGCGCAAGGTGTAGTTATTTGCATACCCATCATAAGTAACTCTTCTATCAAACTTCCAAGGTCTTCCAAGTAATAGATGGCTGATGTGCATGGGGACTACATCACATAAAACTTCATCATCGAGTTTACCAAGATTGAAGGAGATTAAGGCCTGTTGGGTAACCCGCATTTCACCAACATCATTCAGCCATGTCAACGTATACGGTTGAGGATGGGGTATAGTAGGAATGGATAATTTACTAATCACATACGTACTAACTAAGTTAGCACAAAAATCAGGTTCAATGATCATAGAGCATAGCCTCTCACCAATAAAACAACGTGTACGAAAAAAATCGCTTTCAACATCACCTTTGCACACTATTATCTCTTTCTGTCATTGTCTCAAAGAAAAGACCTCACAAACTCATGTGTTTGCACTCCCCTCTTTCTAGGTCGTATAAAGTACCCTTGTCAAAGTAACCAGAAGAGCGAGCAAAAGTAAATAGCAATCAAAACCGACTCTCTAGAAGGGACACTAGGTGTGCAGACCGAGAAAATGTATAGAAATGAGTGGGATGGTGTGGGAAGAGTTGCTAATGTGAGTAAGAAAGGTGGGAAGCAAAAGACACGGAAAAAGTAATGAAATTAGGTGACTGCAATATTTCACGGGTGTGAAAATTTTCACACCTGGGTGTGATATTTTCGTCCAAAATGTGACACTTTCTCTTCTTTTTTTTTTTTTTTTTTTTTTTACTTAACAAAGCTAGGGCCGGCTGCAATTATGAATATCAACAGGATATCAATACTTTCGTTCAAGCATACCGGAGATCAAAATTGAGGTTTGAAGGAATTGCTGGACGGAAAGAAAACAGGAGCAAAATTTTTTTTTTTTTTTTTTTCAACGATGATACGCAAGCAAGAACAACTAGGGCTGATTTTTTTTTTTTTTAATCCAATCGAAATAAAAACTATGGAAAAGTTGGATCAAAGTCAAATAGGAATTTATAGGCAAAAGTCATGAGCAAATTCAGTCACAAACAGTTACGCAAAAAATTAAAAGAAAGGAGAAATTTTATTTCATATAAAGGTGCAAGGAACGAGCAAGAAAGAATTTGGAAAAGTTTTTTTATTTTTATTTTTATGATGATGATGTTGATCGACCAAACAAGAACAAATAAGAACATAGACTTTTTTTTGTTTTGAATTATACGGAATAAAGGAAAACAATAATAAAAGGGATATTTGCTCACCGGTTCTTTGAGCTCGATACTAACTCGATGTGATTCGGTTGGAACCGGATCTCGATGTTTTGCCCAGAAGTAACTAAGGAACAATGACGAGCCAATGATCCTAGACTCTAGTAATCCAACTAAATCGTGAGGAAGAGAACGCCCAACAAATGCTCACAATCTTTGGTAAATCCTCAAAGGGTGAACCTTCTACGACGAAGAAAGTTCTCACTCATAAGTGATATTCAAGTCTCACGACTTGGTTGAGTAAAACTCAATAAACCGATTTTTCATATAATAATTGTCTCTTGAATGAAAAGCTAGTGTTTGCCTTATATAAAGCTTACAACCAAGAGAACTAGAAACTAAAAAGCAATGTGGGAGAAAATCCCACTAGAAAATACGCCTACCTCCTATTGGCCAGAAACGAAATGTTCCTATTGGCTAATAAAAGAACAAATAAATAAAGTGCTAAAAATCCAATATAAAATAAAACCAACTCCTAATTAATTAAATAATATCAATAAATAGCACGAATGATAGTATCCTCCGAGCATGAACCGGATCACATCACTAAGCCTTAGTTCCGCCCCTGAGCAGCACCTTTAGCTGCACTTGCTGCCGCCGCAAAAGCTCCTGTTTTCAATTAACCCTAGCTTGCGGCTAGGCCTTTGGGAATTCAATGATGCGGCTGATATTTTTTTTAAAAATCTGTTTTAATATTTTTTTTAAAAGCCGACTATATATAAAAATAAAAATAAAATAAAAAAAAACAAAAAAAAAAACAGCCGACATAAATAAATAAATAAATAAATAAACAGCCGACATAAATAAAAAAAATAAATAAATAAATTTATAAAGGGTTTTATTTATTGGATTTATTTTAATTAAAAGTCTTTCTCCTCTCGGGTGTTCGTGGTTTGTGATCCGGAGGTTCGAGTTCAAGATTCGAAGTTCAAGACTCGAAGATTAGTTTAAGTTTTTACTTTTCCTTAGAAAATAGGTTAGTCGGGGGTACCAACGGTCCATCTCGGTGTTTATTTTTTCGTATCTTTTTCGTGTATGATCGAAATTATGTGATAGAAACCGGAAATTGCCATGACATGCATCTTCATGATTCCACTCCAATGCATACACGTAGCTCTTTAATTTCGAATTAATTAGGCGTGTATAACTCGTATAATTAGTTTAAAGGCTTATTTAATTAATATGTGGTAGTTAATAAATAAGTAACTAATTATAAATAAAAAACGAGGAACCGGGTTTTGTCAATCATTACGATTTTAGTGATGGATTCTCGGTAAATCCCACTTAGATAAATCGTTGAGTTTTCGGTGATGGCTTCTCGATGAACCTACCTTAAACAGAAACGAGATTACGTTTTGGTTGACAATTTAGAAATCAGAAAATCTTAGTACACGGGTTCGGAAATGGTCTAACCATGGTTGGGCGAGTTCAACTGAGCTACGGCTCGATTGACTCCCATCCACGTGTGACGTTTGCACGGGGGTTCGACAAGACTTAGCATATCCGATAAGCCTTCGGGCTAAACGGGGCTTCTCTTGCCGGATCCGACCGACAGTCACATATGTTCCAACGAATAAGACGGCGTAGGCTTGCCTACTTAACCGACCCTATTCGGAGTACTTTGATTCATTGTTTCTTATTGTCAAGACCGAAACCGTAATTAGTAAACCCACAACTTTTTCATATTATTGAGTGGGAGCGGGGAAGGCGACAGCCAACCCCACGGCCTCTACTATAGATGCAAGCACGTGAGAGAAGGGTGACGCCTCGAGCCGCTTTGATTTCGGCCCCCTACGGATGGTGTTCACCCCTATCAAAATTCAAGGCTTGGTCTCCGAAATGATAGGATTTTGGGTACTCGTTGAGTCACTGACCGACCCTACGGCGGCATACTCGGGGCGTACTTTGAGATCTGATATAGTAGGTCACACTCTTTATGGATATTTTCGAAATATCTAGGCTAGAATAAGGAAGGTAATCAATGATTAAGGTCCAGGATGTCTGATTCCCGTGAGATGTTCGATTCTCGAAGCTTAATCATTGAGAGAGATTGTCTCAGTTTAATCGTCACCTCTTTGACCTACCCTACGGCGGCATCGAGGTATGAGATTAAATCTTTGGAATCAAGTTCATTTTATTCCATTCCAACATAGTCATTCCATTCTATCTATCCAAACGTGTCATAAATGCTTCAACTCATCCTTCATCTCAGACTTAATTTTTTCCCTTATAAAGGCCCAAATTTTAAGTACTATGTAAGTATGTTTTGCGTATACGTATAATTTGGATTTTGTTTCTAAATATGCTAGAAAAAACTACTTTGTAGGCATGTTTTGAATAAAATTGAATTTTGTATATAAGGATGTTAAAAACATGATAAGTATGTTTTCAAAAAAAAAAAAAAAAATTTAACTAAAAGACCCAATTCGGGGACTTGGCCTTAAGCCTAAAAAATACTAGGGCCGGCCCTGGCTACATATGTTGATATTTATTCTAAACGCATGAAGCGTATGAGTTATTTGTTTCCAAAAGGAATAAATCTCATAGATATGAGATAGTTAAATACATTTTATAATCATTGGAAACAAAAGTCAAATAGCACTTCATCATGAGGTTGATATAGCAAAAATCATTGTGTTTCAAAATGTGTAAATCGTTTGAAGCGAATGACAGAGCATCAAGTTACAGATCGGTGCAATTACTACATTTTTAAGGAAGATCATTTCGCGGCATTAGGGGGAGAGTAGAAAACCTTATTTTAGAATTAAAGAATGACGAGAAATTTTATAAAAAATAAAAGATTTTTCACGCATTAGTTTAATCTGAATTACTTAAATTACTTTAACTTGCAAGATTTAACAAGTAATCTGCGATTCTTTTATTCAACATAAAAGAGTGACTATTTATAATTGCACCAAAATTTGATTGATAATATATCTACGCCAGAAACGTAGAAGACCGATCGGTGTAATACATAAAATCCACGGAAAATGAATTCAATATTGATATTAAGTCACTCATGAAATATTTTGAAAAGATTCGTCTTGAAGGCGAAAACCCGAATAAATTCGCACATGCATCAAAGGATAAAATATTGGGGTTGCGGAACAACCGGATCCATGCATTGATAAGGATTCGGTTTATGCTAATATCGAATAAGCAACGTATTTTATGAGAGAATTTATAACAGTCGTCGACGGCATATTTGCCTCATAATTTGCTATTATAATCTGGATCCAGAACCCAAGTCAATTATAGAGTGTTAGAAGCACGTAGACTGGGAGAAATTAAATAAGCACGGGATGCTGAACTTGACTTGAATTTGGTTTTGTAATAACCAAATATTGATTTTGATCAATTACATTCTCACATTACGGATAACATCATGTTCCGCTAATTAATGACTCGCAAAGATCTATTATATTTTATATGACGTCATGACCAGATATTTATAGGTCATTAGACATGACTAATCATAAGAAAATCCATGATGGATTTCAAAAATGAAAGAAAATGAATATGGCAACATGCAAATTATTTAGTTGCAAAGGTTATTGCATGAACTATAGCATTCATGATAAATGAATACAATTAAATATATTCCTTTTGAAGATGGAATATATATGTATATATGTATAAGTAGCTCATACATAATGATATGAGTTAAGGTATTAAATCCCTTATTGTTACTTATGAGGACAATTCGAATTATGTTGCAAGTGTTGTGGGTAAGATAATTTTTAGCCCCTACATTTAAATTGAACTCTATAAGAGAGGGTGATATACAAAAAGTATGTTTTTGTGACAATATGATAGATTTGTTCACTAATTTAATTTTACTTCTTTTTTGGAGAAAGGGTTAATTTATAGTATTGTAATGCGTACATTTGAAAGAATGTTGCCGTCGTGGGAGCGACAACTTCAAAACAATCTTGATGTTTTGGTCCGAAAACCAATGACTGTACTCTTTTTTCCTTTATTTAAGTTTTTTTCACACAGGTTTTCTTGATTAAAGGTTTTTAATGAGGCAGTCATAGTAACACATAAAAATGCATATGTCATGAACTATTTTCCTTGTCTAGTTTTTGTCCCACTGAGTTTTTCTAGCAAAGTTAATAGTACGTGATATATACGTTATTCAACTTAGATAGAGCATTTCAACTCAACTCTATATTCAATGAGATTTGTCTACTATTACATTTGCGAATAAAATCATTCATCTAAAATTCAATAATGTTTAAATAAATGGGAGAGCACATGAACTTCAGTAGAGAAGTGAAATCAATATGCGATGAATCAAGTCAAAGTGTTGATCCGGAAGATTCAATTACACTCATATGACGAAGAATTGTAGCAGTACATGGTATTCGACTGATATTTCAAAGGACACAAGAGGAATTATACATCATACTTTTGTAGATTATCTACAAATAAAAAGGCGATGCACAATTGTTCAAAATCAAGTGATCAGTTCAGTCTATTTATTCACAGAAGCATAGCTTTCTAAATTCGAAGAGAAGATTTCCATTTGCCGATTCAAGATCTCAAATATTGATTTCAACAGGGGAGTAATACAAGCACAAACGAATATGTACTCTTTTTCCTTACTAAGATTTTTTTCCCACTAGGTTTTTCTTAGTAATATTTTAACGATGCATATTCTTTGTGTCGTTGACATACAAAAAGAGGGAGTATTATGTAATAAGTTTTGGATTTCCAAAGTCCCAAACTAATGTACCACTAATTGTAGTATTGGTTACATATGTTGTTTCATTTCCATCTTCTTATTATATATATAACCCCCATCCCCATTGGTGTGGGGTTGATGTGAAGAAAGAAATAATATAAGCATTACCCTTTGTTTCATTTGGCATCATTTTCTTTCCTTTGTTTAAGCATTTGTCACTTCTATTGTTTAGTGGTTTTGTTGCTATTATTTCAAATATAAGCAATCTAAATTTTCCTTCAATAAGATAATATTTCTTTTATATCAGCCTCGAAACTTCCGCCCAAAATAACCCCTCTCCCTCATTTCTCAATTTCTTCCCCCAATTTTTGCACCACGGTTTTAATTAGTGCACATGGAATAATAAGACATTTCACAATGTGAATTTGCCTCAAAAGACTATAAAATTGTCTATATAGCCACAATGTCATTTTGTTACCACGTTATGAACTACAATAATAAAATAATCACTCTCTTTTATTATTAAAATAAGTGTTTCCCACCAATTTCAACTTTTCAACAACTAACCATTAATTTTAGTAGCAATTTCACAAATCAAGCTAAAATAAATTATACATACACGAAATCCAATAAAAAGTTGACAATTATACAAACACCGTATATAAAACGAATTGCAGTAAAAATAAAAATTTTGACAATTTTCAACAAAATGATAGTGGTGATATTATATTACATATTGTCTTAACTAATTACAACGATCTAAAAAAAGTATCACTATTGTAAATACTTTCTTCTCCGAGCATCAACATTCTTTGGGTATTTGATTTTTTTCCCCAAGGTTTGTGACATTTAATTACTTGACTTCCACACCACAATTCCTACCAAGAGATTGAGAAAATGAATATGAGCAAATCATCAAGATAATAAATTACAGTACATGTATGCATATATTATACTCCTTCCGTCTCATTTTATTTATCCACGCGTTTTATGTTTGGTTTGTCTCAAAAATAAGTGATCACACAATGCATTAATTGATATATTTCTCTAATTGTCATTCCCTCCTACATTATTTACAATGAAAATTTGTAGAATTAAATGCTCCACCAACTTACTAAAGGGTATATGTGTAAAAATATTAGATAATTTAATAAGATTCAAAAAGATTAACTACAATTTTTTAAACTGTGTGAAAAGTCAAACGGAACAAATAAAATAAGAAGGAAGGAATATATAAGTTGTGAAAAGTTACAAATCCAGGTCACCTTCATGGAAATCAATCAATGTAAATTTATAACAACAAACAACCACATTAAAGACAATATTTTACGCCCAACACCAACCTAACACCTAACCACACATTAAAAGACTAGCCTTATTTACCATAACTAACATTGTTGTCAATACTCATCCAATAATTCATGAGTTTGCTCTCCCATTACTTTCCCAACAGCTTGCTTATATCTTGTAATTCAAAAGTGAAACCACAGTAGCAAGCACTTGCTTGAAAGGAATTAACGCTTTGACAGGTCTTTTTAATTACTATCTATCATGTTTTTTCCCCTCGTTTACCAAACCTTCGTGAATGTTTAATATTTCTTAGTGAAATACACACAAAAGGAAGAAAGGAAAAAAAATTGTGTTTGATATACTAATTTTGATTGCATATGTCAATGATGAGCAGGTGTGGAAATATTGTCCATCCCATATGCACTTTATAAAGATGGATGAATCAGTTTATTAATTCTTTTAATGATAGCTGCTCTTTTCTATTACACGGGAACACTATTAAGAAAATGCATGGATTTACATCCCCACACCATTACGACATGTCGATAAGGTGACTTAAACTCTACATCTGGTGGACCCAATCAAGACTCTCGGTGTGTGATGGACAGCTGAGAAGTGTATTTGATTCTGTGCATCAGTAGGGTGGAGTCTACTGAGGCTTCAGCAGGGTGACTATCAGCAGGGTGATAGTCTGCTGAGTTCTGGAATACAGCAGGGTCCCACATCTGTTAATTCTGTTATGTGACAGCTATACAGTGTCATTAAAAGGAGGACACGTGTAAGGGTATTTATGGCAGATCAGACAAAGATTCCTGGCGGCTAGGGTTTAGGGATTTGTGCCCATAAATACAATTGTTGTCTCATTATCTGGTTGTGTTGAAATCTGTAAAATTCAGTGCATAATAAAATATCTCTTTCTCGCCCGTGGTTTTTACCTCTCCCATCGAGGGTTTTCCACGTTAAATCTGTGTTCTTCTTGTTTCATTTTCTCCTTTGATTGTTTATGTTTGATTGCTTACATTTCATCTCTTGCATCCGAAGTTATCTCCATCCGTTTTATAACAAGTGGTATCGAGCGAGTTTGGAGAAAACAATCAGACGATCAACTTCATCTTCACCAAGACCTTCAAACAAGGTGCTAGGATCTGTGATAAAGTTGTGATCTTTAGCAAGAAAAAAGATGTCGGCAGAGAAACGTAAAAATCGATATATTTACAGGAAGGAACAGTTTTGGTCGTGGCAAATCAAGATGCGTGCCTTTGTTGAAACAAAGCAGGTTTGTGGAATCCTTTATCCGACAAACCAAATACAAGTGCGGCAGATTATGCCGATCACGGAAGAGAAAGCACATTCAACCATCATGTTGTGCTTATCTCGATGATGTTATCACCGAGGTTCTTTGAGGAAGACACGCATGACCAAGTTGTGGAAGAAGCTTGAAAGCTTCAGATATGACCAAGTCAGCGACCAACAAGTTGTTGTTGAAACAGAGGTTGTTCGGTTTGAAGATGCATGAAGGAGTCCACCGAGGGAACATCTTGACGGTGAACACAATATTACTTGATTTAAGGAATATTGATGTTAAAATTGAAGATGAAGATGCACCCCTAATCTGTTGGTGTCATTACCGGCATCATATGAAAACTTTGTGCGATCTTTCATAGTTGGAAAGGATACAAGATAGCTTTGGAGGATGTAAGGTCCGCCTTACATGCCAGGGAGCTTAGACACAAGGTCTGCTTTGGAACAGACAAATAAATTTCTTTGGGCTAGTAGCTAGCAAACAATAGTGGAAAAGGATATGGGACAGAAGAAGAAAAGAAGTCGGGGTCCAAAGGTCCTAAGTCTATCGATGTCTGTAATATCAGAAGGAGCGGGGACATTGGAAGTCCAATTGTCCAGGAAGAAGAAAGCAGCAGGAAGGCATTCGCACGGCGGCTTTGGCTACCGAGCAATCGATGAGGATCTGGTTCTAGTTGCAGGGACTCTACACATCACAATGATGTATGGATACTTGATTCTGGAGCATCCTACCATATTTGTCCAAACAGGGAGTGGTTTTCTACTTATGAGCGAGATAGATGGTGGTCAAATCTATATGGCCAACAAACAAGGTCTCAAAGTTGTGGGAATTGACTCAGTAAAGTTAAGGACGAGAGGATGGTAAATTTTGTACTGCTTGAAGGATGTAAGACATGTTCCACAGATGACCAAGAATTTGGTATCTCTCGCCCACTTGGACAAACAAGGGTTCAATTTCAAGGGTGAAGGTGGACAATTTGAATGTCTTTAAAGATTCGATTGTAGTCCTCAAAGGCATCAAGAGGGAACCTTGTATATATTACAAGGATCTATCAGATCTGCCTTCCGCTATTGCATCCTCGGCTGATTCACCGCCTCAAAGAGACTCACGGTTTGTGGCACATGAGACTAGGTCACATGGGTGAAAGAGGTATGCAGATTCTTTCTTCAGCAGGTTTTCTTGGGGGATATAAGGTCAAGAATCTGGACTTTTGTGAACATTGTGTGTTTGGGAAATTGCATAGAAGTAAGTTCTCAAAGAGGTTGCACAATACAAAGGCAACACTTGATTATATCCATTCAGACTGCTGGGGTCCATCAAGAGTTGAGTCATTGGGTGGTCACAGATATTTTGTGTCATTCATAGATGACTATTCAAGGATGACTTGGGTGGTGATGATGAAGAACAAAAGTGATGCATTCAATAACTTCAAGCAGTGGAAGGCCCTAGTGGAGAATCAGTTAGGCAAGAAAATCAAGAAGCTTCGTGCGAGATAATAATGGTCGGAATTCTGACTGGGCGGATTTTGATTCATTTTGTGCGGTGAGGTATTGCCGGACATCATCATTGTAAGGAATACACCTCAGCACAGAATGGTGTAATTGAAAGGATGAATCAAACTCTTCCGGAGAGGGCAAGATGTATGCTTTCTCAAGTTTGGTTTATCAAGGAGATTTTGGGCGAAGGCTGTTAAGGCGACTTGCTACTTAATCAACAGAGCCCTCACACAGAATCAATCTCAAGACACCATTTGAGATGTGGTCAGCAAGCCTGCCGACTACTCGATTCTAAGGGTTTTTGGGAGTCTGACTTACTATCATGTTAGTGAAGGAAGTTGGAGCCAAGAGCCAAGAAGGGAGTGTTTGTGGGGTATGGTGATGGAGTGAAAGGATATAGGATTTGGTCATCGCCAGAGTCCAGAGTAATCCTCGGCAGGGGCGTTGTTTTTGATGAAAATTCTATGTTAAACTCATCGGTGGGAGTCTCATCGAGTGCGAAACCGATCTTTGAATCTGATAGTGTTGAGAAACAGGTGGAGCTTCAGGTGGAGTCTACTGATATGCAACAATCAGTGGATCCAAATCAACACTATACTGATCTGGATAATGAACCAGAATCTGATCCAAGCCAGCCTGCTGAGACCTCAGCAGGGCGTCATACAAACATTGATCAGCAGAGTCTAGCTGCCAGCAGGTCTAGAAGGTCTAATGTTGGGATACCTCCAAGGAGATATGGATATGATGATTTGGCTGGATATGCACTCCAAGTTGCAGAAGAGGTAGAGGTTGCTGATGTTAGGAAATCACTAGTTTAACGCAGCGGAATTTAAAATTTTGATTTCCTTTTCTAGATCGTTCTTCGTTTAATGCAATAAACATGTTAAGTAGTTTGACGGTTATACCTTAGATGATCTACAAGATCGTCGCTTTGACCGCCAACGGAGAGTAGTTCAATGCGCAAGCCGTCCACGCGTCCGGCCTCTATCGCTAATCCACACGAACCCCTCGCCGGAATCCTCCTTGGATTCTTTATCGGAAAAACTCCGGTGCTAGACCGGACCTTTTCTTCCCTCACAGACTCACTATGGAGAGCTCTCTATTTTACACAAGAATTATGAACTCTTGCAATTGTGTTGTACAAAAGAGCTTGACACCCACTTCCTTTTTATAGAGCAAGTGGCGCCCCATATGTAGTGTGGAGGAGAAGAAAACCTTTTTCCAATAAAATAAGGAAAATCAATTAGATTGATTTATCTCTTTAATTATAATATTTTGTCAATATCATATATTGATTATAATTATCTTATTACCATAAATCTATTTTTCCAAAATCAATTAATATCCTATATTAATATTATGGCAATATTTATTAATTAAAGTGCACAATCCAAGTGTATCTCATACACTCAAAAGTGGCGCCCCTTTAGTCAATAAATTGACTTCCGGAATATTCTTTAATTAATATAATTTATATATAATTAATATCTTGTATTTTATTTATTCATAATAAATAAATACCACCATATTAATTTACCACTATAACCTTTATAGTCAGAGATAAACTTTCCTTATTTGGTTATCAACTATAACCGCATTTTAATCCGACTCGATGTTCATATGTGTGTGACCCGATAGGCTTCGAATATGTTGGCCGTAGACACAAAGTGCAATTTACCAAAATGCCCTTTATACCTAACGATCACGGGATAGCGCCTCAGCAACACACCGTGACCCCAATTATCGGAAGAGTCAAAAGCAATGACTACTACCTTTCATGTGAAGCGATTACCGTGTAACTTACAATCCTATCGCTATAATAATATCCATACGATCGTATCTCGAGTGTCAATACATTGACGATCGTATCTTATAATCTGGATATCATGCTCTCTCTCGAATAACACATTTACTCCCACTTTGCAAAGATTCTCGAGAGCTAGACATTCCTTATAAGAAGGCCATTTCGGATATTCAATCCCAATCATAGGATACGCGATTCCCGGACGACCAATCATGTATACTCCGCGATGCTTCAATATCATACCCAATCACTACCGCATGATCGCCCGTGGTTAGGAGAAATCTCAATAGTGTCAAAGCATGACAATCCACACCGTGATGCCATGAAGACTCGGTCAAAAGGATAATTACACAACCGCCACATAGTGTGACACTTAATGTAAGTGGGTCGGGTCTAACGCACGCATTCTCTAATACACGCCCACGCACGGTCCAAGTGTCCCTACACTTCGATAGGCGAGATCTATCCCTACCTTCTAAAAGATAGAAGACATCCAATACGTGTTAGTCCGATTATATCATCAATGTCCCATTTGATAATATGTAAGACTAGAGACATTTAAGTACCAACCTTGTTATAGTGATTAGAGATCTCATCAACCATAATCACTATCATGGTTTCTCTATCATGATCGATACTAGGGGACGTTACTATATATATACAACAAATAATATGAAGACAAACAATATATAATAACATAAGTGCTTTTATTAATCATAATAAAGTTATTACATGAACTAAATAGATCAGTAAATGACCCGACCGGTCGGATCCGGTCCGACCCGATTGGGTTTAGGACACCTTTCCAACAATCTCCCACTTGGCCTAAAGCCAATCACCCATATGCCTAAGCCCGTGCAAGTGAACATGTTTCTCATGCTTAGCTTGAGACAATGCCTTGGTTAACGGATCGGCTATGTTATCATCCGTGTGGACTTTCTCTATCTTTACATCTCCTCTATCTACTATCTCTCTAATCAAGTGATAGCGCCGTAGCACATGTTTGGACTTACGATGAGACCTTGGTTCCTTTGATCGAGATATCGCTCCATTATTATCACAAAGATGCAGGCTTTGGACCTTCAATGGAGAGGAACCACACCAAGTTCGATGAATGAACTTCTTCATCCAAATCGCTTCTTTTGCGCCTCCGAGGTCGCTATGTATTCGGCTTCCGTTGTAGAGTCGCGCAGAGTCTCCTCGCTTGGAACTCTTCCACCTCGCCCGCCGTTAAGCGTGAAAACAAATCCGCATTGCGACTTAAAATCGCCCTTGTCGGTTTGAAGCGGCATCCGTGTAACCTCGTAATACTAAATCATCGTTCCGAAAACCAGGAACATATCCCCTAAGACGTCTCAAGTACTTAAGGATATTCTTGACAAACAATCCAGTGACCATCACCTGGATTGGTGGTACCTACTAGTCATACTAAGAGGTACGAGGCCTGGTCTTGTGCATAACATGGCATACATGATGGACCCGATTGCCGAAGCATAAGGGACTTTACTCATTTGTGCCCTTTCCTCCTCTGTCTTAGGACTCATTTCCTTTGTGGTGTAGACCCCATGTGACATGGGCAGCAATCCTTTCTTGGATCGCTCCATGTTGAATCTCTTCAAAGATCTTGTCTATGTAGGTGGATTGTGATGAGACCAAGCAACCTTTTAGATCTATCTCTATAGATCTTTATTCCTGAATATATAGTTGCCTCACCCAAGTCCTTCATTGAGAAGTTCTTGGATAACCAAGCTTTGACTGATTGTAACATAGGCACATCATTCCCTATGAAAGCGATATGTCATCCACATAAAGCACTAAGAACACAATGGCACTCCCACTAACCTTCTTGTAAACACAGGGCTCATCTTCGTTCTTGATGAAATCAAACTGTTTGATTATCTCATCAAAGCGAAGATTCCAACTCCGAGAAGCTTGCTTTAATCCATAAATGGATCTTTGCAGTTTACACACCATCCTCAAGCGTCATTGGTTGTGAAACCTCAGCCGTGTCATATACACTTCCTCAGACAGGTTCCCGTTAAGGAAAGCTGTTTTCACATCCATCTGCCAGATTTCGTAATCATGGTATGCTGCAATAGCAAGCAAAATTCTAATGGATTTTAACATGGCAACAAAGCAGAAGGTTTCATCATAGTCAACTCCTTGTCTTTGCTTATAACCTTTTGCCACCAACCTAGCCTTGTAGGTGGTCACGTTATCCGTCCATGTCGGTCTTTCTCTTAAAGACCCATTTACACCCTATGGGAACTATTCCTTGGGCGGATCAACTAAGTTCCAAACTTGGTTGTCTTTCATGGATTCCATTTTGTAATTCATGGCTTCTAGCCATTTCTCTTTGTCATGCCTTAATAGCACTTCCTCATAAGTTCTAGGGTCCTCATCTTCCATGAGATACACGCGTGAGTGTACCTTTCGGGTTCACGGCGTTCCTGGTGGATCTTCGAGGTGCTAGTGTGTCCACGGTAGAGGTGGTGTCACATCTCGTGTGTGGCAAGTCCTCTACTTCCATCAACCGACTATTATCCGTAAGTGGTTCTCGAATTTCTTCAAGATCAATTTTACTCCCACCGACCCTATCCGAATAAACTCTTTCTCCGAAAGTGGCGACCCTGGCAACAAACACCTTTTGTTCCTCGGGATGGTAAAATTGGTACCCTTTGGTTTCTAGGATATCCCACAAATAGACATTTGTCGGACACTGGCTCTAATTTGTCGGGCATCATCCGCTTCACGTAAGTCGGACAACCCCAAGGTTTTAGATGACCTAGGCTCGGTTTTTCTTAGTCCATACCTCGTATGGCGTAGAGTCAACCGTCTTTGATGGAACTCGGTTCGAGTGTATAGGATGCGGTTTCTAGAGCATACCCCAAAATGATTTTGGAAGAATCTGCGTAGCTCATCATGGATCGCACCATGTCCAACAAAGTGCGGTTCCTCCTCTCGCACACGCCATTCATCTCGTGGCGTTCGGGAGGAGTCCATTCAGGTAGAATCCCATTCTCCTTCAAATAATCTTGAAACTCTCCATCTAGGTATTCTCCGCCTCGATCGGATCGAAGTGTTTTGATTTCTTTACCTAGTTGTTTCTCCACCTCACTTCTGAATTCCTTGAACTTTTCGAAGGCTTCAGATTTAAACTTCATTAAGTATATATAACCATAGCGAGAATGGTCATCAGTGAAGGTGATAAAATAAGAGTATCCTCCTTTGGCTTGAATTGACATTGGGCCACACACATCAGTATGTATGAGCTCAAGCAATTCATTGGATCTTATCCCTTTGCCATCGAAAGGTGACTTTGTCATCTTGCCAAGTAAACAAGCTTCAGATGTATCAAACGATTCAGAATCGAATTGATCCAACATTCCATCTTTATGGAGTTTGGAAATGCGATTCTTATTTATATGGCCAAGTCTACAATGCCATAAGTAGGATTCATTCAAGTCATTTGTTTTGGCTTTCTTGTTATTTATATTAAGAACGTCAACATTCATATCTAATATATAGAGACCATTGCTAAGTATGCAATTACCATAAAAGATTCCATCACGTGAAAAAGAACAACATTTATTCTCAAACGTAAAAGAAAATCCATCAACATCTAATGCGAGAAATAGAAATAATGCTCTTCGTAAGAGCGGGAACAAAATAACGATTATTAAGTTCTAGTACTAGCCCAATTGGGCAATGAAAGAAAATAAACTCCTACGGCCACGGTAGAAAGAACACTTGCTCCATTTCCAACGCGTAGGTCCACCTCTCCTTTCCTCAGATCTCTAGTTCTTCTTAGTGCCTGCATATTCGTACAAATATGAGAACCACAACCAGTATCTAATACCCAGTGGTTAGACTTAGAAGAAGTAATGTTGATCTCAATCATAAATATACGAAGTCGAAGCATCGTAATGCTTCTTCTTGGTACTCAAGAAGCCCTTGCGATTTCTCCTCCAATGTCCGGTCTCACCGCAATGGAAGCAAGCATCCTTGGATTTGTCTTTTGCTATCTTAGGCGTTGGCTTAGGTGCGCCTTCGCCTTCTTGGACTTTTTCGGGCTTTTGCCTTGCCCTTGCTTGAAGTGACCAAAGAACACTTGCTTTCCCTTCCCTACAAAGTGCCTTCAAAGATTTTCAACATGTTCAATAACTCCGCTAGGAGCAATCTATCTTGTTCATGTGATAGTTCATCACAAGCTGCGAGAATGAGTCGGTAGAGATTGCGAGAATCAAGTCAATACTCAACTCGCTCCAACTTCAGGGCCCGGCTTCCCAAGCCTCTATGTACCCGATCATTTTAAGCACGTGTGACCCCACAGCAATCCCCAGATGCCATCTTACAACTAAACAGGGCCTTCGAGACCTCGTACTCTCAAGACGAGACCGAGAAGCATAAAGCTCCTTCAGGTGGACCATGATAGAGTAGGCGTCCATGGACTCATCTTTGCTTCTGCGATTCAGTGTCATAGAAGCAAGCATGATACATGTAGCATCGAGATCGTCGAGCAGTGCTTGTTGTACTTCTCGACAACATCTCGCCGAACGAACCCTGGGCTTTTCCGGTAGGGCCTCGCCCAAGACATAGCCAATCTTCTCGTGCCTCAAAACGATTTTGAGGTTTCTTTCCCAATCGAGAAAATTAGTTTCGTCAAGCTTGTTATCGATGATAAAACGAAGGTTCAATTTGTTTGACATTTTCTATAACAATAAATAAAAGATAGAATAAGTAAAAGCTCATGTATAAAAACCCTAAATTTGCACTTAATGAATCTATAAGGTTTTACTCCCACTAGCCAACTATTCCCTATTGGCTTTCAAGAAAATAATTCCTTTAGTGGGCAAGATCCCATCGAACTACCCGACCCCAACTTTGGGTGATGGGCGAAAATAATTAAACAGTGGACAACGATTTGTCGATCGTATCTTATACGATTCTTGTTGTTTGACCGAGTCAACTCTTTGACAATATTTCATCTTATGAAATTAGCCAAACCCTTGCCTCTAAATCCAAACGACCCGCTTTGGTGGTGGCGAGAGAATTCTTAGTCGAGTCTTAACCCCAATATTCATGAGATCTCTTTCGATCATATCTCAATAACGACGATATACCCGAGGTAGGTCAACCCCGCTTGGGTGGTGAGTTGGGTCCGAACAAGGGCTCTTCACCGTCGTTATAATATGGGAGGCAATTCCGACTTGATTTTTGATGTGGGAATAATTTTAAATTAATTCACTTAATTAATTTGGTTTAATTATGGTCTCATCTACTATGTGCATATTACTACGATATCATATAAAGTAAAACATACACAACATTCGCGCATAAAATAACCGGTATGATCATGGACTTTTTTCTAAGTGCGGTTTTGAATACAAACCGACGAAACCGCTGGTCACAAACTAAGGGTATCTGCAACCGCCAATAGGATCTTTATTCTTTGACGCCAATGGGTTCTTTATCTCTCCTTGGTCTTGAACTTCTTGCTCCATTCTTGTTACATAATAAATAATTACACCCGCCGCTGCACACGGGGGAACTCGAGGAATGGGATAAATGCAAAAAAGTAAACTAGGTCACGTTCTTCATAACGGCCTAGGACAATTTTTCAAAAACCAACATAAAGAAAACATTCCCATCTATCCTATTGGTCGAGTCCATGATCAATCGGGGTCCATATAATCACATTATATCTACACATCTAATCCATACAATTTTATCTTATGAAAAAGATTAAATTCTAATTTTAACTACTACTACTCATGCGTCTTTATTTTATCACATCAAATAATTAAATAACTTTTAATTAATTATATGATTTAACCAAAATTAAAATTAACATTTAATTTTAAATCGATTTCAATTTTAATTAAATTTGAACTATTCAAAATAAAATTAAAATTATAAAGTCTCTATTTGTTCATTTCCAAAACTAAATTTACTTTAGGTCGCGCACTTTCCAAAATCAAAATTTGGAAGTGGCGCAAGCCAGCTCATTCCAAATCAAATATTTGGAAAAGGCTACAAGCTACTCCAAATCAAATATTTGGAAAGGCCAAATTATTTTAGTCTCAGTTCGCCACTTTCCAAAATCAAAATTTGAAGTGGCTTAAAGCTAAGCCTATTCCAAATCAAATATTTGGAAAGGCTCAGCCTATTCCAAATCAAATATTTGGAAAGGCCAAATAATTTTAGTTTAGGCGCAGCCACTTTCCAAAATCAAATTTTGAAGTGGCACAAGCCAGCCTATTCCAAATCAAATATTTGGAAGGGCTCAGCTATTCCAAATCAAAATTTGGAAAGGCCAATGTCCCATATGGTTTCCCAATGGTCCAAACTATTTGAACCATTGGTTGGGCATATGACACAACTAAACAAACGAGATATCTATGCACAATAAAATATCACAAAGCGAAAAGGGTTGATCTCCCCAAAGGAAGAGGAGAGCCGACGACGACACGCCCGACCAGCCACCCGCCCACCCGCCCGCCGCCGCGAGGGAGGATGGGGCGCCCTTGATCGGCCGACCCCATGAACCCTATATATATTTTTTTGTTTTAACGTTTCGCGATTTAAATCTTGCATCTATCGATTAAATACTACGCATTTAAATTATGCTTATTGCTTAAGCTCAAGTCGTCTCGATACCACCGTTAGAAATCACTAGTTTAACGCAATGAATTTAAAATTTTGATTTCCTTTTCTAGATCGTTCTTCGTTTAATGCAATAAACATGTTAAGTAGTTTGACGGTTATACCTTAGATGATCTACAAGATCGTCGCTTTGACCGCCAACGGAGAGTAGTTCAACGCGCAAGCCGCCCACGCGTCCGGCCTCTATCGCTAATCCACACGAACCCCGCCGAATCCTCTTTGGATTGCTATCGGAAAAACTCCGGCCGCTAGACCGACCTTTTCTTCCTCACAGACACACCATGGAGAGCTCTCTATTTTACACAAGAATTATGAACTCTTGCAATTGTGTTGTACAAAAGAGCTTGACACCCACATCCTTTTATAGAGCAAGTGGCGCCATGTATGTAGTGTGGAGGAGAAGAAAACATTTTTCCAATAAAATAAGGAAAATCAATTAGATTGATTTATCTCTTTAATTATAATATTTTGTCAATATCATATATTGATTATAATTATCTTATTACCATAAATCTACTTTTCCAAAATCAATTAATATCCTATATTAATATTATGGCAATATTTATTAATTAAAGTGCACAATCAAAGTGTATCTCATACACTCAAAAGTGGCGCCCCTTTAGTCAATAAATTGACTTCCGGAATATTCTTTAATTAATATAATTTATATATAATTAATATCTTGTATTTTATTTATTCATAATAAATAAATACCACCATATTAATTTACCACTATAACCTTTATAGTCTAGAGATAAACTTTCCTTATTTGGTTATCAACTATAACCGCATTTTAATCCGACTCGATGTTCATATGTGTGTGACCCGATAGGCTTCCGAATATGTTGGCCGTAGACACAAAGTGCAATTTACCAAAATGCCCTTTATACCTAACGATCACGGGATAGCGTCTAGCAACACACCGTGACCCCCAATTATCGGAAGAGTCAAAAGCAATGACTACTACCTTTCATGTGAAGCAGTTACCGTGTAACTTACAATCCTATCGCTATAATAATATCCATACGATCGTATCTCGAGTGTCAATACATTGACGATCGTATCTTATAATCTGGATATCATGCTCTCTCTCGGAATAACACATTTACTCCCACTTTGCAAAGATTCTCGAGAGCTAGACATTCCTTATAAGAAGGCCATTTCGGATATTCAATCCCAATCATAGGATACGCGATTCCCGGACGACCAATCATGTATACTCCGCATGCTTCAATATCATACCCAATCACTACCGCATGATCGCCCGTGGTTGGAGAAATCTCAATAGTGTCAAAGCATGACAATCCACACCGTGTGATGCCATGAAGACTCGGTCAAAAGGATAATTACACAACCGCCACATAGTGTGACACTTAATGTAAGTGGGTCACCTAACGTCGCATTCTCTAATACACGCCCCACGCATACCCAAGTGTCCCTACACTTCGATAGAGCGAGATCTATCCCTACCTTCTAAAAGATAGAAGACATCCAATACGTGCTTTAGTCCGATTATATCATCAATGTCCCATTTGATAATATGTAAGACTAGAGACATTTAAGTACCAACCTTGTTATAGTGATTAGAGATCTCATCAACCATAATCACTATCATGGTTTCTCTATCATGAGATCGATACTAGGGACGCGTTACTATATATATACAACAAATAATATGAAGACAAACAATATATAATAACATAAGTGCTTTTATTAATCATAATAAAGTTATTACATGAACTAAATAGATCAGTAAATGACCCGACCGGTCGGATCCGGTCCGACCGATTGGGTTTAGGACACCTTTCCAACAAGTGAACCTACTACTTACATGTGGAAGGAAGCGGTGACATATATAGAAGCATCTCGGTGGCATCTTTGCCATGGGAGATGAAATGGAGTCATTGTTGAAGAATCGAGACTTGGGAATTGGTCAAACAAACCTCACCGACAAGGGAGTTGTGACTTGTAAATGGATTTTCAAGAAAAGGAAGGAATAACAAAGGCGAAGGGTCGTATAAGGCACGTTTGGTTGCAAGAGGATTCGATCAAAAGGAAGGGTTGACTTTGATGAAATATTTTCACCCGGTGGTCGACACACTTCAATCGTGGTGTTACTAGCAATGGTGGCACGGCGAGATCTGGAACTTGAGCAATTAGATGTGAAAACGCTTACACATGGTGAGGTGGATAAGAGAGATATACATGACACACGGCTGAGGGTTTTCAAGTTCTGGAAAGGAAAATTATGTTTGCAAGTTGAAGAAATCATTGTATGGTTTGAAGCAAGCTCCAAGGCGTTGGTATAAAAGGTTTGACAGTTTCATGCTTGGCGAGGTTACAAAATAAGTCCATATGATCGTTGTGTTTACTTGATCATTTGAAAGATGGATCATATATCTATCTTGTCCTCAGTATGTGGATGACATGCCGATAAGCTGCAGAGAAGGAAGTCTCGATGTTCAAAAAAATCAAGAATCTTCTCGATCTTGAATTTGAAATGAAGGATTTGGGCAAACCAAGAAAATATTGGGGATGGAGATCTGGAGAGATAGGAGTCGGAAGAAGTTGTTCTTGTCTCAAAGCAGGTTATGTGCGTAAGATATTGGCCAAGTTTGGGATGTCTGTTTGCAAAACCAATAGATACTCCTATGGCATCTAATGTTCATTTGTGCATTTATGCTTCACGATCCTAAAAAGAGAAGGAGTATATGTCAAAGTTCCCCTATGCTAGTGCGGTTGGCGATCGATGTATGCCATGGTTTGCACTAGGCCCTGATTTGGCTCGAGCAATCGGTGTTGTCGCAAGAGTTTATGGCTCAACACGGAAAGGAACACTGGAAAGTCGTTAAAAGGATATTCGTACACGAGAGAGGTACGGTGATGTTGGTCTCATTTATGGAGGTGATATCGTGCAGTCACAAAGTTCTTGTGATCTCGATTATGCAGTGATGTTGATGATGAAAATCAATGATCCGGTTATGTGTTTACATTGGGAAATGCGGTGGTCGGTGAAAGCTACTCTTGAGCTACAATAGCCTTATCAACCATCAAGGAGAATACATGGCTCTTATGAAAGCGAGTTAAGGAGAGGTGTCCGGTTGAAGGGCTAGTCAATGATTTGGGGTTGCATCAGGATCAGCCGATATATATTGTGATGATCTAAGTGCAATATGTTTAGCCAAGGATCGGGTTCATCATGAGAGAACCAAGCATATTGATGTCGGTATCATTTTTCGAGAAATGAGAAGAGGGTTGTGGTGAAGAAGATTGGCACAAAAGGAGAATCCTGGCGATATGTTCACTAAACCGATTCGGCAGAGTAAGTTCCGACTTTGCCTGGACTTACCGAATATTCAAAGCTTATAACTGCTTTGGAAACTTTACCGAGGCGGATCGGTGGAGTGGATCTCGTGTGGAGATAGTCCGGTACAAGTACATCCGGCATTGACGAATGCATCCGTACAAGTACATCCGGTTATGCAATCTGCTTGACTACAGTGAGAGTTGAAGTCAAGGTGGAGATTTGTCGTAAGGTGACTTAAACTCTACATCCTGGTGGAACCAATCGAAGACTCGGTGTGTGATGGGCGGTGAGAAGTGTATTTGATTTCGTGCATCAAGTAGGGTGGAGTCATTGAGGCTTCAGCAGGTGACTATCGGCCAGGTGATAGTCTCATTGAGTCTCGAATCTGGCAGGTCCCACATCCATTAATTCATTATGTGATGACTATATCTGATGTCATTAAAAGGAGGACACGTGTAAGTGGTATTTATGGCGATCGACAAAGATTTCTGGCGGCTAGGGTTTAGGGATTTGTGCCCATAAATACAATTGTTGTCTCATTATCTGGTTGTGTTGAAATCAGTAAAATTCGATGCATAATAAAATATCTCTTTTTCGCCCGTGGTTTTTTACCTCTCCCATCGGCTGGGGTTTTCCACGTAAATCTGTGTTCTTCTTGTTTCGTTTTCTCCTTTGATTGTTTATGTTTGATTCGCTTCGTTTTCTCTCTCAGATCCAAGTTATCTCCATCCGTTTTATAACACGACATATAATGACATCGGGTATCAAGCATTTGGAAGGAATGGAAGAATATTGATTTCTACTTTTACGTACCTTGAATATTGATGTAAATCCATGCATTTAATAGTGTTTCGGTGTAATAGAAAAGAACAACTATCACTAAAAGAATTAATAAAGTGATCCATCCACCTTTATAAAGTGCATATGGGATGGACAATATTTCCACACATACTTATCAATGCAATCAAAATTAATATATTAAACGCAACTTTTTTTTTCCTTTTGTACGTATTTCACTAAGAAATATTAAACATTAACGAAGGTTTGATCAACGAGGAAAAAAAACACACGATTGATCGTAATTAAAGAGACCTGTCAAAGCGTTAATTCCATTCAAGAAAGGTCTTGCTGCTGTGGTTTCATTTCTGGTCACTCCCGCTCTTGCGGTGTGTTTTGGATCTCCATCGTCTGCTTTTCTTTTTTTTTTTTTTTTTTTTTTTTTTTTTTTTTTGATTTAGTATAAATTCTTATTGAAACTGATAAGCAAGAAGGTTTTTTATAGGATAAATTTTCTGAAATGGTGTTAGACAACGTCGCTCTCGTTGGAGTTACTTTTGATATTTTCTACTAAAAAAAAAAGGTTTTGTTGAGATATGATTGGAACAGGAGCTATTTGCGGATTGTTGGTAAGAGTATTATTTGAACGGTTCTTTCCCTGATAAGCGCATATATATATATATATATATATATATATATATATATATTTGTTTGATAAAGAGAAATAATCACAACCAATTCAACACAACGGGTATACATGAGTAATCATCCACATTTAATTTAGATGAGTCGAGATCATGATAAATGGAGAGACAACCAAATCAAGTGTGCAAGATTAGTACACACTCGTTCAGAATTTAATTGTTATTATGCTCATATCATTACTTCTTTGATGAAAAATATATTATTCTCTTTTACACCTTTAAAAAAGATATAATTAGTTTCAGTATGTTTTACGATATACTATAAAATCCAAAATATAAGTCAGTTTAATTTCGTTAAACTTAATTAACATTACATTTTTCTTCCTTTACAACTATACATTAATTAATAAGAGTCGATGAGTATTCTAGACTTTCTCCATTAAAATTAATCACACCTAACCACTTTTTTAATCCGTGTGAAAATGTTTAATCGGACTTATATTTACAGTTTTAAACACAATTTTTCTAGTTTACAGAATCTCTATCTAAAAAACTAAATTCATCAAATTCTTTATTTTATATAATGCAGTAGACAAAAATGAAAATTTAAGAGATCTGAATAAATGCGCTACATGTAGAAAAATATATATTTAGTTCACTCTATGATAGAAGCAGATGAATATCATGCTTTTTACTCGAAAACTCAAGAAGACTCCCCTGGCGCGCACCTAGGCTTATATAAGACTAAAAAAAGGTTTTTTTGCCACATGTTCTACTAAAACCTAAGAAAAAATTGACACTATGGACCTATTGTGTCACCCATCACAAACAACTATGTGTCAAAAACTTCTTTCTATACATTTTGCCACCCCGCAACAAAATTAAAATGTATTATCACGGCAAGCAGAGTAAATAGTAAAGAGTAATGGGAGCGAGGACAAGTATTGAATGGTTTTTATGAGTGTGAAAGAAAAGTGGAGTGTTGTCATGTCCTAAAGTATTAGGTTTATGGGATTTTAATGGGTTTACAAAGTGTTGTTAACGAGTTAAATCGAGTATCATTTTTTTAATGGAAGTATCATTTGTTTTAGCTTGTGCTTATTTAGGTCACGAGTTTGATCTTGTTTCGTTCGTTCAATAAACAAATAAAAAAATATGTTCAAAGTTTGGTTCGTTAAGATCAATAAGCTTGTTTGCAAATGTTTGTTTAATAAACGAACAAAACAAACTATTCAAGTTCAGTTTGTTTGGCTTGTTGCACATATTTTTGCCTTGTAACTTGAGTTTGACTCATTAAAATATCAATAATTGTTGGAAATATTATTTTGATGATGATTCGTCACGTAATTAGATAAATCACTTACAACCCATGATGATAAAGTCATAACTAACTGTTATAATGCATAATGAAAGAAGAAGCAAGAAATGGTCTAGAGAAAATGTATAAGTTCTATCTAGAATTTGAACGTTGTATAGGTTGTTTTAGACAAGTATTGTAATAGAATAGGAACTAGACAAACAGCTGAGTCGACAAGAAAATCGAGTATACTTATGAAGAGGCGAGGTTCGAGACTCGATTATGAGAAGATCAAGAAGCGAGGACACAGACTCGCTTGTCGAAGATCAAGAACCGAGGTGGCAAACTCGTTAAGTCGATTAAGTCGTGACTATAAGTCGAGATTCGAGCAAGTCCGTGGTGACCAAATCGAATCAGTAAATCATGTAAAAGCCGAGTAATCTTAAGGACAAAGATTATCGGAGAAGAAGGAAGTTGAATGGTGTGCCGACTTAAGTCAATAAAAGTCGGATGTCAAGAATACAAGGTACTCAGTTTTGAAGAAGAGTAGAAAACTGAGTTAAGACCTTGTTTAAATTTGAACTGAGATAACAACAAAAGGTCGTACATATGAACGTTGGCTAAACGACAAATGTAACGGCTACAAGAGCTAGTTGACCGTTGCATCACCCCTATAAATACACAGAGAAAAAGGAATTGGAGAGTGTGGATCAGAGAAGTTTTGAATAGCACATATCTAAAGATCCAGACACAGAAAATCAGATTTCATATCTAGAAAAGGGGAAGCCAACAAATTGCCTTGAAGATTTTAAAGAAAGATCCAGTAACCCATTGAGGGGGAAAGAAGGCATCTTGGAGCTACAAAGCCAGATCCAGAAGAATCAGACAGCTCACTGAATTAGTCATTGATTAATTCTAAACCTAACATTTGTGAAAAAGGGGTGGCTGTGCATAGTTTCAGGGGAGCAATTCTTTAACGCCCCGAATTTTATGGCATAAAACAAGAAGGGTATATCTGTCAAATGATGATAATGTTATAACACACCTTATATTGATATCTTCCTACGTGTGTGAATTGAAATATCTTTAAAATGGTATTTTATTAATATTTATTTTGTTATGGAAGTTTTAGTTGTAACACCCCGATTTTCGCCATTTGTTTAAAAAGGACTTTATAGACATTTCTAAGAAACCGCCTAGATAATTTTATTTTTTTCCCCTCTCTTTCAACAATTATGATCTAGTGATTTATGCTAGACATAAGTTAAAAATATTTTTATAAGTTAATTGTTTCAGTATGATCATTAAATTTTATGTTTATATGATAAATAAAACAAATGAATTTTATATGTCACTGATAACTAGGTTTTGGAAGTAGTTTGGTAAATGATATTTAATTTTTATGTACAAATTAATTAACCTTCTAGACCAAACATTATTAGACAATACATGTCCCAAACATGTGTAAATAGAAAGGATAAATACGAAAATTTAGTACCTTCAGTAAAAAGCTATCATGATGGATCATTAACAATATATGTACGTTACTCAGTTTTTTTTTTTTATAGAAAATACGTTACTGAGTGTGATTAATAAATGAACCATTAAAAAGACTGCAAAACCATATATATATATATATATATATATATATATATATATATATATATATATATATATATATATATTCACTGTACTTCTTCCCCAGTTCAGCCCATAAGGTGATTAAACACCTCTTTCAAACCAAAAATCATCCTATTTCTCCTCTTCACCTTGAGTTTTTACCATTTTTCATCAACCTTTAATTCTAGCTTACAGAGGTGAGAGGTGAGAGGTGAGTTTAATCAAATTGTTTTCCGGCGAAACAGTGTCGACTATTGTTGCAGAACTCGAAATCATTCGTGATCTACCGACTACTACCAACAACCAATCTTGTGATCAACCGTTTCCACCATAGCCTCCTATATCGAGCCCTTCAAAAGTTTCCCTAAATTTTTGTCTCCGGTTATCTTTAGCAATACCAAAAGTTAAAGAACCCGATTCGGAAATAGCCGCTGTCGATCAAAATCAGCACCATGTTTTTGTCAAATTTAGTTAATTATATACGTTCACAATATTTTCATCATCCCCACCACCGGAACAACAATGGCCGAGAAAGCCACCATCCAGACCCAAAAATTTAAACCCAAACTTGGCTGTTCACCGCCGATGTTCCTTGAACATTTTCTATGACGAACCTGTTTCCTCAACCGACCATGATCTTAAGTATATGTTTAGCATTCCACGGAAATCAGTGTCTAGCCATTGAATGTTCTCAATCAGTTGCTTATAGAAGTATAGAACCATGAAGATTCATTGTCATTGTGTTGTTTTAGAATTTCTTTCCGTTGGAAGCAATATGTTGGGTGGATAGTTGATCTTTGGAAAATGGTTCGGCAGCAATTATTATTTGTTGGCAAAAGGGTGGTGAAGATATTAAAATAACAGAATAAGGATGATTAAGTTAGTT
Source organism: Gentiana macrophylla (assembly GCA_026214975.1). Classification (NCBI taxonomy): domain Eukaryota; kingdom Viridiplantae; phylum Streptophyta; class Magnoliopsida; order Gentianales; family Gentianaceae; genus Gentiana; species Gentiana macrophylla. The sequence goes on along the minus strand of CM047816.1, from coordinate 7,873,115 downwards.
GTGCAATTGACGGAAGCCATCTACCTAGATGATATTAACGGAACGAACCAAGAATGGAAATATAATTATATGCAAGGAGTGTGATAACACCACGGTCGTTCGGTGAGTTCTTTTATTTTCGATATAAAGCTCAAAAAGTGTTTTTTAATTATTTTCAATATTTTATCTATATCAAGTTGATGACCTTTTAAACTCGGAAGTCATTTTCGAATGATTTATTAAAATTACAAAATGTAAAGTGATTTGAAACAAATGACTAATTTGAATAAAATGCACATTTTTATAAATAAATAAAAGCGATACTTGGAATTGATTGAATATATACTTACTTTCGCCGCTCGTGGCACGAAAGTGTCAAAGCTCAGTGGCTAGGGGGGGATTAGAGTTATCGCTCACAGGAGAGAACGGCTAGTCACCGGTCTCAAGGGCCTCTTGACTCAAAGTCTTTCCGATAAGTAGCTAGAGTGCTCGCTCGTAAGAGTGGGGACGGTACCTTTTCCCCGAAGATTCATGCTACAGCCGGGAAAGCAAGGGCTGACGGTTGGTGCGTGGGTCCTAGGGCATGGATAGGGTTGGCTGGAGCCGTGTAGGAGGTTTGCACGGTGAAGGTTGATTCTTTTCCCTGACAATCGGCCGGAGTTGTCAGGCATGGCTAGTTCTCGTGGAGTGCGGTTGAAATCCAATTGGTAAATATGGTGTTAGGGCGGTACTTGACTCATCGGCTCGGCCAAAGCTGGTGCTTGTAAATAAAACTTGACATGATTTCTTAATGCTCGTGCACTTTATATAATATTAAAAATTGTACTTTCCATTTGTTCTATCAACTAATAAAAGACTTCCGCTATTATTTTTAAAAGTTGGTGAAGATATTTTATTTTTATATATATATATATATAACACTTGCACACACGTGGCTCATATCTGGCCTTTTTTGTGACGATCGTTTTCTTTGTTTCTCTGTTTTGTTTTGTTTTTTTTTTCCTATAATTATAAATACAGGTTAATGATCGAGGGTAATGAAGAGTATAGGAGTTGATTGATCGAGATGCGAGGAAATTGAAATTATTGTTTCCGATGGTACTTCATTTAATTGTAAGAGCTTTTGTAATTTTATGGGTTGTAATATTGTAATGGAAATAGTTATTGAATTAATGTAAAATTAACTTGTGGATTTATTATGTTAAATTGTGGATATAGAGGATTATCTTGGGTTTTCTAGTATTTTTATTGAAGTCGCGGCGAGAGCTTCGCAACCCCTCCTAGAATGACCCCAGTGGACCTAGGGGTCGGGAGTAGGGTATTACAGGTGGTATCAGAGCTCCGAGGTTAAGTTTCTCGGGAGTTCTACAAGAAGCTAGAAATATTTTGGACAGGTAAGGTTAAATTATCTAGTCTAACTAAGAGGATGAATCGTATTAGGAAATGATTTTATAGAATATGTTTAGTGAAATGATTTTTTTTAGGTATTGATCAAGTGGAACTAGAAAGACAATAAGGTTTGAATTTAATATTAGCGCATAGGTTGTGACCATTAGACTCTTTTTATATTAAGTTTTAATATATTGATCCAGGATTAGGACACAAGTGTTTCACATGTCACATATTTTTTGTTTTAAAAAAAAATACTATTCAACTATTCTGACGTATATATATATATTTTTTATAAGAGTGAAAAGAAAATAAGCATTGATTCTTCGCATTTCTTTCAACATATTACGTAATTATGTTGAATTTCAACGTTAATAGTACACAATATTGTTATATGTCGCATAAATTTTCATATTCTTGTGATGGGTGGAAAATAAATATTTAAAAAAAAAAAAAAAAAAAAAAAAAAAAACCACCACACCGAAACTCTTGCTTTTTGATTACTAAATGGGTATTTCGTAAATGAGTTTTCCCTATTAATTATGTTAACAATATAATTTTTGTTTAATTACTTTAAATTACTGTTTTATTACGATTATGATTTTCCAGACAAGTTTAACTTATAAAACAGTTATGCTTACAAAACAAAATTTGTTTTATACTTCTAATTATATATTATAAGTAAGAAAGGTTTATCTTATATTACAATGTTTGGAAAAAAAAAAAAAAACTAGTAGCTATTTTATTTTTGACACTATACAAAGTTCAAATTCTATAAAAATTAAAGTTTTGATTATTTTATTATTATTATGTCTCTCAAAGGAACGAAACTGATTCTTCAATTCTAGTTCTTATTTGAGTCAAATCATTTTGATGCAGAAATGTGAAACACTAGTCTTTTTATATATTGGATCATATAGGGAGTTTTGGTTACTTAAAGTAAAGGTCATTGTTCTTAATTGGGGTTATCTTTCATGAATGGATTATAGTGCAAAGTAAGGCTAATGAGATAGCTAGATTAGGTTGGCCGATAATCCACATATCCAGGATCGAAACCTAACTCTGATACCCTATGAATAGTGTTTTACTAAAAAGATTTAAGGATGTCAATAGAGAATTAAGTATGTTACAGAAGGTATAAGTGGAGGGAAGTTCGAGGACGAACTTCTTTTTAAGGGGGGGAGAATTGTAACGCCCCGAATTTTATGGCATAAAACAAGAAGGGTATATCTGTCAAATGATGATAATGTTATAACACACCTTATATTGATATCTTCCTACGTGTGTGAATTGAAATATCTTTAAAATGGTATTTTATTAATATTTATTTTGTTATGGAAGTTTTAGTTAGAATACCCGATTTTCGCTTATTTGTTAAAAAGGACTTTATAGACATTTTAAGAAACCGCCTAGATAATTTTATTTTTTTCCCCTCTCTTTCAACAATTATGATCTAGTGATTTATGCTAGACATAAGTTAAAAATATTTTTATAAGTTAATTGTTTCAGTATGATCATTAAATTTTATGTTTATATGATAAATAAAACAAATGAATTTTATATGTCACTGATAACTAGGTTTTGGAAGTAGTTTGGTAAATGATATTTAATTTTTATGTACAAATTAATTAACCTTCTAGACCAAACATTATTAGACAATACATGTCCCAAACATGTGTAAATAGAAAGGATAAATACGAAAATTTAGTACCTTCAGTAAAAGCTATCATGATGGATCATTAACAATATATGTACGTTACTCAGCTTTTTTTTTTTTTATAGAAAATACGTTACTGAGTGTGATTAATAAATGAACCATTAAAAGACTGCAAAAAATATATATATATATATATATATATATATATATATATATATATATATATATATATATATATATATTCACTGTACTTCTTCCCCAGTTCAGCCCATAAGGTGATTAAACACCTCTTTCAAACCAAAAATCATCCTATTTCTCCTCTTCACCTTGAGTTTTTACCATTTTTCATCAACCTTTAATTCTAGCTTACAGAGGTGAGAGGTGAGAGGTGAGTTTAATCAAATTGTTTTCCGGCGAAACAGTGTCGACTATTGTTGCAGAACTCGAAATCATTCGTGATCTACCGACTACTACCAACAACCAATCTTGTGATCAACCGTTTCCACCATAGCCTCCTATATCGAGCCCTTCAAAAGTTTCCCTCAATTTTTTGTCTCCGGTTATCTTTAGCAATACCAAAAGTTAAAGAACCCGATTCGGAAATAGCCGCTGTCGATCAAAATCAGCACCATGTTTTTGTCAAATTTAGTTAATTATATACGTTCACAATATTTTCATCATCCCCACCACCGGAACAACAATGGCCGAGAAAGCCACCATCCAGACCCAAAAATTTAAACCCAAACTTGGCTGTTCACCGCCGATGTTCCTTGAACATTTTCTATGACGAACCTGTTTCCTCAACCGACCATGATCTTAAGTATATGTTTAGCATTCCACGGAAATCAGTGTCTAGCCGTTGAATGTTCTCAATCAGTTGCTTATAGAAGAATAGAACCATGAAGATTCATTGTCATTGTGTTGTTTTAGAATTTCTTTCCGTTGGAAGCAATATGTTGGGTGGATAGTTGATCTTTGGAAAATGGTTCGGCAGCAATTATTATTTGTTGGCAAAAGGGTGGTGAAGATATTAAAATAACAGAATAAGGATGATTAAGTTAATTAGTTGTGCAATTGACGGAAGCCATCTACCTAGATGATATTAACGGAACGAACCAAGAATGGAAATATAATTATATGCAAGGAGTGTGATAACACCACGGTCGTTCGGTGAGTTCTTTATTTTCGATATAAAGTCAAAAGTGTGTTTTATAATTATTTTCAAATATTTTATCTATATAAGTTGATGTTTTTAACTCGGAAGTCATTTTCGAATGATTTAAAAATTACAAAATGTAAAGTGATTTGAAACAAATGACTAATTTGAGCTAGTGCACATTTTTTATAAATAAATAAAACTGATACTTGGAATTGACGGAATATATACTTGCTCGCTCGCTCGCTCGCTCGTGGCACGAAAGTGTCAAAGCTCTGGTGGCTAGGGGGATTAGAGTTACTGCTCTAGGAGAACGGCTAGTCACCGGTCTCGGGGCCTCTTGACTCAAAGTCTTTCCGATAAGAGCTAGAGAGTGCTCACTCGTAAGAGCGGGACGGTACCTTTTTCCCCGAAGATTCATGCTACATACCGGAAAGCAAGGGCGACGGTTGGTGCGTGGGTCCTAGGGCATGGATAGGGTTATTTGAGGAGCCGTAGGAGGTTTGCACGGTGAAGGTTGATTCTTTTCCCTGACAATCGGCCGGAGTTGTCAGGCATGGCTAGTTCTCGTGGAGTGCGGTTGAAATCCAATTGGTAAATATGGTGTTAGGGCGGTACTTGACTCATCGGCTCGGCCAAAGCTGGTGCTTGTAAATAAAACTTGACATGATTTCTTAATGCTCGTGCACTTTATATAATATTAAAAATTGTACTTTCCATTTGTTCTATCAACTAATAAAAGACTTCCGCTATTATTTTTAAAAGTTGGTGAAGATATTTTATTTTTATATATATATATAGTATAACACTTGCACACGTGGCTCATACCAGCCTTTTGCTGACGCATCGTTTTCTTTGTTTCTCTGTTTTGTTTTGTTTGTTTTTTTTTCCTATAATTATAAATACAGGTTAATGATCGAGGGTAATGAAGAGTATAGGAGTTGATTGATCGAGATGCGAGGAAATTGAAATTATTGTTTCCGATGGTACTTCATTTAATTGTAAGAGCTTTTGTAATTTTATGGGTTGTAATATTGTAATGGAAATAGTTATTGAATTAATGTAAAATTAACTTGTGGATTTATTATGTTAAATTGTGGATATAGAGGATTATCTTGGGTTTTCTAGTATTTTTATTGAAGTCGCGGCGAGAGCTTCGCAACCCCTCCTAGAATGACCCCAGTGGACCTAGGGGTCGGGAGTAGGGTATTACAAATTCCACATTTCCTCAAACGGTTGCAACTTGGTTGCCACAGATGTTAGTGCGATCTGGATTTGTGTGTGTATGTCGATGGTGATTTGGGAAGGAGTCATTCCACCTCCGAAGGATCAGTGTGCAGAGAATGAAGGAGCAATCTTACCTTTCTTCATTATGTGTGAGCAGTGAAACTAGGGTGTCGTGAAGGATTGTCATTGTGCTAGGATTTTGTAACGGTTATCTCAAGATTCTAGTGATACCTCCTACACCACAGAGAAGGGAGGCGACGGGATTACACCACCCGGAACTTCCATAAACAAATCTTGTGTTGATTTACTTTATGCATTTACATTTGTGCAATGGTCGATTTAATTATTGATATCTTCACACTCAAAGAAACATTAGACATCGAGTCAAAGACAAAACCGATACATGGAGGTTCAGATCTTTATTGACATATCTATTACACTAAAGGCTAGTTCTATCATTTGCGATTAAGCTGGACTAGGAATAAGTCAGTATTGACTTATACTCAGTTAAGTTAGCTGAACTCCGCACAAGTTGAGAAACATGAACAAAGCCGAATCGAGCATCGATTTGAGTTCAGGAAAAGTTTTTGGGGTAATTCAGTTCAGAACTCGAACAAAACTCGATTCGCGAACTCCGAACAAAACTCAATTCCCGGGGTAATTCCAATTCAGGAAAAGTTTTTGGTGACAAGTTTATTCACCCCCCCCCCCCCCCCCTCTAAACTTGTGTTAGCCTCTCCGAGGACCAACAATAATCATGCCAAATTAATAAATAATAAAGTTTAAAACAATATTTAAACATCATACTACCAACAACATTAAGAGAATAGTATTAATAGATAGCTTATCATCTTATCTGTTTGGGTTAGGTTGTACATTGGTTTACTATATAAGCAGATTCGCGAACATAATCGACATTCGTGAATAAGCTCGTGTTTGTTCTTTTAAGAAACAAGTTCAAGTATGATTTGTTAAGCTAAACAGACGAACGATCACAATACTAACGAGTCAAACCCGAGTTTGTTCGTGAGCGTTCTGTTCGTTTAACAACACAAGCTTTACCACCCCTAAAAAAGTGGGTATTACTGTTGGGCATTAAAGATGATGACGTATTTCAATAAGGTTTATCACATCCATTAAAGCTCGAACTAGAAAACCGGATGTGGAAACCTTCTCAACAAGGTTTGTTGCATCCGGTAGAGCTCACTCAAGCCATCAGAGCCCCTTTCACTTGATTTCTGTTATTTAAGATACCAAAGTCCTTTCACTTTGATCAAGAGATAGAGAGAGAAAGAATAAGGCCATCAAGACTCTCGTTTAAGAGACCAAAGTCCTTTCACTTTGACCAACAGAGAGAACTAAGCATGTTACCTGGGAAATTACTCAGAGAATTCTGGGAATGGAAATATATATATATATATATAAATCAGTCTTGGCCAGTTAATCGTTTCTACACAACAGAGACAAGAAACAATAAAGTGGAAAAAAATACACAAACTCAAAGTCAAAACCGTCCAGGAGAATATATACTGCTACTACAAATTTTAAATAACACAATCTCAATTGTACACCCCATGAAATGAGATGATTACCTTGTTTTAGAACTCCTCTTTTGTCCTTCCTTTCTTGTTTTTCTTCGCGACAAGATCAAAATCACGGGGATCACGAGTACCACTGTTTAACAGAACAAGGCTTTGCAAACATGTATACATGTCATAAACATTCTCTTCAGGCATTTGAACCATTGGTACGTCGATTGATTTTTTGTCAAGATCATACCACATAAGGACCTCATTATCCAATCCTAGGAACACTTTCCTACCACACTTAGAATAAGCTAATGGCGTCATACAATCAAAACCATGAATATCAAATGTGAACAAAATCGACCACGATTCTTGAACCCCGTACTCCTTCATCACCCAAATGTCAACATGATCCTTATAGTAATTGCACATGAGGCTGATGCATCCTCCCAACGATACCACGTTCATATAAATTTCATCATCACCTGCTAATTTTGGTAATGGCACCAACCTAAACTCCTCTGTTCCAAGATCAAACGCAGCAACCAAATCATCAGTATCCGATTTCACTTTCCTAGTTACAATCCAATGCAAAGCACCATTAGCAAACTCTTCATGAGTCCTTACGCTATTAATGTAATGATAAGGAAAATCTGGAATACTTCTCCAAGAATCAGACTTTAGACTATAAACTTCTACTTTAGTATTAAATTCATCGACACCCTCTTTATATAACTGAACGATTCTGATTAACTTATAGTCATCGCTCACAACATCATATCCAAACCCATAAAAAATATCCTTACAACCAACCTTATATTCCTGATATTCAAAACCACTAAAAGGTATCTCATGGAACCTCCTAACTGACGGGTTCCACACAATAATATCATTGTCTTGATCATTTGTCAAAACAAGCAAGCCATCACACGAACCCAATATTTTTGTTCTGCCAAATGGGGTCTTTAACGGGTGGCTATGTTCTTTGAAACTAGCCCGGTTGGAATCGTTGAGTACATCAATATCTGCAGAGTAAAGATAGCTGCCTCTAATTGATATAAGGATAAATACCACGTGCGGATGCACGTGTATTTTACTAGTAAGACTAAAAAAAAGCTAGTTTTTGCCACAGGTTCTATTAAAACCTAAGAAAAAAATGACCCTATGGACCTATTGTGTCGTCTAATATTTTTTGGTCACCCGTCACAAACAAATGTGTCAAAAATTTCTTGCTATGTATTTTGCCACACGAGAAATGTTTGTGCCAGTACAAAACGTGCACAATAAATGTCACAACAAACTTTTAAGCCATTGATTCTTTTAGGATCCATATGATTCAATATGTTCCACATCATAATCAATGGTCCCAAAGTGTGTTGTGTATAATGTTGTGACAATTTTGTTGTGGCATTATTACTACTCTTTGCCACCCCACGACAAAATTAAAATGTATTATCACGGCAAGCAGAGTAAATAGTAAAGAGTAAATGGAGTGAGGACAAGTATTGAATGATTTTTATGAGTGGGAAAGAAAAGTGGAGTGTTGTCATATCCTAAAGTATTATGTTTATGGGATTTTAATGGGTTTACCAAGTGCCGTTAACGAGTAAAATCGAGTATCATTTGTTTTGATTTTTTTGAGTGGAAGTATCATTTGTTTAAGGTTGTGCTTATTTAGGTCACGAGTTTAGTCTTGTTCGTTCGTTCAATAAAACAAACAAAAAATATGTCGAAAGCTTAGTTCGTTAAGATCACGAGCTTGTTTGCAAACGTTTGTTTAATAAACGAACGAAAAAATATATATTCAAGTTCAGCTTATTTATAAAGACAATGTGTTCGAGTTTGGCTTGTTGCACATATTTTTGCCTTATAACTCGAGTTTTGGCTCATTTAAATAGCAATAATCACGTCCAAATTAATAAACAATAAAGTTTAAAACAATATTTAAACATCATTGTATCAACAACATTAAGAGAACTCTATTTTTAGATAGTTTATCATCTTATCTGTTAGGGTTATGTCGTACATTGGTTTACTATATAAGCAGATTTGCGAACATAATCGACGTTCGTGAATAAGATCGTGTTCGTTCTTTTAAGAAGCAAGCTTATAATCTTGTTCAAGTATGGTTCGTTAATCTAAGCAGATTTAACGATCATGAAATACTAACGAATCAAACGCGAGTTTATTCGTGAGCGCTATTGGTCAAAGTGAAAGGACTTTGTTCTCTTATTAAACAAGAGAAGTGAAAGGGACTTTATTAATCAATGCAGGAATTCCAAAAAAATAAAACAACCACTCTCTATCTTTCACCTTCACCTCCTCCTCGTCAGCTATACCACCTTAAGGTGGTTATTTTGCCTCCCCGTCGTGACATTGTCTCTCTGAACAAATTTGCAAAGTGATCAAGCCAGGTTAAAATGGGGGCCATTACACAATATAGAGAGCAGGGTAATTACATGACATGTTGGGCATTCTCCTCATCGATTGCAGCGGCGGCCAATCATTTGAAGCACACACAACGACTCCCATAATTATCGGTTCAGTATGTTGTTGATCAGACGTATGCTCGTGGAAAAACAACCGAATTCATAGAGAGGTTTTTTCAGATTGCTTTGAGGAGTGGGGGCTTACCACTATGGCAAGACTACCCCCTACGTACTCTCTTACTACCCACGGGGTTATTATAGGGCACCCAAAGTGTCGTTTGGCTTGATTGCGTATCAATCTCTCAATCCCCACGATATCCCGGGGTTGATTAAATTGGTGATTGAACAACCTATTGTGGTTGGGTTTCCTGTTTCTATAGAGAGCTATACCAGTATTCAGACCAAAATCAAATTATTACTACCTTTACGAGCCCACCCAATCCTCATCACAGAGGCCTCACGCTGTGTGATTGTAAGTCTGGCGTTAAGCGGACGCGCCAACGCTACTTCATCCATAAGAATACGTACATGGGCAGAAAAAGCTGGCTTGGTCAAGATTGCAATCGAGCTGGAGATCTATGTGGAAGCCTACCGCCCCCTATATGGTAAAACATCTGATCCAAGGTGCTTTGATTAATGTATGCTTAAATTGATTTCTAATACATGTTTTATTTTGTTCAAGATAAGGCAACCTCTGCTTTTGTTTCACCATGAGGCAAGTCGATCTCCTCCTACTTTTAAAAACAACGCTTCTTGTTTTTTTTTATTATTAATGTATGAGAAAGGATTTGAGTTACTATTTTTTTCCACCTGTTAAATTGCAAGCTTAATTACTAGCTTGAAGTTTGAATTGCATGGTGAAGATGTGCCCCTCTAGACCGACTATGTAACTCCTAATTAGTTCTCGTATTCCCTACGCTTATAATCGTACATCTTTGTTTAAATAATGTGCACTGCGCTTAATTAGGCGAATCGAGCACTATGCTTTCCTCATTGTGGTACACTTACCAGGGGCGGACCCACCCTACGCCCGGGGTGGTCTCAAGCCCCCCAAATGGTCACAAGCCCCCCCCCCCCAAATTTTTATTATTGTAGTAGTAGTGTTAATATTAGTATGTTATGTGTCTTCTTCTTGAACAGAAGACCTTATATCCTAGTGGTTTAAGAACAAACCCTTTTAAGTCTATCTAATTCTAGGTTGTAATATCTTTTTTTTTTGTTATTTTGTTCTCAAAAGAGACCTAATTGGTCTAGTGTTCGTATCATCATCGTCATCTTCAAAACCAAAAAAAAGAAGAGAAACATCAGTGATACGAACACTAGACCAACTAGGTCTCTTTTGTGAACAAAATAAAAAAGAGAAAGGAAAAAAAACTGGAAAGAAGAAACACAACAGTCCTAATTTATTTATCTGCCATCAAAGCTTAAGATTCTTAGGTGACCTGGATTCCAACAGTCCTAATGTAAGTGTACCACAATGAGAGGAAAGCATAGTGCTCGATTCGCCTAATTAAGCGCAGTGCACATTTAAACAAAGATGTACGATTATAAGCATAGGCAATACGAGAACTAATTAGGAGTTACATAGTCGGTTTAATGGGCACGCACCTTCACCATGCAATTCAACTTCCAGCTAGTAATTACGCTTGCAATTTAACAGGTGGAAAAAAAATAGTAACTCAAATCCCTTTTTGCATACATTAATAAAAATAATAATACAAGAAGCGTTGTTTTTAAAAGTAGGAGGGAGATCAGACTTGTCTATGGCCCTCCAAATCCTGAAACAAAACAGAGGTCGCCTTATCGGAACAAAATAAAAACATGTATTAGGAATCAATTTAAGCATACATTAATCAAAGCACCTTGGATTAGATGTTTTACTATATAGGGACGGTAGGCTTCCACATAGATCTCCAGCTTGATTGCAATCTTGACCAAACCACCTTTTTCTGCCCAGGTATTCTTATGGATGAAGTAGCGTTGGCCGTTCAACGAACGCTCGTACCCCACAATCACAGTAGCGTGAAGGCCTCTATGATGAGGATTGGGTGGGCTCGTAAAGGTAGTAATAATTTGATTTTGGTCTGAATACTGGTATAGCTCTCTATAGAAACAGAAACCCAACCACAATAGGTTGTTCAATCACCACTTTAATCAACCCCAGGAGATTGAGAGATTGATACTCAATCAAGCCAAACGACACTTTGGGTGCCCTATAATAACCCGTGGGTAGTAAAGGAGCACGTAGGGTAGTCTTGCTATAGTGGTAAGCCCCGCTCCTCAAAGCAATCACGAAAAACCCTCTATGAATTCGGTTGTTTTCCACAAGTATACGTCTGATCAACAACATACTGAACCGATAATTCTAAGAGACGTTGTGTGTGCTTAAAATGATTGGCCGCCGCTGCAATCGATGAGGAGAATGCCCAACATGTCATCCTACTTTCTATGTTGTGTAATGGCCCCTAATTTAACCTAGTTGACTGCTGCAAATCTGTTCAGAGAGACTATGTCACAACAGAGAGGCAAAATAACCACCTAAGGTGGTCTAGCTGACGAGGAGGAGGAGCAGGTGAAGGTGAAAGATAGAGAGTGGGTTGTTTTATTTTTTTGGGATTCCTGCATTGATTAATAAAGTCCCTTTCACTTCTCTTGTTTAATAAGAGAACAAAGTTCTTTCACTATGACCAACAGATAGAGAGAGAAAGGAAAACACATGAACAATCCCTTAATAGACTGCTAAATCGATGTTTTCTAAAGAAACAAGATAAACAATAAGTTCAGGGTATAGAAATTGCAATCTTTAATGATTCCCTAGTTCATCGGCATTTAGCGCATCTATGGCAAAAATAAAGTAGGAGTATACTACCTGAACAGAAATCAACATTCGAGAACTAAACATGTTTTTTCAAAAAAAAAAAAAAAAAAACTAAACTAAACATGTTACCTGGGAAATTACTCAGAGAATTCTGGGAATGGAAATAGATATATTATATAAATCACAGTCTTGGCCGGTTAATCGTTTCTACACAATTGAGACAAGAAACAATAAAGTGAAGAAAAAATACACAAACTCAAAGTCAAAACCGTCCAGGAGAATATATATACTGCTGCTATGAAATTTCAAATAACACAATCTCAATTGTACATCCCATAAAACGAGATGATTACCTTTTCTAGAACTTCTCTTTTGTCCTTCCTTTCTTGTTTTTCTTCGCGACAAGATCGAAATCACGAGGATCACGAGTACCACTGTTTAACAGAACAAGGCTTTGCAAACATGTACACATACCATAAACATTCTCTTCAGGCATTTGAACCATTGGTACGTCGGTTGATTTTTTGTCAAGATCATACCACATAAGGACCTTATCATCCAATCCTAGGAGCACTTTCCTACCACACTTAGAATAAGCTAATGGAATCATACAATCAAAACCACGATTATCAAACGTGAACAAAATCGACCACGATTCTTGAACCCCGTACTCCTTCATCACCCATATGTCAACATGATCATTATTGACATAGCACAAGAGGCTGAGACATCCTCCCAACGATACCACGTTCATATAAATTTCATCATCACCTGCAAATTTTGGTAAAGGCACCAGCCTAAACTCCTCTGTTCCAAGATCAGACGCAGCAACCAAATCATCAATATCCGATTTCACTTTCCTAGTTACAATCCAATGCAAAGCAGCATTAGCAAACCTTTCATGAGTCCTCACGCTATTAATGTAATGATAAGGAAAATCCGGAATATTTCTCCAAGAATCAGACTTTAGACTATAAACTTTTACTTTAGTATTAATTTCATGGACATCCTCTTTATAGTTTATATAACTGAACGATTCTATTAATTAACTTATAGTCATCGCTCACAACATCATATCCAAACCCATAAAAAATATCCTTACAACCAACCTTATATTCCTGAAATTCAAAACCACTAAAAGGTATCTCATGGAACCTCCTAACCGACAGGTTCCACACAAAAATATCATTGTCCTGATCATTTGTCAAAACAAGCAAGCCATCACATGAACCCAATATTTTTGTTCTGCCGAATGGGGTCTTTAACGGGTGGTTAAGTTCTTTGAAACTAGCCCGGTTGGATTCGTTGAGTACATCAATATCTGCAGAGTAAAGATAGCTGTCTCTGAGTTCCGGAAATGATTTAAATGTTCTTTCAAGCATTGATTGCTGTCGATCAAACCCTTCCATGAGTTGGACACACATCTAAATCGTAACAACGGTTCCACAGGCAGCCGTGAAAGGATCTCCCGCAAAATTTCTTCAGGGACATCTGACATTCTATAGATTCAAGAGAAAAGAACTGAAAGTAAGGATATGAATGTACAAAAGAATAGCTAAAATTTCAAACGAAGTATTCAACAAAGCATGTATTTAATAATTAAAAGCACAACAAGTGATATAGCTACATTCCTTACCTCGACTAGCTTCCGCTTGAAAGAGTCTGCACTGAACTAGCACCAAAGCTGATTCTGAAATAATGTAAGTGCCAAAATTGTTAGGACCTAAACACGAGTAGAATGAGTCATCACACAATACTAAGCTTTAAATCCTAATTTGTCCACCTTTAACCCCACGGGGAAAATGGGAGTAATTTTTATCACAATCCAAGCATTTAACATGCAACCAGTAATCATTCTTCCCCATTCTTTGATTTGGCATGAAATGGGGGAGCCGAAAAGGGCAATTTTACTTGAATTACAAGCTTAAATCCCACCAATAAAGAATAAGTCAGACATTCATACGGCTACCACAACAAAGACATGAGAAGCTTAATCTTACCAATAGGAGGACTCAAATTGCTCAAAACAGCGACTTGTATGTGATTCTCCGCACAGCCTTCGTGATTAATTAGCTTCGAGATGATGAATTTATGGAAGATATCAGAAAGAAAGAGCTATTCAACTCCTTGAAATGAACCATGGCAGGACGAGGGTCTGCTAGCACATAGCATAGTATCGAAAGTTGTTTTTTTGTTTTTGTTTTTGTTTTTTTAAAATTTTAAAAACGATCCATTTTATTCAATCAATCCTGGGTATAAAACGGGTTGAAATCACCTGTCTGATTCCGGTATCTAATTTAGGTGTCTAAATAAAAACTACGTAGTTTCATGTGTGTTTTAATTTTGGATTTTTTTTTTTGTTTTACTTAAATTTTCTGAAAAATATAAAATCTGCGTAAACTACGTAGTTTTCTTTAGGCCATCGAAATCGATGAGGATCTCAACCCGTATAAAACCCCAACACATTACAAGAATGGGAAAAAATAAAGTTTCTGGCAAGCTGTCATTATTCATTCCAAGCTAGACGGAGATTACGAACTCTACTAACAATCTTAGAAATTAAAACACACATTGGGGGCTTCACACCATCGTTGTCGTGATGGAGTTTGTTCATCCAATACCATATAGTATAAATCGTCTCATTGAAGAGGTACGGTCAATCCTTATTATCACCTAGTTTCTCTACATTATTAGCTATCTAGTTTTTGGTATTGTCCGGAGAGAAAAACCGTAGCCAAAATTGTTGAGGGACTAGAGATTTTTATGGAAAGGCAAAGGGTGTACAATTTGGGGTTACTTTCATAACAAAATAGATACAAAACAATATACTTAAATACATACAATATTGATCCTTGATCATGGATATGTGAGCGGCTATGATCCAGTTGAATAACTTAAAGGATGATCCCAGTTGAATTACTTAAAGGATGATCCAGAAACTAATCTTGATCGTTCAAAACGTGCATTATATTTATATTTGTCAGATCTTTTTTTTAGTATATTGTAACTTATGTGTGTTTTAACACACAAAATCTTTTTTTAACATGTTAAACCTGTAAACAATTCATAAAAACAAAAAAAAACAAAACGCATACTCGAAAATTTGGGATGGGAGAATGGGAAATTTGCTTTCCAGTTTGAAGGGATCGGGGTGAGTTCAGGTTGTGGTCTGACAAGGTAGTCTCGGTTTGATGGTGGTCGGTGGTTGGATAGAAGAGGGAGGGACGGCGGAGTTCACGGGTGGAGGTGGTTAGGGACGGTGATTGAAAGAGGAGTTCAGTGAGAGAGGTCATTTATTTGGATAGCAGAGGTTTAGGTGGTTGCGATTTGGCGGTTTCCAACCAGATTCCGGAGAGATGGAGGCTTTGGTGGTGCAGCAGCTGATGCGCCCACCCCGGAGATGAGGTTTTTTTTTTTTTTTGCGTAAACCCCGATATCCGGGACCAACTGAGTCAATTAATCCAGAGTTTGGCTCAAGTCGTATTTGTTAGTTTCAATCTTACTCAGGGACAAGACATGTGTAAGATTGCCCTTTAGAGGAAAATATACACATTACTCATTGATTATGGTGTAACAACCCGTAATATATGATGGTATCAGCATTTTATAATAAACACGTTTCTAAAAAAAGCATTATTATAAACACATTAATCATTGATTATGATGCAACAACCTTTAATATAAGGAAATTTTTAAGCGGTGTATCTGGACAGTGCAAATACACCTATTTCAACTTAAAAACATCTTTGTTTTTAAGTGTAAATAGTCTAAAATGCAAAGCACTTTAAAATTTAAAAAAAAAAAGGTTGTTTTAAAGACAAAATAGATGTATCCGCACTGTGCGGATATACCACCCGAAAATTCCCCTGACGATATATGGGCCCACTGGGTCGGGTTATTTGTAATTGGGCCAGGCCCAAAGTTAATAATGGAGACAAACGATCCAGTCAAGCCCGACCATCAAAATGCTGACCAGACCAAGACGCTGGACAGAATAGTCGGAGGAGCAGGACTCCACCGTGTCCTGACCAGAATGGTTTCTGGACATAATGCTTGGCTGAGTGCAGCGGAGACCGAGTCAACATCAGTTCAACCACATATAGATATGGGTAGGCCCCACGATCGACAACGTCAGCGGAAATAACCGTTGATAACTTCCCATCACACAAGGAAGAGAATCACGATCTACTACTATATAAGGGATACCTCGAACTACGGGGACTTGATTCCGCTTTTATTACTTAACCTGGATACGTAGGCAGCTCTCTCGAGAGTTCAGTCCAAATCATACCCAAATATTCTTGTTCTTGTACTATTTCCTAATTAGAATTACCCGATTACCCGTTTGTAATATCCATACTACATCATTTGGCGCTAGAAGGAGGGGCAATTCTAGTTAGTGAGTGATTCTTACAAAAAAAAAATATATGGCAAGAAATCAAGGAAAAATTCGAAGAAACAGCAAGTTCAACCAGAAAAGGAAAATCAAAATATGGATAAAAGTCCAGACCAAAATGTACAAGATACCGGAAAGAAAGTGATGGAATAGGGGCAAACAAGCAACCCAGATGCAGTTAAACAGATGTTAGTAGAAAACCTTGCAAATCTGAAAGGGGAAGAGATAAAGGCCATTTTCGAGGCGGTTTTGAAAGCAAGGAATCAAGATAATGATATCTCCGAAGCACATACCCCACTTCCAACTACTAAAAAAGAGAAGCAGGAAGCAGAATCAAGCATACAAGTGGTGATTACTCACCCAGGTGGTGATAACGCCAGAGCAGAGTTAGACGCCATACTCAAACCCAAGCAAGATGAATTCAGGCTGGTGTCTCCTTTCACTGAAGACATCGATGCATTCCCATGTCCCTCAGGATTCAAAATTCCAAAAATTCAGGCATATGATGGAACTAAGGATCCATACGACCATATGCATCAGTACATTCAACACATGAATTTGTATAATGCTCCAGAAGAGATGAAATGCAGGGCATTTGCAACTCTTCTAACAGGAAAGGCAAGAGATTGGTTCAACAAGTTGAACCCCAGATCTATACCGGATTTTCCCACTCTGACCAGAAAGTTCATGCATGCTTTCATCGCAGCAAGACCTTTCCAAAGAAACCGGACTTATTTGCTAACGATTAGGCAAAAGAGTGATGAAACCGTTCTGCAGTTCATCAAGAGATTTAATGGGAAATCATCCCAGATAGCAGATCTAGATGATAAATTTCTGGTAGCATCTTTCATAGCAGGACTAAGAGAAGGGCGGTTACATGCGAAGTCGCGCAAAGCAAAGATCCGCGCGACGATGGAAGAATGTCCGGAAATATCATCTGAGACATTGCCGGGGAGAAGAGGCTAATAGAGCCAAGAGGAGGATTCCGCGGGGATGCTAAGAAAGGAAAGGCGAGGACCGGAATGACAAGAAAAGGAAATCTGTTTGGGACAGAGTAACTGCTCCCATTTCTGAGAGGTTGGGGAAGAAAGGTGCTCTGCAGGACAGAGACCTTATCCCTCTGAACAGGTCTCGCGACCAAGTTTTGGCTATTATGGAGAAGAAAGGAATCGCCAAGACTCTCCACCTTTGAGGGTCCAGTCCAAGAGAAAAGGGACCACACCAGGTGGTGTAAATATCATAAAGATATCGGTCATGATTCTGAACAGTGTAGGGACCTGATCAGAGACATAGACGCTGCGGCAATGGAGGGGAAAATCGATGAATGCATCGATCGAGCACAAGGAGATAATCCCCGAGGAAGGAGAGAATTTAAGAAACAAAGATAAAGTGGTCATGATAGGTACAATCGATGACGAGACATAGAGATCCGTCTCACGATGCCGGCGGGCATAGAAAATGCCCCAATCAACATCGTAAACACGATTGTGGGTGGACCAGGGAGAAGCGGCAAAGGCCGCTCGGGGAAGATAAGAGGAGCGTAGAGTAAAAGGATAGTGAAGCGAAAAGACAAAAAGTGATGGGAACCGTTCAATATGGTCCGAGAGATGCGCTACCGGCCATCGTGAGCAACGAGGACTAGTGATAAGCGATCATCCGAGAAAAATCTGGTCAGCGGATCTGTAGACACGGGCAGGCGTATGATTAACGTATTGTATTATAATGCGTTCGAGCGATGAAGTTGTGATTTGAAATTGACTCTGTGTCAACTCCACTTTTTGGCTTTACAGGACCTCATACATCCTGTGGGCATGTTAAGGTTCTTGAGAACTTTCGGTCAAGGACCTGAGTAGGACCACGATGGTCAATTATGTGGTAGTGAAGGCCCCCGCCAGCGTATAATGCGATTCAGGAAGACCGGGGTACTGATCGACCTAAGAGCGATGGTATCTCAGCAACTGTGACATGAAATTCCCAACCTTTGATGGAGAAGCTACTATTAAAGGGATGTGGCCTTTGCAAAGAAGCGCTATACGACCACGATCGGCGGAAAAATGACGGTGCAACAGGTAACAATGGAAGACCTAGTTCAGGAGGAGAAAAAAAGTCGGCAATCCAACGATCCTGTGGAATCGGTCATGTTAAATGAGCTAGATTCAGAATCCACAGTAAACATAGGATCTTGGATACCACCTGAGCAGAAGCATATGCTGATCAGCATATTGAAGGATTACCAAGATGTATTCGCATGGAAGGCAAGTGATATGCCGGGCTTGTCAACAGAGTTGGCAGTCCATAAGCTCAACGTCGACCCAACTCGAAAACCAGTGAAGCAAAAGAAGAGATCTTTTGCTCCAGAGAGGATACAGGCTGTCCAGCAAGAGGTGGAAAAATTGTTGCAGGCCAACATGATTAAAGAGGTTATTTATCCAAAGTGGCTAGCAAATCCAGTGCTAGTCAAGAAACTAGATGGCAGTTGGAGAATGTGCGTAGATTTCACGGATCTGAACAAAGCTTGTCCTAAAGATAGTTATACCTCCCCTAGAATTGACAGGCTAGTAGACTCTACAGTTGGTTATGAGATTTTCGCTTTTTTAGATGCTTATAAGGGATATCATCAGATCATGATGGACCCTGTATATGTAAAAGCGCTTTTATTCTCGAATTTGGTTCTTACTACTATGTGTCGATGCCTTTCGGATTAAAGAATGCAGGGGCTACCTATCAAAGGGCGGTCAATGCCATTTTTAAACAACAAATCGGCAAATCTATGGAAGTATATGTGGACGATTTACTGATCAAGAGCAGGACTCTTGATCAGTATTTGAAAGATGTAGCGGAGGTTTGTCAAGTTTTAAGACAAACAGGAATGAAATTAAACCCAAAAAAGTGCACTTTTGGAGTAAGGTCAGGCAAATTCCTGGGTTATATGATATCTAAAGAAGGTATCAGGGCCAATCTTGATAAATTGGAAGCTTTGAAGACCATGCTCGAACCGAAAAATATCAAAGAAGTTCAATGTTAACAGGAAGACTAGCGAAGACTAAACCGATTCTTGTCAAAATGCACACGAAGTCATTGCCATTCTTCAAAATTCTTAGGAAGGCCGATCCGTTTGAATGGAATGAAGAATGTAAGCAAGCTTTCAGGAGTTAAAAATCACATCGACCATTTGCCAACTCTAACTCCTCCACAGGAAGGAGAGGTATTGTTCCTTTATTTGTCTTTTTGCAATGAAGCGAAGAAGCGGTGTTGGTAAAGCAGAATGGCATGATGCAAAGGCCAATATACTTTGTGAGCAAAGCCTTACAAGGGCCTGAAATTAGATATTCGGAGGTGGAGAAATTGGTCCTAGCCTTAGTACATGCCACAAGAAAGTTAAGGCCATATTTCCAAAGTCATACTGTAACTGTGCTAACAAACCAACCTCTGAAGCAAATTTTGGAAAAGCCAGATAAGTCTGGAAGATTGGCAAAGTGGGTAGTCGAATTGGCAGGATTTGATATCGAATATAAGCCAAGAACGGCAATCAAAGCTCAAGCATTAGCTGACTTCTTAGCGAGAAGAAAAAGCCTTAGCTATGGAGGCGAGGTCGAATTTGGCGAGAACAAAGGTGAGAAGAATGAGGCGGAACAATTGGCGACTTTATGTAGATGGAGCTTAACAAAGAAGGAGCGGGGAGCGGGACTCTACTCATTAGTCCAAAAGGTGAAGAATTCCCATACGCACTTCATTTCGACTTCCAAGCTACTAACAAGACAAAGCGCGAATATGAAGCTTTGATAACCGGATTAAAACTGTACGTAAATTAGGTACAGAACTGAAGGTGTACACGGATTCACAGCTTGTAACAAATCATATCAAAGGAGAATACGAAGCAAAGGACGGACCTATGAAAAGATACCTTGCGGTGGCACAGAAGAAATTGCAAAATTTCTCAATGGTGGAGGTAGAGCAGATCACCCGGGCCCAAAACACCAGAGCAGATGCTTTATCAAAATTAGGATCAAATTTTTTATCCCACAAAAGGGTATTGGTCGAGCAGCTAAAGCAGAAAAGTTGTGATGAGGTGGAGGTACAACCGATAGTACAAACAGAGACTTGGATGGATCCAATCGTAATATACCTGAGAGATGGAAAACTACCTGGAGACAAAGTACAAGCCAGGAAATTGATAAGACTTTCAGCCAGGTATGCTCTTTTCAACGACGTTCTATACAGGAAATCCTACACAACACCTTGGTTGAGGTGCGTTACTCCAGATGAGGGAGATTATGTACTAAGAGAAATCCATCTCGGAATTTGTGGAAATCATTTGGGAGCAAGGACTCTGGCCAGAAAATGCAGGCTATATGGGTACTACTGGCCAGAAATGCAAGAAGACGCAGAGAGTCTGGTCAGGACTTGCCGGACATGCCAGGTGCATAGTAACTTGTCGCACAATCGCATGAGAAGATGATACCAATTGTGTCTCCATGGCCTTTTGATCGGTGGGAGTAGACCTAGTGAGGTCCACTACCTTTAGCTCGAGGAAAATTCAAGTTCTTGGTGGTGGCGGTGGATTATTTTACCAAGTGGGTGGAAAAGCTGAACCCTTAACCACCATCACAGCTAAACAAATACAAAAATTCTTGTGGAAAAACATTCTATGCAGATATGGAATCCCCAAAGTCCTCATTTCAGATAATGGCACACAATTTGAAGATCAAGGAGTGCAAGCCTGGTGCACCAATCTTGGAATCTCTCAACATTTTACATCAGTAGCCTACCCCCAAGCCAATGGGCAGGTGGAGCAAAGAAATAGACAAATAAAACAGGGACTGAAGAAAAGATTGGAACAAGAGGGATCTCATTGGGTAGATCATCTCCCAAATATCTTATGGGCGTATAAGACTACACCCAATGCTGCAACACAGGAAACTCCATACTCTTTGGTATATGGATGCGAGGCAGTGATACCTGCAGAGATCGGACACAAATCTCCCAGGACAGAATTATACTGTCCAGAAACTCAAGAGGTGGATATGCTGCAGGTCAAGGATGAATTAGAACGCAAAAGGGACGTAGCCTTGATACAAATGGCGAAGTACAAACAACGGGTTGCCCAATACTACAACTCCAAAGTCAGAGGTACGTACTTTAAGGAAGGCGATTTAGTGCTAAGACGAAACGAGGCTAGTAAACAGGGTCCCACTGGAAAGCTAGACCCAAATTGGGAAGGTCCTTATAAAATTGTCAAAGTACATGGAAAAGGATCTTATCAACTAGCTAATGCCTCGGGAAAACAGTTCTAGAAAATTTGGAATCTTTGTTCATTTAAGGAAATTTTTCCTTAAAGCAATTTTGTTCTGTAAATAATGCTACTTTGAATCAATGTTTCTTTCGATTTTATGATTATACGTGTATTTGTTTTTACTTGTGCTAAAACAAGGAATTAAGGCAGGATACTTAATTTATCATGAAATTGCAATGCAAAAATTCTGGGCAGAAGTCCCACTTAAACAACTAAATGCTAAACTTGCGGTCAAGAGCATCCACAGGCAAAAGTCCCACTTAAACAACTATAATGCCGAACTTGCTGCGCAAGAGCATTACAGGCGTAAGTCCCACTTAAATAACTAAATGCTAAACTTGCGGTGCAAGAGCATCCTGGCGTAAGTCCCACTTAAACAACTATAGTGCCGAACTTGCGGTATAAGAGCATTCTCAGGCGAAGTCCCACTTAAATAACTAAATGCTAAACTTGCGGTGCAAGAGCATCCTGGCGTAAGTCCCACTTAAACAACTATAATGCCGAACTTGCGGCGTAAGATCATTACAGGCGAAGTCCCACTCAAAGATTTCAAATCACACAATTAAAAATTATGAATGCCAAACTTGCGGTGCAAAGGCATTCTCGGGCAAGAGACCCAACTATAAGCGAGTAACATTAAACTTGCAGAGCAAGAATATTCTCTGCCGCAGGATATAAGGTAAATTTAAAGAAGCTAAGGATTAAAGATCCTAACTTCTTTGCTTGCGCAATAATATGAAGACAAAACAAAAGATCTCTAAGCAGAGATGGATCTTTAAACAGGGAAACAGAGAAGGTCAAATTCACAGGTACAAACTCAAAAATAAAGAGATTAAAAATGTCACTGACAAGAAGTTACATACATAGTTATTATCAAAAGCTGAGCAAACTCAAAGTTTTCAAAGGAAACTAAGTTAAGATGTAGAGGGAGCTGAGGGTTGAACAGGTTTCTCTACAGTGTCGCGGACTTCTCGAAGGTTGCGCAGATTTTTCTTAGCATATTTGCTAATTATGTCTTCTCCATTCTTGTATTCATCATATCGCCGTGAAGATCTCCCCGCTTTTTTATCATACAATCGGTGATTAGGCAAGAGAGTTAATCACCAGTCAGCAGGTTTGGCCTCATCAACACCAAGTGTATATCCTCGCGCAGAGGGGGGAGCCAATATGATCTGGATCTCCTCATAAGTCTGAGGAGAAGACTTATACCCAGCGACAACCTTCTGGACGATATTCTGAGCAGGGATTTCCTCCATCTGCCTCAAGGTTTCGTCAAAATCAGCCTTCATCTTCTGCTGCAGTAGCAAGATGTTGCAGATGCTCCTCGTTCAATTTTCGCCAACCGCCGATCTCTTAAGTTCGGCTTGTTCCTCTTGGGTGAAGATCATACCCTCGACTTTGGCAAGATCGGACTTTAACTTTCTCAATCTCTCGATCGGCCAAGGTGGACCTCTCCAAACCGGCCACCTTAGCATTGGCTTCATGATTAGATTCTTCCAGGCTGGCAATTTTGGCGTTGGCCTCTTCTAACTGAATCACTTTGTGTTGAAAGGAAGAGATATCTTTAGCCATGCTTGAAGTTTTCTTGTGCAAGGCCTTACCCAGGCGGTAACACTACAAAGAGAATATCTTAGAAGATGTAAATTAAAACAAAAATGAAGGTGTTTAGAAATCACTTACAGAATCAGCAAAGTCATCAGCGGACATATCCTCAAAATTGAAAGAGGAATCACCAGTAGATGTCCCCGATGAAGAAGGTCTAGGCCGTTTCTTGCTTTTTTGGGGAACAGACCTCAAGGGCACCGCTGTCAGGGCAGAGTCCGGGTCAGTAGGAGGAATATCCAACTCGACTGGAGTAGTATTCTCTGCGACGCTCGGGATAATCTGAACAGAAGGATCCAATGCAGCAACTATATTCTGAGTGGCTTCCCCAGAATCGCAGCGACTACATCTCTGCTTTTCTCGAAAGCGAAGTATCGCCTTGACCAGGAATGGCTGACACTGTCCGTTCAGAGTCCTCTTGTATCTGCTGGTCACTTTCTTCCTCCTCATCAACGTCAATATGGATCAGATCGTCTACATTGGCCACTGCAAAGAGAAAAAATAGTCAAAGTATATTCATAAAGCAAAAGCAGGAGAAAAGACAAACCTACGTTTTGACATCTTTGTTTCTTGGTAAATTTACATAACCGCAGCCCCGCCGTTAAGTCGGGCAAAGATCCACCAACGCAGAGTGATAGTGCTCAAAGTCAAAGTAATGTTATTATTGGAAAGGTATGTAACGAGCTTTCGTCATAGGATCCTCCGGTTTATCCTTCATGGAGGAAGAATTCCAACGACCAAGATCCGCCCAGGTGTTGTGCTTTTAAAGAAGAAACGCTCGACCATTTCTTCTTAGTCTTATCTTTGGTAGACAGAGGATGATTTGGGCTAACCTACCAGATCTGCGACAAAAATGGTACCACCCTCCACTACCCTCGAGTCAATTTGCACCGATGAAGTTCCTCGAATAACTTCACAGAGAAGGGTGTGGTGTTTAGCGACACCAAATCATAAAACCTACCAGTAAATTTAACGCTATTCGGATGTATTTGGCCGAATTTCAACTTATAATACTTTAGCACCTCAATACACCCGAGAGGAAGAGGAACCTTAATCGTATGAGCCGATCAAGATACATCGCATGAAGCCATCTGGGGGATTATACGCATATTCAGTGGATTTAGGAAGAAGAACTGCAAAAGGCTCAGTCTGAATTTTGTAAGTTTTCAATAGACTGACCATTTCTGTTTTGGTCATCTTGCTTGAGACACCATGGCAGGCCATTATCGCCTTGGTTTTATCGAATCGGTTAATTTTCTCTTCAATGTATTTAAAAAGGCAAGTATGGTCTTACTGGTACTGATGAACAATTGAAGTGGGAGTAAAAATCCTAGGAGGCAGAAGATGAGAAGGCAAAAGACACAGCGGGTTATCCCCAAAGGTGGAGGTATTTCTTAAATCAATGGAAGAGGATGGATGATCGAGGTTTGTTGCGGTTTCAGGACAAAAAACAGGGTTAGAGGAATTCACTTCCTCACTCTCTATGGCCCTAGAAAGTTTCTCTGGAGACTCAAACAACTTTTCGATAGAATCGCTAGAGGCGATGTTGCTCTCAAAGACATGAACAAAATGAAGATTTCAAAAAAGTAAAGAACAACAGAAAGAGACTTACTCGTAATATTTGAGACGCTTATTCCAAAAGTCTAATATAGAAGGCGTTTGACAAGAGGATGATTATATGACAAGAAGTGGATACGGACGCAATGGTTCGATTCATTGTTATGATGATAACAAATGGGTGCAACTTGGCCTCGTTTCGCGTAAAATTAATAACGAGCGAGAATCGTCTCAGGCTAGGCGAAACAGAAAGCGATCTACCCTAGTCCTGGGGACTTATGACGATATATGGGCCCATTTGGGTCGGGTTATTTGTAATTGGGCCAGGCCCAAAGTTAATAATGGAGACAAACGATCCGGTCAAGCCCGACCATCAAAATGTCGACCGAGACCAAGACGCCGGGCGAGAATAGTCGGAGGAGCAGACTCACCGTGTCCACGACGAGAATGGTTTACGACGTAATGCTTGGCCGAAGTGCGGCGGAGACCGAGTCAACATCGGTTCAACCACATATAGATATGGGTAGGCCCCACGATCGACAACGTGCGGAAATAACCGTTGATAACTTCCCATCACACAAGGAAGAGAATCACGATCTACTACTACTATATAAGGGATACCCGAACTACGGGGGACTTGATTCCGATTTATTACTTAACCTGGATACGTAGGCGCATTTCTCGAGAGTTCATCCAAATCATACCCAAATATTCTTGTTCTTGTACTATTTCCTAATTAGAATTACCCGATTACCCGTTTGTAATATCCATACTACATCATCCCCCTTAAAATATGATGGTATCTTCTTTTTTTAAACTTTATGTCCAATGTCTTGCACATAAAAGATGATTATGAGGTGTCCTTTTTATTGTTTTACTAATCTGTGGAATATGGAAGCCAAGGTGCTGTTTAATTTTCAAAGCAGCGGCTCCTACCTCTCAAATGAAAATTATGAAATGATAAAACAACATACTCGCCAACCAAGAGCAATGCCAATATGCTTGTAATACTGGTACTGGTACAAGGCACTTAGCCCTACAGTTTTAAACTAATTAAAATGAACAATTAGTGTTGAAAATAGATAATAATAATAATAATAATAAAATAATTCCAACAGAAAACATTTTACTACATATATTGAACTCAACTATCCCAGCGTCAGAATTCAGCAGGATCTTGTTAACCAAGGTTTGCTAGTGTGTGCGCAGAACAGACAGAGAGCGATTAGGAAAAAGGCCACCAAGACTCAGTAACAAACCGTATGACTCGAAAGAAACCCGATGCTTGACATCATCATTAGCAGATATAACGGTAATTAAAAAAAATAAATAAATAAAAAAAAAAAAATTTGAAGAATAGGTAGGTCATAACATTGATTTTAGCTTCAACAAAATGATAAACTGAAACTTAATTGGTTCGAAGTTGTACAAGTACGAAACTAACTTCTAAAACAAAACTAGCTACCTGCTCCCTCATACTACTTTGGTATGATAGATAATCACCTTCTTCTAAAGCCCTTAATAGGACTATTAAGTGATATTATAAAATCCCAAAACACAATTTACAAACCTCATCGGGATGAAATTAAGACAATGCAATATCCATTTACTACCATAAAAAAAAGGTGCCTCTTTGTCTTCTTCAAGCACTAAGTTTCAGTTATCAAAAGGTGCCTACGTGTCTGTCTTCTTTTGCTTCATTACAAACCACCTCGTGGCTGTCCTCATAATCATTCATGTCCTGTCAAAAGAACAAAAGGTCTCTCATCAGGAAAAACACATGAATCATGAATGGTCCCTTAATAAACAGATAAAAAGATGTTTACAAAAGAAACAAGATAAACAATAGCCGAAATTGCAATCTTTAGTAATTCCCTAGTTCATCGGCATTAGCACGAATATGGCAAAAATAAAGTAGGATTATCTTACCCTGAGGTTTTTGTCCCCAGCCTGAAGTAACATTATTCACCAACTTCTCTTTTTGCCCTTCCGTTCTTGTTTTTTTCTTGGTGAAAAAGGTCAAAATCACAAGTACCACTGTTGAACAGAACAAGGCTTTGCAAATAACTATGCAACTCATTATAACTCGTTGAAGTCACTAGAACCCTTGCAACGTTGGTGGATTTCTTATCAAGATCATACCAAAAAAGGATACAATCATCCAATCCCACGAGCACTTTCCTACCACACTTGGAATAAGCTAATGGCGTCAAAAATTCAAAATCATCAAAAAGGTCAAATGTGAACAAAATCGACCACGATTCTTGAACTCCGTACTCCTTCATCACCCAAACATCAACACGTTCACGTTTGACATAGCAGATGAGGCTGAAATATCCTCCCAACACTGCCACATTAATAGATTTATAATCACCACCTGCAAATTGTGGTAATGGCAGCAACCTATACTCCTCAGTTCCGAGATCAAACGCAGCAACCAACCGTTCAGTATACAATTTCACTTTACTACTTACAATCCAATGCAAAGAACCATTAGCAAACTTTCCATTAGCAATCTTTCCATAAGCCCTATGGAACTTAATGTAATAAGGAAAATCAGGAATCGTCCTCCAAGAATTAGACTTGAGACTGTAAACTTTTACTTCAGAATTAAATCCATCATCATCCTTCCCATAGAACTGAACGATGCCAATTAACTTATAGTCGTCGCTCATAACATCATACCCAAACCCATAAGAACTATGCTTATCATATTGCAGATATTCAATACCGCTACAAGGTATCGCATGGAACCTCCTAACCGACGGGTTCCACAAAATAGTTTCATCGTCCTTATTATTTCTCAAAACAAGCAAGCCATCACACGAACCCAATATTTCTGTTTCACCAGATGGGGTCTTTAACGGGTGGGAGAGTTCTTTGAAATCAAAAAGGACGGTTTCGTTGACTAAATCAAAATCAACAGAGTAAAGACGGCGAAGGCTACTGGGAATAATGTTGAGATTGGAATTTGTCTTCCGAGAATGATTCAAATGGTGTTCGATAAATTGCTGGTTGTCGATCAAACCCTTCCATGACTTGGACACGCATCTAAATCTTAACAACGGTGCCACAGGCAGCCTTGAAAGAATTTCCCGCAAAATTTCATCAGGGACGTCCGACATTCTTTTCTATCCAAGAGAACAAACAACGCATGAAAAAAAAAAGGATATTAATGTAAAAAGATCATTTAAATCCTAATCAAAGAGTTAAAACGCCTTACATGTATGCCTTGTATTTTGAGACAGAGAGAGTACCCTAAGAAAATATATGCATTCAAAAATAAAAGGATCAAGTCCTTACCTCAACTAGCCTCTACCCAAACCACGAGAGTCCGCACTGAAGCTAATTCCGAAACAATCTCTAAGTTCCAAAGTTCTTCGACCTGAAACATGAGTAAACAATCTCTAACTCATTGATTATGATTTAAATCATTTATAATCAAGAATACAAAAATATGTGTCATTACTTGCTTTGTCCGGATTGTTGTAATCGTAACATTATCCAATGCGTAAAATATACTTAATCAACCATAGTGCAGAGGAGATGGAAATAAAGAAAATAACACATCTGATATACAATTGCATTGAAAGAAAAAAATCATCGTCTTCAGAAGCATAATTTAATGGTAATAACGCATGTGTATTTTGGTGATAGTCTTGTCTTTGAATAGTGGTGTGATAATTCAATCCCCTGATCAGTTTCTCTCGGCAAAAGGAAAGAAAAATGTGTACATTCAACATCTTGCCAACTAAAACAATAAGACATAATCATCAATTGATATGAACTAAACAATTAAAGCGTAACCCTCCATTTACATTCTTCGTGAAATTAAGTTCTTAGCTATGACGACGGGGCACTTCCTCCATTGCCACAATGGTGGTGGGGTTTAAGTACGACTAAGATTGCACATTGAGTGGATACTAAAAGTAGGGGCAGCTCAGCTGGTCCGATCGATATGTGTTTTTTTTTTTCTTTTATCTTGCAGTGCTAATAACCCACACAAAACACCCACTTTCACTTCCCATTCCCATGTTACTCTACTCTACTATAATGGACACACCCTTAAGTAGCCTAACCTTGTCTTTTCTCTTCTCTTTATAAGTGATATTCACCAGATCAATTAAGTAAGACTATCTCCAACAATAACACTCTATATCACCCTTTAACTACATCGTTTTTCGTTCCAGTTATACCTTTTTAATACTTTATAAATCAATCTACTCCAACAATCACCCTTTATATAATCCTCTTAAAATATTTTTTCCTTTTCATCTTATTTTATTTAACAAATAAAATTATACAATCAACATCTAATACTTTTTTACTCCATTTTTTCTTTTCTTTTTTTATTTTCATCATGTTCAGGTATTCACATGAATTGTTGAAATATTTTTGCCGGCTATATACAACAATTAAAATAAACGGATGGTATTTTTTTGTTTTCTTTTTTTAACAATAGATTCATATACATATTTTATTATTATTATTATTTCTGTTGTTGTTGAACAACTCCTCTGATTATTTCTGGAAGAACTAAGCAGCATGGCAGGAAGAAAGAAGAAATGAGGAATAGTGGGAGAGGAGAGAAGAAAAATCAACTAAAGAGATGACACTATTCACTTGATGAGGCACTTGAGTTTTAGAGTGATATGTAACAGATTTCCAGTATAGAGGGGCATCTAAGATCCCCATTGCAGTGTTGAGTGTGGTTAAGATACTTCAAATTTTGTTTTAGAGGGTAATAAAAGTTTCCCATTGGAGACAGTCTAAATCCACAACAAACTTACAATATGAACTCTTTTCACTTTTTTCTTCTCATGTTTTTTCTTCTTTATTATTATTCTCTCTTTTCAGATACAATCTAATTAAGGAAGAATCTCTAGTTAAAAGCAGCAGCAATGGCATCTATATTGTTTACATGGGTTCTGCTAAATCATCCACCACCGGTGACCACCGCAAAAAAGACCATGATTTAAATCATGTATAATCAAGAATACAAAAATATGTGGCTTTGTCCGGATTGTTGTAATCGTAACATTATCCAATGCGTAAAATATACTTTATCAACCATAGTGCAGAGGAGATGGAAATAAAAGCTTAAATCCCACAAATAAAGAGTAAATCAGACATTCACCCGAACCCTCCCATTATCATACGGCAACCAAAGCAAATAGATGAGCGGATTAATCTTACCAAGAGGAGGAGGACTCAAATTGCTCAAAACAACAACTCGAATGTGATTCTCCGCACAGCCTTCATGATTAATTAGCTTAGAGATGATGAATTTGTGGATGATTTAGCAAGAAAAAGCTATTCGAACTTCTTGAAATTAACCATGGCGTTGAGGGTTGAGAGGGAATTTTACGATTTAAACGATCGAACCACGCGTTTTTAAATACGAATAAAATCGCGTGTGTGGTTGTGCTTTCGGGCCCGATCGATTTTTTAGTAGTTGAGAAGGGGAAAGGGGTCTAAATCCACGTGTGGAGACACCCAGGGCTGGCCTTATAGTGAGTTCAGAGACACCGTAGTGCTTTGCCTCAACGCGTTGTCGGAAGGTTCAACCAGATATGTTTCGTTAAAAGAAAAAAAAATCGTGTAGATTCAGTAAAATCCAACCTAATATAATATGTCTTTTTTTTGTTGATAAAGACCCAATTTTTTTTTACTCCAATTGATAAAGATCCAATAAAAAAATTTACTTGGTCCAAAAAAAATAGATATACAAATAAGTTTTTTTAATTTTTGTTTGGAAAACGATTAGTTCATTATTAGTATTTTTTGAAATTGATGATTAATTGATAAATTGAAATAAGTAAGAAATGACTTTATTATTAATTATCTTGTTTGTCCAAACTCTAATTGAAATTCAGAGTGTTGAATTTGTTGTGTGGGATGTGTTGAATTGAAGGATGGTTGGTTTTGAATCTTTAAGATTCGCATGGCATCTCATTGGATTTACTAACATAATAATACTAATGTATGTCATATATTATCATTTGTTGTTATCAGACTTTGTGATTTTTTATCAATAATTTTAATTGTTAAAGAAAACCGTCAAAAACCGAAACCAAGTCGAACCAAACAAAACCGAACAAATGATTTACGTCTTAAAACCGTTTTAGTTTGGTTTTGAAAATAGGAAACCATATAAAATGGTTCGGTTTCTAAAAACGAAGAAAACCGACTGAACCGGACCATGTTCACCGCTAGACAAAACAAACCAACCCTACTCCCTACAAAACTCATGGGGCAGGAGAACCAAATTATGGATTCTTTAAATGCATAACAGTAACACAAATTTTTTTAAAATCTAATGCAACAATTCTACTTCATCTATGACAAAGAGTTGCCTCCGTCCCATACCCCACCCCCATGCACCCCAGAAAAAATCAGCTCCAGGTCTCCATTAACACTTGGAGCTAACTCAAAGTACAAAACAAAACCAAAACGAGACCACACTAGCATTATAAACTGATACAAAGTGGACCGTCAAACTTGTGGAAGAATGGAATGATAAATGGAACATCATGATCAGCAAAGTTAAAAAGAAGTATAATTTATGGTTTATAAGCACCAAGTATCACAAAATCTTGGACCTTTGCCTCCGCAAAACCACCACTAGGGACCCTGCCTCTTAAGACAACTACAGACATTTTATCACGGGGATCCGCGACTTTGATAGTCACTAAATGATGGTTACAATCAGACTGGCATGATGTCACCTTTTCAATGTCTTCAAAACACAAGCTTGTCTTCTGCAAAAACAAAACAGTTACCCATTAATTAGTGGATGTGAATCAAGAGTAACAAATATAATTTTGAAGGGAAAAAAAAAAAAGGAAGAGGATATAGAAATACATACAAATATGGCGTTGCAGTAAGGTACGGCTTTTTCAGCAAAGACCCTGAGTTCACTGTACAAACCATCGTTTTCTTTGAAATTCAGGGGTTCGAAGGGATTAGGGCATACATATATATTTTCTTCTTTTAATGCAGAACCCTATCAAAATTATATATTTTCTACAATTAGCCGCCTGGATGCATAAAATAAATAAATGATGGAATTGTTATATCGTATGAAATTCCACTAACCAGGCGATTCTCCTTTTGATCCTCATCTTCATAAAAATTACCAAGGTCTCCAATCAGTTCGTCACTTGTGTTGCGGGACCGCATAATAGCTGATTTGGGCCAATCCGGTCCAAACCTTTCCCTGAATCTCATAAGACGTTTCTGATCATAGGGTGGAAGCTCATCGAAAGTCGGAGCTACATATTCTCCTTTTTTTTTAGCTTTACATTCACAGAGGTTCTGTTCTGGCAAAAATTCGGGAGGCAGCTCCACATTTTCGACGCAACTGCGTTTCTCCGGAGGGATCGGCTTCGAATGAGGTGATCCGTCCCCAACTCCACCATGCTTGCGCTTCTCCGTCGGCAGCAGCGACTGAGGATGTTGCTCTTCAATTTCAGCTCCAATTGCAGATTTCCTCATCGTCGATTTTGCGCCTCCAGATTTCCGCCAAACACCTTTAATTTGTTGCTGCTAGGGTTCCACCGTAACATATGTCTCTAATCAGAATGGTGAAAAAAAAAAAAAAAAAAAAAAAAAAAAAAAAAAAAAAAGGATTCTAATAATTAAAGAGGATTCTATTGATGTTATTAAGTATTATGTTTTCATACAAAGGTAACTTAAATCACTCAAAAATAAATAAATTAACGAGGGTTCTATTCAACGATAATTAAAGAGGGTTCTATTGACGTTATTCTTTAATGAGGCACTACAAATTTCGATTGGATTAGAGTTGAGTTACGTGAGATCGAGAACGCCTACCGAGTTTGAATCCTTCAGAGCAAATTAGTCCTCCAGCGTAGTTTCTTCTTTAGAAAAGTTATACCCATATTATTTGGTGTATTAGTCTACTATTGTGTGGTTGTAAATAGTTGTATTGTTATATCTTTCAATTTAATAAATAAAAAAATTCATTCAAAAAAAGTATTTAGAGCATCATTATTTTTTTTTCCATGAAGATTACATCATTGTCACTGACTTGACCTCTTAAAATTATTGTCTGTGACACCGACGTTATGTTTATAGAAGTGTGACTGCTGAGTAATGTGAGTGTCACTTGTGCTAATTTTACAAAATAACATCAATGACAGTGACGTTTATAGTGCAGTGGCAAAAGAAATTCTATGATGTCAATAAAACCCGAGTTAATTAAGTGAAAAAAAAAAAAAAAAAAAAAAACCCAATACGGACAACTTTGATAAATAAATAAAAAAACAGTAATAAAAAAAAATAAAAAGATACTGTCTAAATTTGATGAGATGTGGTGCTTTGATGACACATTATTCAATTTACTTAAGACACCATGTAAAGTTGTAAAATAGGCATTAAACATACAACAATTATCTATTCGAATTAATTACAATGGATGGTGTATATCTCAAAGGACCTAGGCATACAGACACCACAACTTATACCAATGGTCTATGTCAATCAAAGTGCAATTCACATTGCTCCGAATCATGTTTTCATAGAATAAACAAATACATATAAAAATTGATTGTCATTTCACTAAAGAAAAACTTCAACCCGGCCTAGTGAAACTTCTACAAGACTCGGAATCAACTAGCTGATATTCTAACTAATCCCCTTAATGTTGATGATTGTATTTTTTTTATTATTATTGTTGACTTTGACTGGGTATGAAAAATATAAATACCCAGCTTCTTTTCTTAATTAAGAAAAATATATTGTAAAAATATCTTCCAGAATAGAAGGGGCTTTCCTCCTCCCAAGAAACCCTAGTTTCCATCTTCATGCCTCTTTCAAAATAGGACCTACGCAATTCCATAACTTAGTTTTCCTTACATGTTCCCTTTATCACCCAAAACAGCCAATATCCACCCACTACAGATGAACAAGATACACACACAGAATTTGTAGACCCTATCACACCACCTGCATCTTCATCACCTGAAATCTCAGAGTCATCCTCTTTAGCACATTCTGGTAGCTCCCTATCTGGACATCCTAGTAGCCCTTCTTCAACTGATATCACTGTTCCTGATCTTCCCACAGTCAGAAGATCTCTTAAAGCCAAACAAGTCCCCAATTATCTCCATGATTATCTTTGTAACCAAGTTCACCAGAAATCCTCACACACTCTTTCTGTCAAGAATGCTATCCATTGTGCACCCCACATTTCAGAACCTAGTTCTTACAACCAAGCTGTTCAATACCCCCAGTGGAGGGAAGCCATTGGGAAGGAAATTGCAGCTCTAGAACAAACACATACTTGGGACTTAGTTGATTTGCCAGCAGGAAAGCACCCCATAGGATGTAAATGGGTCTATAAAGTCAAGTACAAGGCAGATGGGACTGTATAAAGGTACAAGGCTAGGTTAGTGGCCAAGGGATATACACAAACATTGGGTGTAGATTATGAAGAAACTTTTTCTCCTGTAGCAAAAATCACCACAGTTAGGTTACTTCTAGCCATTGCAGCCATGAAAGGTTGGCACCTAAAACAACTAGACATCAAT
The DNA here is from genome assembly GCA_026214975.1 of Gentiana macrophylla. NCBI lineage: Eukaryota > Viridiplantae > Streptophyta > Magnoliopsida > Gentianales > Gentianaceae > Gentiana > Gentiana macrophylla. The sequence continues at coordinate 7,838,532 of CM047816.1, read as the reverse complement.
AATGCTTTCCTCCATGGGTATTTGGAGGAGGAGGTGTATATGAAGTTGCCCCCAGGATATCAAGGGCAACAATTTTCACAGGTTTGCAGACTGAGAAAGTCCATCTATGGTCTCAAACAAGCTAGTCGACAATGGAACCACAAATTGCTTCAGCCCTGCAAAGTCAAGGTTTCAATCAATCAGCCCATGATTACAATTTGTTCACCAAGGGACAAGGAGAGAGCTTTATGGCTTTAGTGGTATATGTAGATGACATAATCCTTGCAGGTTCTAATTTGGATGACATAAATGGTGTAAAAGCATTCTTGCACAGTTCCTTTCAAATTAAAGACCTGGGGGATCTTCAGTATTTCCTTGGGATAGAGGTACACATAACAGAACAAGGGATTAGCATTTCTCAAAGACAATATGCCATCAAGTTGCTAGAAACTTTTGGATTTCTGGCAGCAAAACCTGTTGACACTCCTATGGCAACAAAGACCACTCTACAATCTGGAGATTCTGAGCCTTTTGCTGATAATACAGAGTACCGGAGCCTCATTGGGAAGCTACTCTATCTCACAATCACTAGACCCGATCCGACTGTTGCACACATGAAAGCTGCCCATCGTTTGCTTAGATACATCAAGAAAGCACCTCAACAAGGGTTGTTTTATCCAACAGACAACAACATGAAGCTCTGGGTATGTTGACTCGGACTGGGCGGGTTGCAAGATTACAAGGAGATATGTTTCTGGTTTTGCAATGTTTCTTGGGTCAGCAGTGGTTTCATGGAAGGCAAAGAAGCAAACCACTGTGGCTAGAAGCTCCGCAGAGGCTGAATACCGTGCCTTGTCCAATGCCACTTGTGAAGTTCTTTGGATACAATATCTTCTCCAAGACTTGCAAGTTTTTGAAGGTTGCCCCACCATTCTCTATTGTGACAACCAAAGTGTAACGCATATTGCCCGTAACCCGGTATATCATGAGCGTACAAAGCATTTGGAGATTGACTGTCACCTTGTTCGTGAAAAGGTTCAAGCTGGCCCCATCAAGCTCATTCCCATCTCCACAATTCACCAGTTGGCTGACATATTCACCAAGGCATTGGATGCCCCTGTTTTTACTTCCTTATTGAGTAGTTTCAATATTGTCCATTAGCTTGCTGCCCCAGCTTGAGAGGGGGTGTTGATGATTGTATTTTTATTTTATTGTTGACTTTGACTGGGTATGAAATATAAAGACCCGGCTTCTTTTCTTTTGCAATTAAGAAAAATAGATTGTAAAAATATCTTCCAGAATAGAAGGGACTTTCCTCTTCCTAAGAAACCCTAGTTTCCATCTTCATTTCTTCATGTCAGATTTGTCTTTTCTTCACTTAATGCACCCTTGTTCAACCATATTCTGTAAAAAATTCTCAGTTTTCCAACAGATATTAGATGTATTCAACACCTTCAAGTTAATTCAGCCTCCCAACTCGGTCTCGAGGTTTTTTTTGCTAATATACAGTTGAATTCAACATCTTCATAGCTTAATTAAGCTTAAGGATGCAAAGGGTTCTAAGAGACATTTGGTCAAACACCTTTACAAGAAAGGAGTTAGAAGTTACTTACCCGGGTAATTTAGTTGTAACTGGTTCTAAGCTTAATTAACTGTTCCAATCCCTACTTAAGGCAAATCAGAACTCATTGTAATAGTCAATTTTGAAGAAATGCTGTTAATTTTGTTTCAATCCTGATTTCCCGTCTTTTTACTCTTTCGAAGTTTTATTTTTTCCAAATTCTTGATTAGAACATGGAATTCTTCATCTTTATCAATTGCATGGCAAATGATTTTCAAACTATAATTTCTCTCACAAAGGCATTGTTACTCAAAAACTATATCACAAAAACACTTGTAAGTATAATGGTTCACAATGTAATATATTGAGTAACTACGATGCCGATCCCAGGAAGAATTCTATTAAGTAACAAAATTACTTACTTTGGTTTTCAGTTTAGGTTCATTTACCATTCACTACAAAAGTTCACTATTGATTGTAACTAAATGCAACTAAGGTGATTTACCAAGATTATTAAAAGCTAACTAGTAGAGATAATGTTTCAAACTCGTACCTATCGAGCAGTGGCGGATCCAAGGACAGTAAAACTATATTTTTTTTATTCAAAAATTTGTTACAGTGGGGTCACCGGAGCCTAAAACTACATTTTTTTATCAACATAACGACATTTTTTAACACCAAAATTACATCGTTTTAATATTAAAAAAAACCATCTTATCTCAGTGGGGTCACGTGACCCCACCTTGATACACATGCATCCGCCCCTGCTATCAAGTGTGTTAGATATGAACTTTACCTACCGACCTTTCAGTAGTGTTCTGGATAGAATTAAGGTGGTGTTGGGAATAAAGCTAACGTATGTGCCAAAATAAATTACACAGAGGAACAAAAAACAACAAATTATTCATATGAATCAAACAAATACAATTACAACAATGATAAAATCAAAGCGAAAATAAAAACTAAACCGAGGCTAGTGAAACCACTCTTTCCTTAAAACAATTTGCTCTGGTATAGTGCCTACGGTAATAGCAATTGTCTTTCAGGATACAACGGTTTACCTGTTCAATGTGGTGGCTTCGGACTTTGAACAGCGTCGAATTCTACGGTGTTCCATTTTTCTCTTCAACAATGCAAAACTATTGCTAAATGAAATGCTAATTTGTTTGTAATGCTTGCAATTTTCTGTGTGTTGAATTGCCAGTCAAATAGAGAATTTATAGGAGAGCTGAACTTGGAGTCCAAGTACCCACTCAACCACTTCCCATCAAAATAACCACGGTACCTCCATTACCCACGTTGAACAAACCTTTCCCACGTCTGGAAAAGATGAGGCACGACTTGTGCTTCAGAATAAGTCAACATTATTAGGTTATTAATGGGATGGGCTTAACATATGTACCGAGTCGCTGAAATCGACGCGTTACACCTCCTATTTTGAGTATTAATTTGTAATTCACCTGGTGTCCAAATCAAGTGATTCAAAGGCCCATCATTAACTACATGTTACGTAGATTTCAATGACACTCTAAGCTCTCGATAAAATTTAACGAGACTTATCCGATATGAACTCCGAAGTAGGCCGTTTATTAACGACGTAATAAATGATATTGGGCTTTCAGGCCCAATTATCTCCGACAGGTTGTTATCTCTTAGTATGGCAACTAACCACTCGTTGTGAATTAGCACCCTATGCTCAATTCATTGGCTAAATCAAATAAGTGTAAATTATCAAACATGTATTACAATCTTTGAGACTCCTATCAAACACGCAAATAAACACCACTATGCATTTTGGGATATATATTAAATAAAAACACTACTGTATATCGTTAGTATCCGAACACATCAACCGTTCTACTCCTAAAATAAATATTTCACATATTAAAAACAATGTTTTTGAGAGGAAAAAAATCATTTCACATATTAGTATTTTTAATTTTCGTAAGTAAAATGCCATTCATATTTGTTTATATGTATCACTTTTGTAATGTTTATGTATTTTTATTCACAAAATAAAAGTTTTATGTCAATTTATGTAATTATATTAAAAGATAGAGGCGTATATAAATTTTAAGTAGACAAAAAAAATACATGACATATATATATATATAGAGAAGTGTTTTTTTCCGGATTCAAGGGGGCGAGTGCAACTTGTACACCTACAATTAATGAAGCACAAAAAATACCGAACATATAAACCATCAATATGCATAAACTGTATCTTGTTTTCCAAAAGAGTATGCAAAAGCATAAATCATGTGTGTTTTGAGGTCTAAACCTTAAGCTCGTAAAAAGGTAGTTAATGTGTTTAGAAATAACGTAGCCCCACCCCACCCCCCTCCCACTCCCCCTCCAAACAAAAGTGTTATATTTTAGGTCTCGAAATTTATTCATCTTCTTATAAAAATCATCAATTGAGACTCTTATTTATACAATCAAGACTTTCTAAAAAGAGATCGCATGAAGACCGGCCTGTTCCGACCCATCCATTAGGCGGGCTGACCTGGAAAAAAAATAGACGTACAATTGTGATGTATTATTTATCTTCGTCACCTCCAATTAACCGACTGTGGACTATCGGTCTCGAAGTGTCGTATCAGACCCATAGCAAACCGTTGAGCTAGTGGTTAGCCGCAAATATAAACCGCACATGAACCGTACGTCAAACCAGAGATTCCAATCCGTTCGTAATATCTTGAACCGCTCGACTAAGCATTCTAAACCGAAAAGGTTTATGTCTAATTTTTCCTAATATAAATAGAGTAAATGTCTAATTTCATTTTATTTCATAAATCATAATTCACTTACAACTCACTTTATTTGAATCGCATTTGGATACAATCCTAATTAATGAGATTTCCATACACAAAAATGATCACAAAATAGGAATAAATATATGTCTGTTTTTTAATAGACCCCATATTTTTATCTATGTGAAAAAGCAACGCAAAAGGAGCCTGTTTTGCAAAAAAATCAAAACAAAATATACAGTTTTGCAGAACGTACAAATGCATGCAGATATAATTTAAATGCGAGATAGCCAAAACGTTATACGACCAACAATTTCCAAGCCCTGTTTTGCTGCCAAAAAGTATCCCCAGTTTGTATTAAAAAAAGGAAAAAAAAAAAGCAAACAAGACTTTAATTAATGGAGGTAAAATTATTACTTTCATTTTTGCCCCCCAACCCCCAAGATGATTACTTTGAACTTGACAAGCTGAATATTACCTTTTTAGGTCCATATTTATAGATTATTTATTAATATATCAGATGTACGTATAAATCAATCGATTATGCTTTTATTACTTGATTACAAATATACAATGTTTAATTATATTGTGATCATGTGATTTTTCTACAACATAGTTACCATTGTTATTAGTTCATAAATACTTTAAACGTATATAATTACAATATGATTAGATTGTCATTAAATCTATATATATATTTGACATTTACATGAGTATCATTTTTCTGTGTTGTAAATTATTATAAGTGGTTCTCTATATATGTATTTGTATAACACATACAATTATTTTTTTGGTAAAAAAAAAACTTTGTTAAGTCAACCGCACTAACTGGCAGTAGACATGTCATGTGGAGGGTAGGTACCCATGCAACACGACCTGAAATCACAAAATCATATCTAGTTAATAAATACGTTAGAAGATTACTAGTACGTTTGACAAATAAAAAACAAAAAGAAACAAAAGACCGCAGCAAAACTAAATAATTGCGTGCCAAGCAATAAAGCAACTGATAAGTCATCTGAAGGATGTAAAAGAGTCTTCGGACTTATGTCGGGATCAGAGTGAACCGAGAAAGCAGCAACGATTGAGCTACCAATGTCTCTGAAAATCAAGGTGATACCATTATATAACACAATTTAAGTGGTTCATTTATTAATTTATTTAGATTTTATTAATATTAATACTTGTAATTAAAAGGTACAACAAGTACAGTACACCTCTCCTGCAAGGCTGCAACATTGCTAGCTAGCTATCATCTAAAACCCACATAATTTTCAAAAATAAATAAATAAAACCCACATAAAACCCCTGGATTTTTTTATTTTATTTTTATTTAAAAAAAGATATTAACTGTACTAATTAACCCCTCCTCCTACCCAGTGCAGTCACATTTTTCTGCATCATAGTGTGAAGTGTGCTCCAAGATTCATAAGGTTTGTTTGAAGCAAAAAAATTAAAAAAACTACAGAAAAAAATATTTCTGCTTTAAATCTCTAGTAAATAATGTGCTCCAAACTTTTTGAGTTTAGTGTATCGTTCTTGTTGAAGCTTTGTTACTTAGTGTTTTTTTTTTGTCTTTTTTCTTTTTATCAGCTCTGCAACAAGCAAGGTGCTTCAGATCCAAGGGAAAGGTTTTGAGATTTTTAATTCGGTGGTGCTATTTTGTAAGCATTTTGTGTATATATTCATGTTCATGTTTTTTAAATATACATATTTAAGTTGATTTGCATAAAAGTTTCGATTTTTTATGCTGTTCTTTAGTTATTTGTTAGTTGATATTTGTTATCTTGACTCCCTGGCAATTTTTGTGTCTCCTAATTAAGGCTTTTCCCTGCAACCTCTTAGCTTGCATTTCCCCTTTAATTTCATGAAAGAAAAAAAAAGAAAAGAAATTTTATTTTATTTTTCCTAAAATGAATAGCAGTAGTAGGCGAGCATGCCGGGGCAATTATGAACATTTTTTTTGTACCCATTTACCCCTAATGTTTTTTTTAATCTCCATTAATCAACCGTGCATTGTGTACTTTTTCATCCTCTAATTAAGTGAAAGAACCGGAAGAGTCAAAGTATGAAGTCAAAACAAATAATCATAATCATGGTGTAGAGACTGGAGAGGGGGAGGGGAGGGGGTAGAGTTTGCAGATCATTTGTTGGAATTGGAGGAAGACGGTGAGAGGTTATATCAAATAATAGGATAGGAATATTAATGGGGGTAAAATGGGTAATTGATTATAAATGCTCTTGGCAGTAATATATTCGTCCTGGCAATATACTCCATCTCCTTCCCGCAGTAGTAGTATGCTCCTCTTGTGATGGTAAAAATAATAAGGTCGAAGATATTTTTACATTCTCCCAGACTTGCTCATATTTTGGAAGTAACTCTTCTCGAAAGGAAAAGAGTTATGGTGAAGGTGTGATTTTATGTATAACAACTGAAGGGTGTTGTTAATTCTCACACAAACTCGATCTCACACACATAGTAGGCGTGTAGGTGTGACATGATTAATCACATCACCCTTCACTTGGTATACTAAAATCACTCATTCACCATAATTCTTCTTCTCGAAAGACATGACTAGTTACTATATTTATCAATCTGCTACTAGTAATACTTAATTATCTCAGCAATTATCATTGTGATTTATATCAATTTGTGTTTACTCCAATACATATTTGTTTCGATCGGCCGGGTGACAATGCATGGTATTATTAATTATTATTTGTCAATATCAGTGTATATTTTATAATTAGTATAATATATGTTAACCTGCTTTTTCAATATATAACAGACTTGCAATTGCTAACAACTTGGAGTGAAATGGAGGGAAGAGGGAATGATCCGTTCCTTACCATGGTATTCACATATATACATACATACTTCTCCCTTTTTATATATGTCATAATATCTGCAATCAAATGTTTTTAATTTTTAAACAAATAATTTATAAAAATTATATGTTTTTGACCATACTTGATTGCAGTAGTAGAGTAATGGGAACAACTTTTGTCCAGATACTCTCTGTTGAGAAATAAAATGATAAGATGAGTTTAGTACTTAAAATCTTTGTTAGATTTTATTCATATCTTGATCATTATCTATCTATCTATCCTTGGAATTGAATTGACTCATACCAAGTTAGTTAAGTACTTGAGTGTGTATTTTCTATCTTTATTTATAAACATGATGTAATGTAATCTTGGCGATTCGATCAATGCATGAGAAAAATGTCGATTTGAGATTTTTTTTTGTCATCTTCTATCTCTATGTACTTAATTATTCAAATAATAATGACATCAATGTTTTGGATTAATAGTGTGAATTTAGTTGGATATCAGAGAATGACGACGCAATCCCGGAGGTGTGGAATCAAGGTCAAACGAGTAAGTATTGTGTGCATTTTGGTAGTATTTTATTTAAGTCTTTCATTTTAGAATTGATCTCATTTTATCTTTTTCTTTCTAGATACATGTTGGGCCCTTGTGGTAAGGGATGCGGTTTCAGCCATACATCGGTTGACTTGGACAGAACAAAAGTTGTTTTCAGCACAAGAAATGGTCGACTGTTTGTACGAGGTGATCCCACGAAACAAAAACCTCATTTTAGATACCGGTGGCAATGGCACAGCAGCTGCAACGTTTGATGAGGCTTATACATATGTGGAGAAGTGTGGACTCTATCTTGAAGAGGACTACCCATTTATGTGGAAAAAGAATGCATGTAAACAACTCAAGGTTAGGTGCATGGTTCTATATCCAAGCTAGGTTAAATACATCAAAGTGGGTATGCATGAATGGCATGTTTTTTTTCCCCCTATCTAAAAAAGATGCATGTTTTCAAACAGAACAAGAAGAAGGCCTTCATTCATGAACATTATACCTTCAAAGTGGACCATTATAAATCAGAAGAACAAATGAATACACGGATACTTGCCCAGATAGTGCAACAGCCATTGGGAGCCATCATTAAGCTTTACGGAAGTTTTAAGAACTATACTAGTGTAAGTCTATATTGGTTAATTTCATTGTTTATAGTGTGTAGTTTTGTCTACACACTAAGTTGGCAGGGTTTGAATTCATTTGGTTAATTTAGCTTCTGAGTTATCCCAAACTCTTTTATTTAGCATCCTCATTACTCTAAGTTGCTTATTGTCGTTCATAATATGACGTGACAATTCACCTTTCCATTTTAAAGGGCATGGGCATATATGAACCTACAACAGAGGAAATGGACAGTAGCTAAAAGGTTCGAAGCATGCAGTATTGGTGGTTGGGTTTGGAATAGAAAATGGGATTGATTATTATTTGATAAAAAATAGCTTTGGAAAAGGTTGGGGTCACAACGGTTTTATAAAGTGAGGAGGCAACTGCTCACAAAAATCTCATTCCCTTTACCACTAAATATAAGTAAGTAGAATGATCCTATTTTTTCCCCAGTATATTTGACATTTTGGTTATTATGCCTCTGGTGGTTAAAGTTTCATAAAAGTAATTCTTGTGATGTAGGTTTTGATAGGGCTAGACATTAAGCCGGTTATAGGGCTATTGAAAAGTAGTTAGCCCCCAATGCAACTCTCATCCCTCTCTGCTCATGCAGATGTCATTCCCATCTTGATCAATAACATATACACACTCACAACAGGCCATTACCACATTTGGTAATGGTTGAACAAAGTTGTGGTCACTACTTTTGTTAAAGAATGTCCCATTGGCATCATTTGATTTTGCTGATGTTTGTTGGATTTTTGCATCGCCTCGACTGTCGGTCGGTCTACTATACCTAATGTTTGGATGACAGTTGATTGTTTATTCTGCTTGTGGGTGGTGGTGCCTCTTGTTAGTTGTTACCCGAATACTTGATTTTAACGGAGCTTTTATGATTCTTTGTAATAACTGATGTACGGCTGGTCTCAGGTTGGATTAATCACATGGAGCAAAGCAACCGTCTTGATACTTCCACAGTTCCACCACTCATCTACATACCAATTGGAGGCGAGCAAGAATTGTTATTTGATGTCTTACCTAGCTAGTTGTAATCTCACACATGTGTGTGACTTTTGTTTTGAGGTGTTACTGTTCGTATCTTGTTTTTGAGATAATATAACTCATCTAGTATGCAGCTTTTAAGGTAGCTGCAATTGCTTTTGCGTTTATCATTAAGAAATGTTTTTGGAATGGCCAAGATTGTTGTTATTGTTGTGTGTTTTGCTAGCATATAAATGCAGGTGCTTTAAAATACTAATAGTATTTTTAAGGTGATCAGTACTGAGACCTGGTTTCTGTGAAAGGTTCAAATTTCATCAAGGACGTTTTTTTCTTCTTCTAATTCTTGAGAAAGGGAGAAAAAGACTTGGAGGTAATTATGCATAAGTAAAAGAAGATATAGACACGAACAAATGATTGCCATCACACAATCGAATGTCTAAGTGTGTATTGTTCACTCGCCTCCTCTTCTAGAAAATTAACAACCTCTGCTACCTTTAACGAGATACATGAAATGAAGAGATGATGCACGCAAAATTAATACTCACATATTCCGAATCACCGGATTAATTAGGATTCAAACTCGAACCCTCCTCAAAAGATCAAGGTCGGTCAGTCGGCAGTGCACCCCTTCAAAGGATCCTGCCAATCAGCTTCCTTACATAGACACAAAGTTAAATCTCGCATATTCCATATGCATCTCTTTAATGAAAACAAGACAAAGACAGTTCCAGCAGCAACCTCAATAGCATACGAATTAAGTTACCTTGAAAGCATTTGATAAGTTATCAGTGCAAACAAAAGCATAAAGATATTATGTTATTACTAGGTACGACAAAATAAAACATCAAAATAAACTTGCTCCTCTACGCGCCTTCAACTGGTGCAAAATATTAAGTAAACTAATGCATTGAAATAACTATTGATGGCTGTTCTCTGCTCCAAGTCATATACATACAGGCAGCAGCAAACATAGGATCCAGTGATTCCGCCAAGTAGAGAGCAAGCTTGAAATGAAGTAGACTGACAAATTTCAGGTAACAAGAGGAGGCTGGCCAGAAGCAAAGGGACAAATTAACTGTCATCCTACCTAGCATTTACCCTGAACCAAATAGACATAGTCAGTTTCAAGGAATACAATTACTACCAAGCAACTTGAACAAAGAGTCATAACCCCCGTATATATCAACCCAAAAAAACCATCAAAATCAAATGACACGGCCGGACAACCAAAACATTACTAGAAAACAAGTCACCAAGATGTGTGAAAGACAAAACTAAACAAACAAACCCCCCGAACTAAACAGAATGTACCAACTAAATAACAAAAGATAAGAAACTTTGTAGAAGTTTAAATGGACAGACAGACAATTGCAACAACAGAATGTATCAACTAAACAAGGCCAAACTTTTGTAGAAGTAGCTGAAGCTACAACTTTAAATGGACAATTGCAACAACAGAATGTACCAACTAAATAAGAAAAGATAGGAAACACACAAAATATGACGATCAGAACAATACACAAATGTAACAAACAAATTAACAGGAGGGCGGCATATGCATTTATGATAAATGGAACATGAGCAGGTTAAAAGACTTTACTTTATGGTTTATAATTATAAGCACCAAGTATGGCATTGCAATAAGCTACTGCATTTTCAGCAAAGACCCTGAGTTCACTGCTGAAACCCCATCGTTTTCTTTGAAATTCAGGGGTTCAAGGGGTTAGTAGAACAACAATGTGAAACAGTAACTTTTTTACAGTAGAACCCTAAGCATAAAATGGAGTAATTACCATCAAAATTAAGTTTATTTTCTACAATTAGCCTGGAAATGGAATGGATACATAAAATAAATAAATGATGAAATTAACCTGGCTATTCTCCTTTGCTCATCATCTGCAAATCCAATCCGTCCGTTACTTCTGTGGTGGGATCCCATAACTGTCTTGGGCCATTTGGGTCCAAACATATCCCTGAATCCCTGAAGAAATTTCTGTGCTTCGGGTGGAAGCTCTTCAAAAGTCGGTCCATCATATTCTCCTTTTGCTTGACATTTACATTTACAGACTTTCTGTTCTTCGATCGGTGGCAAAGATTCGGGAGGCTGCTCCACAATTTCGACGCAATTGCGTTTCTCCGAAGGGATGGACTCCGAATGAGGTGACCCATCCCCAACTTCAGTATGCTTGCGCTTCTCCGTCGGCAGAGACTGTGGACATCGGTCTTCAATTTCAACTCCAATTGCAGAATTCATCATCGTCGATTTTACGCCTCCTGATTTCCGTCAAACACCTTTGTTGCTAGGGTTCCAACGTAACATATGTATATATCTCTTTCTCACGGTAAATTGACTAAATTCTTATCCCATCTCTCCTGCCATTTGGCGGACACGTGTACCAAAGAGAATGGTTAAAAAAAGGAGGCTTAGGGCATTCCTAGTAGAGTCCTCAAATTTTATCTTTAAAATAATATAAAATAATACATATTCCTATTTTACAACATCTCAATTCAAAAACCTCTACAACAGCATCTCTATCATTATCCCTATAACATTTCAAATAATATTAAATAATACATATTATATCTCACAACCCTATTTATACACAATAAATATTTATTATTTCACTCCAGCATCATCCCTATCTCTATCCCTATAATTTTTAACAATTAAATATGTTTAGAAGAATGAATAGTGCATCCCCACAAAGAGGATGATCTGCTCATATCCCTAAAAATAAATAGGGATGGCTCTCACAGAGGAAATTATTCGAGATAAAACTCTATTTTTTATCTTCATTTTAGTGATAGTGCAAGACTATATGCGCCTCACGAGCGCTTCTTAAATCTACTGGCCTGCCAAACCTTCACATTTTCATTACTCAGCCCAAGTCATTGACTTCTTTCAATCCATTGATTATAAGAGAAAATTAGGTATAAATCCATATTTCTCTTGTTATTTAAGTTTTAATCCATATTATCTTTTTTATTGCAATAAGGACAAAATTTATAATAATGGTCTATTTTACCCTTTATATTACATAAGTGTATCGTTTAACAAATCTATCAATTTCGCACGATGAACGATGCTCTCCGATGACAACATCCACATTCATCCGTAGGCATAACCCTCACAACTACCCATGGATTCAGATTTCGTCTGTTCAAAATCCGCCGATCCTGGGCCTTTTTTCGCATCATTAGAAGAACAAATGCACGGACTAAAGCTTCCATTACTCAAGTCTATCTGTCGAGAGAGTTTTTCAGTACTCAAATCTTGCAAGTGAATCGCCTTTGGTGATTGAAAATAGCAAATCGCCGCATAATTGGCTGGACACCGGCACCATCAGTTTCTTGAATTTGCATATTCGATATGCAGAACACTTGCCATCAGTATGGAGAAGTATAACTTGCACATTTCCTGGTAGAAAGAAAGTGCAGAGTATTTGGTGATAGCTCATATAGTAACCAATTTTGATAATTCATTATTTGGTGAAAATGATCCTTGTATTCATCTCTGCCTTTTCATGATCACATTTTCTCTAGCAAAGGACTGCCATGTGTTCAACACTTAAATAATGCAAGCAAGTGTATATATTGCTTCTGTGTTAGTATTCGATCATTTGGCCTGTGGGAAAGGGTTCACTCCGCAATATTGCAGTGTCTTTCACTATAAAAGGAACTGTGGATGTTGTAGCTATTTTCTCTTGGTAATGAGGAGAAGAAAATCAAGGATGGATGTTCTCCGTAAACAATTGGTATTGTATGCAAATATTGCATTATGATTCTGTAAGTGGAAATGATTCTGATTTTTGGTTTATTCAATGCCAACAGTTGGGGAAGAAAGAAATTCAGTTTACTTATTTTTAGATGTCATTGTGGTAATATTATAGTGCTCTTGTGTTTTTGAACATAAACGGAGTGGCCACGGTTATATGATGTTGCTGCTCTGAACATAAACAAGTACCAAGGCTGCAGCGGTGTATTACGATGATTTTATGTAAACTTCAAGCTTGCAATGGAAACATCAGGTCATATAAAAGGCATAAAGCTATAGATAACAAATGAATACATGCATTCTGGGCTTAACGATGGTGGTGGTCTTGTTTTGAATCATTTATTTGCTTTACTAAATAGGAAGAAGCATCTGTTTTGATTCATTTTTTAGCCTGTTTTTGAGTTGAGCCTTATATGAGTAAGATATTGAGCTATTTTGAGGATGTCCTTGAGTTGGTCTTCAGATGATGTGCCTAAATGTAGTAATGCCTTAAGTGTGTTGTTCACTTGTTACTGTTATTGAGATACTCTTATTGTGATCATGTTATTGAATAATACTTATACCGTGACATCGACATCGTGATATTGATATTGTGATTCCGTTATTGTGATATTGTTTCTCGATCTTTGTGAACTTGTCCCATCTATCTTGCTCTTCATCTGGGGCTGAACATGTTTATTTCTATTATACGTAATTATTATTGCTATTTTGGCCAGCTGGGTAAGGGAATTTGGTCCGGAGATTCAATTGATCTGTGTCTCTGTTTTTGCTCATAAGAAATGATTTTTGTGTGTGCTATAGATTCAACTTTGGTTTTCAAATTATACAACCTATCCGAGAACTCTGAAATGATTGCTTTGCCATAATTTGCTGAGACATTTTGTTGCTGCATTTGATTGTGGTGGTTGATCATAATAATTAGATAATTTGTTGACTTTTTTTGAACTATTATTGTGTTAGTTAGAAAGAATCTCATGCTTTATTGTGATACTGATACAGTGATATTGTTTTCTCGATCTTTTTTTTATTTTAATTTTACTTTGATAGCTTTCAGAATAGTTGATCATTAAGTTTAGTTCCAAGTCTTACTTGTCCGTTTATCATTATCAGAGAACCTTCTTACAGACGTGTGAACATATAATTCGTTAAGGCTTGTATTGTATCGGAAGGACAAAGCTTGCAGAGATTACAAAATTGTTTAACTCAAATCCTGAACATATCCGGTATACTGAAAGAACTGATAATCCTTTCCTTGGAGAAGAAGATGATAGTTGCAATCGACATTGTCGAGATTTTTAGGTGCTTAGATAATCATTTCCTTGATGTAACTTAATTATCATATATGTTGATGTTAAAGTTGTTTATCATATATGTCGTAATTTTTTTCCATATGATTGAATGTGTTATTTCAAAATACACAAGTTTTTTAGGTGTTAATGTGATTACATTATTGTCCAAATGATTTTTAGTTTACGGTTTGTTTCCGTTTTAATCCATAAAGGAATATAAGATGTCGATGTTGTTGTAAAGCTTGCCGAGTCCATGATTTCTGGCTAATCGTATACTATTAATGGTGATGGTAATCGTAATGGTGTCATTGTGTTTGTTAATAAAACGTGTTACTGTGATACTGATATTGTGATTGTGTTAGTGTAAATGCTGCGATTATTCGGATTTCAAAACTATGTCGAAATGGTATCATATAAGATCTCAAAATGAAGAGAGAAAAAAAATGAACTTTGGTGAAAGAATTTTGATGATCGGTGTTCTAAATCAAAAGTTACTGGTCGCTTATGTTAAAAAACACACCGACTAATGCATATGTTTTTTCGGCTTTTAAAATACGCCGGAAGGGTATTGATGAGCTAAAATTTACCCCTAAAAATACATTTATAAAGACTCGCAAAACCGTGGGTAAACTAACTCTCTAACCGGCGCAGTACTAGTCGATTGTTAGATAGCTAGTGAGGAGTACGAGGTCGATCCCAAGAGAAATGTGGTTGTGAGTACCTAAGTGAACGTGTGTCTTAGTCTAGCGATCAAAGTTTAGGTGGAGTGTTTATAACTAATGCAAAAGTAAATATTATTCTAACGAGATTAAAAAGCATAGCCGAAAGTTATGATCCAACAAAGTTATCTCCCACAGAAAACTTGATAAGGAGTGTGTTTTATCAAGTTCGCTTTATATGATATTCACGGGTGTTAACTCTCTATTCTTGCGTTAAGATAAGATCTCAACAGCTCTCACTTAACCCCCATACTAGGTTTATTAACCCTCCTTGTGAGAGCTAACTTGCCTAACATGGTTGACCGGAATAAAAAACAATTGAAAAACCTCACAAAAACATAATTTTAATGTGTCACTTAGGTTGCCAATCTAACGATTAAGACTATGGTTTAGTGATTCTAAAACATGTTTCATTCATCTCAGAAAGATAAGAATCTCACATAGGCATAGTCCAGATCTGCTACTCAAAGTTGTCAATCCGACAATCAAGACTATGATTAAGTGATACTCATATCCCACATCTCACCGCAAAATACATTTATAAGCTTGATGTAACAATGAACAAGGTTGTCAATCTCATTCAAAGTAATTAACATGATCAAAACAAGTTTTAAAACATGAACGCTTATCATAAAAACGCTTAAGTAAGCACAACACAACTCCCATCTCGCCTCCCGAGGGTTGATTTCACCCGCTTTCACATATTTCGCTATGAAAACTTTAGCTACCCATATAAACGGATTTCATCAACATGTCATGGATTAAAATGGCGGGAAGTTTTACATAATAATTTCCCACAATATGGCAATTCTATTAAAACAAAATTAAAACCGAAATCCAATCATTCGTCGATTCTCCTATATATGGATACTACTACAGATACATATATATATATAACAAGAATGAAAGAAACAAGAAACAACACGAAAGAAATAACTAGATATAGATATAACAATAATAAGAAAAAAAACAAACTTACTATTATAACGGCGCGATATCAAAAGCTTCGATATTACAACTATTTCAAAGAATAACCTAACTTCGATAATTCCTAAAGCATTACAACGATACTAATATTACTAAATTTATTTCGCAAAGCGCCTTATTTACAACCTAAAAACTAAAGAAAATAAGAAGAGATATATATATATATATATATATATATATATATATATATATATATATATATAGATATGGTGCCTCTCATCTCGTCTCCTGATTGATCCTTATATAGGCAAAAATCAAGGGGCCGGACCAGTCCGGGTAAAGGCGGACCAGTCCGGCCTAATCATGACATGCACCCCCTTAAATCCCAACTTTACGGATAAAAATTTATATTTTTAATAAAACTTTAAAAATAATATCTTGAGTTCTAGATCTCCAAATGACATGATTCAAGAGGCATTAGAAAGCTCTCGGAAAAATCTACAACTTTCATGAAGGACTCTTCTTCAGAAAATGTCGTTTTGATGAGCCATTCGTTTGTCGAAGACATTTCTCGATTTCCACTAAATCGAATCGATTAGCCACTTGACCACTTGACTTAATGATACTTGAGTTGTAGAAGTCCGATTGACGTGATTCAAAATGTGTTGGAAAGCTCTTTCAAAGATCTACAACTTTCATTAAGGACACTTCTTCAGAAAATGCCGTTTTAATGAGCCATTTGTTCGTCGAAGATATAATTCGTTAATGCATTCACTAACCATCGAAGCCACTTGACCACTTAAGCTTAGGTAAGACACTCTCTTATATCCCTAAAAATACCTCTTTAGGCCTCAAACGCGTGTCATTACTCGGGATTTTGGTCAACCTATAATTCGCAATAAACCACCAAAATACCAAACGAATCTGACATTTACATTCCGGTTACATTAAACCTAAGATAAAACTAATAAAACACATAAAAACACGATATTTTATAAAATATTCATGACTTATATATTTTTATGAAATTTAGGAATTAAAGACTCGAAATGATACAAAAGTGCTCAAAATGATATCGTAAACGGATGAAAAGTTATAAAATAATAAATGAATTTTTCCGTCATCACAACTCCCCACTTAGCTTTTTGTCGCCCCTCGAGCAAAACAAGCGATAAAATAAAATGAATGAGGAAAAATTCATGAAGAGATAAGATGTAAGGGACAAACCAGATGATGAAACCATTCGAATCATAACCACACGTTAACATTAATATAAATGTATAACATAATGCGTGTGTGATGTTTCTTTTCAATTTCCACTATCCTCTCTTGAATAATTCAAGCAAACGCACAAATATCCATTCAGATACCCTAATGATTTTCCTAGTATATGGCGAGAATAGATTCCACACAACGCCCTCTCGTGTACTTATTAGGATAATCCTAAAGCATATCATTCGGCTTTATCTTTGGGGATAGTGTAAGATAACTAAGTTTTCAACCATGCTTAATTCATTCCCAAAGAATAGGATGTTTCGTGATAACACCCTAGTTGGACTTAATTTCACATGTGTAGCATATGCCTTCATTCCCAAAGAATAAGATGTTTCGTGATAACACTCTAATTGGACTACTATCATCAAAGTGGTCGGGAGCTTTTAAACCTCATAGTGATATAGACGTTTCGTGATAACGCCCTACTACACTCAAATCATTGGTAGCTACATCCGCATATAAATAGCTCACTTATTTTGACATTCTTTCTATCACATTCAAACCTTCGATATTCACAAGACATGTTCGTAAATTAGGTACTAAGCTACTTCTATTTCTAGGATAAACCACTAGAATACTGAATGGGTACCGTTTAAAATTTTCGCTTCAATATCAAAGGCTTATGTGAAGGAATTCATGTTACACAAATAAATTTAGGCTAAAATGCACTTATGGTTCACTTTGGTTATATACATCCAAATCGATCATTACATCATCAAATCCACTTAAATATATACCTTATACAATTTATTTTAATCAACTAAATAATGCTCAGAAAAAGATCGAAAACTAAGGATTTTTCGATACAAAACAAGCACTAATGCCATTCTTTAGACCAACCACGACTCTACCCCCACTTACGAACTTGCAATGTCCCAAGCGTGAATGAGATAGAGAGGAAGACTTAGCTTATAAACCTGGCGTAGAAAGGTGCTACCGAATCCCGTGAATAAAACATGAGAAAGCACGACCTCAATCCCTATACAAAAATAACCAAAACAAAGCAAACACGGGACATGGTCCTCAAGCAAGACATTGAATAGGGATATGGGAATAATAAGGAAATGGCCCTCACACGCCGTAAAATTCGATAAGCAATATATAGCACATCACATAATAGCTTTAGATGGAAAAATCACCTTCACATGTTATACAGTAATATCTAAACAACGAGCATAAAACATCAATTCATAGTCATTATTCCTAGATTCTTTTATTACACACAAAGCGGAAATACTCACCACTATACTATAACGACTTAAATTTGAAATGCAGACTAGATCATAAAATAAAATGTGTGAAAGAGTATTGAGTCTTTTATACCCAGATCCTCAAGGGTTCAACAACCTAAGTCCAAGAAATGATGTATTTGAATGTTTTCTTTTTCTCCATCGGGATTTTCGGATAACCACCTAATCGTTCCTCCTTTAATGACATTCAAACATTCATCCCGAGACTTGGTTGTGCTTTGTGTTCATCTTTCATACTGATTCTACATTTCATTCAGACTAGGTTTATCCAAATTATTATTATTTAACGGGTCGCCTCCGGTAGCGCTTTTGTTTAACGCCGCTTGCTCGACAGGTGACTCTATCTGCACTCAATCAACCAAAATCCGAACTTAAGAAGATCAACACTTTAAGAAAAGTGATCAAAGCGAGAACCATCGAAATTAAATTGTCTAGAAACGCACTCGCTTGGTTCTCGATGCTATCTCCTCCCAAACCAGAGAATCTTTCATTTATCACCTATCGAACCATCTTCTTTACTATTCCATAAAGTTCATCCATCGTGAGTACACAAAGCTGGACTGGACCATAAAATTCATCCTCACAGAGTGGACGAATGTAGTAATCCGGGACCATTATATTAAACACTACCAACTCTCCCAAGGTGGCTTTACTAAAGATGGCCAATCAATCTCCTCGCTCCTCTAACTCAAATCTCATTATAGCAAATCAATCCTCAACCTTATTCTCAACCTGAACTTCTTCAATGAGCACCTCATCATCCTTAACCACCTCACATGTCTCTGACTCTTTCACATACCTCACTAATTCAATCAATTTCCCCACCGTGTCTTGAAGATTTCTTATGGCGGAGTCAAGATTTACCTTGAACTCTTGCATGTCCAAAGTGATCGCTTCTTGCAAGATCTCGTCCAATCGCTTCTAGTTGCTCCATTTGACCTGCCGGTGAAGTCTTCTCGTGGCATGGGGAAAATCGATCATACCGACTTTGATTCATCGGAGGTGAGTAGCGATCCTCTTGCCATTCTAGACATCGATCAAAAATCGAATCTGGGTAAAGCTATCAACGCATTGAGTATGAACACCGTAATCCTGATAAGCACTAGGGTTCAAAGAACCCTCATAATATTGTGGCTCATAACTCGAATAACCATAATTCTGATCCTGGTACGTACTAGGGCACTGATAATCCCATGAACCTTGGTTATTCTCCTGTTGATACTGAGGTTGAGGCATGAACTGTTGTTGATAACATTGTGCAGATGCCTGAGGTAGGTAGGAGTATTGTTGTTCAGGTGAATAGTATTGATTGAAAAATCCATCCATCTAAGCTCAATCTGCAAGATCTTCAGAAAACAACAAGAAAACAATAAAATTTTTCTTTTTTTTTTTTCGTTGTTTTTTTTTTTTTTTTTTACACACACACACACGAAATCTAAATAAAACGAAGAAAATAAAAACCTAGGCCCAATCCTTCGGTTCACTTACAAGATATCACAACAATATCACACATTTCCCCGGCAACGGCGCCAATTTTTGATGAGCTAAAATTTACCCCTCAAAAATACATTTATAAAGACTCGCAAAACCGTGGGTAAACTAACTCTCTAACTGGCAGTGTACCAAGTCGATTGTTAGGATAGCTACAGGAGTACGAGGTCGATCCCAAGAGAAATGTGGTTGTGAGTACTTAAGTGAACGTGTGTCTTAGTCTAGGCGATCAAAGTTTAGGTGGAGTGTTTATAACTAATGCAAAAAGTAAAGATTATTCTAACGAGATTAAAAAAAAGCATAGCCGAGTTATGATCCAACAGGTTATCTCCCCACAGGAAAAACTTGATAAGGAGTGTGTTTTATCAAGTTCAGTTTATATGATATTCACGGGTGTTAACTCTCTATTCTTGCGTTAAGATCTGAACAGCTCTCACTTAACCCCCATACTAGGTTTATTAACCCTCCCTTTAGAGAGCTAACTTGCCTAACATGGTTGACCGGAATAAAAAACCGCTGAAAAACCTCACAAAACATAATTTTAATGTGTCACTTAGGTTGCCAATCTAACGATTAAGACTATGGTTTAGTGATTCTAAAACATGTTTCATTCATCTCGTAAAGATAAGAATCTCACATAGGCATAGTCCAGATCTGTCACTCAGGTTGTCAATCTGACAATCAAGACTATGATTAGTGATACTCATATCCCACATCTCACCGCAAAATACATTTATAAGCTTGATGTAACAATGAACAAGGTTGTCAATCTCATTCAAAGTAATTAACATGATCAAAACAAGTTTTAAAGAACGTTTATCATAAAAACGTTTAATTAAGCACAACACAACTCCCATCTCGCCTCCGAGGGTTGATTTCACCCGCTTTCACATATTTCGGCTATGAAAAGTTTAGCTACCCATATAAACGGATTCTCACAACATGTCATGGATTAAAATGACGGAAGTTTTACATAATAGTCTTCGTCAATATGGCGTAATTCTATTAAAACCAAATTAAAACCGAAATCCAATCATTTGTCGATTCTCCTATATATTGATACTACTACAGATATATATATATATATATATATATATATATATATATATATATATATATATATATATAACGAGAATGAAAGAAACAAGAAACAACATTAAAGAAATAACTAGATATGATATAACAATAATAAGAAAAAACAAACTTACTATTATAACGGCGATATCAAAAGTTTCGATATTACAACTATTTCAAAGAACAACCTAACTACCGATTATTCCTCGAAAGCATTACAACGATACTAATATTACTAAATTTATTTCGACATAAGGCCTTATTTACAACCTAAAAACTAAAGAAAATACGAAGGAGATATATATATATATATATATATATATATATATATATATGGCGCCTCTCATCTCGTCTCCCTGATTGATCCTTATATAGGCAAAATCCAAGGGGCCGGACCAGTCCGGGTAAGGGCTGGACCAGTCCGGCCTAATCATGACATGCACCCCCCTTAAATCCCAATTTTACGGATAAAAATTTATATTTTAGAATAAAACTTTAAAAATTCATATCTTGAGTTCTAGATCTCCAAATGACATGATTCAAGAGGCATTAGAAAGCTCTCGGAAAAATCTACAACTTTCATGAAGGACTCTTCTTCAGAAAATGTCGTTTTAATGAGCCATTCGTTTGTCGAAGACATTTCTCGATTTCCACTAAATCGAATCGATTAAAGCCATTTGACCACTTGACTTAATGATACTTGAGTTGTAGAAGTCCGATTGACGTGATTCAAAATGAGTTGGAAAGCTCTTTCAAAGATCTACAACTTTCATTAAGGACACTTCTTCAGAAAATGCCGTTTTAATGAGCCATTTATTCGTCGAAGATATAATTCGTTAAATGTATTCACTCAACCATCGGAGCCCACTGACCACTTAAGTTGGTGGCACACTCTTATATCCCTAAAAATACCTCTTTAGGCCTCAAAACGTGTCATTACTCGGGATTTTGGTCAACCTATAATTCGCAATAAACCACCAAAATACCAAACGAACTGACACTTTACATTCCTAAGTTATTATACTTAGAGATAAAACTAATAAAAACACATAAAAACACGATATTTTATAAAATATTCATGACTTATATATTTTATGAAATTTAGGAATTAAAGACTAAAATGATACAAAAGTGCTCAAAATGATATCGTAAACGGGTGAAAAGTTATAAAAATAAAAGTGAATTTTTCCCATCGTGATCGTGATGAGATCTTCAAAATAAAAATCAATATGAATTTTGATGAAAGAATTTCAACTATCGGAGTTATAAATAAAAATTACGCTTGTTTTTAAAAATTAAGATTCATTAAAATTAACATCAAGACTTAATGCCGAGAGAGCAAGAGGTGGGGTTGGGTTCGACGGACCTTTTCTAGGTGTTACGATCCTTTACAGTGCCAGACGGCCAAATCAGTGTAATACAATTTTGGTGAGTCAGTCAGATCCTCAGGAAATGAAGATCTAATTCAAAGTGTGGTTAAACACTGAAGTTTATTATTAACTCGATCTAAGTCATAGCTTTTACTTTTTCTCGGGTTAGATTATGTTAGTAGTTAGATGTTAGTAAAACAAGAATAAATACTTATATAGATATATATATAAATATATAAATACATATATAGATACATAGACATAAATATATATATAGATATATAGATATATAATATAAATACTAATATAGAAACTAATATAATATATAGAAACTAACCAAGATAATGTTATTAAACCATGATCTCTTTTAGTTAATAAATGAGATGATCTTCCTTTATTCAAGGTGTAAATTATATATGAACCCACAGACTCCTGCCTAGATAACTCCTCCTCACACGAGCATATGAAATTGTCATATGTCAAATTGTCATCGCTTAATCTCCACAACCGCCTCATGCTAATCTCGCTTAGTCCGAACAGTAATTGAGTACAAATCTACCCCGGATAAAAGAGGTTATTCCGTTTGTCGACGGCCGATGTTATTCAAAAGGCTCCGGTTGTCGTGCGGATCGATTTAACTTTCCGGTGTTAGTTTCAATTAAACCGTTGATTTTAACATTATTATAATCTTGAGCACAAATTTAATAAGATTCATCTTTCCCAAGACAAATCTGCTTCGGTAGGAAATAGGATTCGTTGTCACGCTTTCACTCGGCCATTTTTACCCTCCGGTTTTTCTATCCTTTATCTCATATCCTAACTTCTCTCGGCCGGGTTCATCGTTAGGTTATATGTAGCGATTCATCTTGGTTAATTACGTCAATCCGAATATTATCAATACGTTGCAAAATAGAAAAAGATTCATTATAATCGATTTTAATCATTTTTACCATAGTCAATCATCCATTTTACCAAAAAGATTAAAATAGTTCAATTACATATCTTGGCTAATATTACTACTACATATATATATATATATATATGTATATAAATAGATAGAAATAATAAACATAATAACATTAGAAAATTACCGATTATAATCTTTAATCGGAGCCTAATCCTCGTGAAAGTAATAACGGCTTCCGAGACAACAATCCTCGATAATAAATCCAAGATTACAAACGAAACTACTCTATTTATTTATACATATATATATATATATATATATATATATATATATATATATATATATATATATATATATATATATATATATATATATGTCTATGTCTATGTATATATATATATATATATATATATATATATATATATATATATATATATATATATATATATATATATATATATATATATATATATATATATATATACATACATAGACATAGATATATATATATATATATATATATATATATATATATATATATATATATATATATATATATATATATATATATATATGGCCCAAAACATAAAAGAAATAAAAGAAAGAGTGAGAGGAAAATATATATAGTAGATATATATATATATTTTGGGGCCATCTGAACAAATGGACTGAGGGGAGTATTTATAGGGGTAGTGCACCGCGCTGCTGGCCCCTTCGGCGCCAGGCCACGTGCATACAAGATCTGATTCTCTCCCCGATAGAGCCCATGTCTTTGGTGGCAGAGAGATTCGGCGTGTGCGGTCAACTCCATGCAAGCCGGAATTTGAAAAATATCTTTCTTCGGTTTTCTACTGCTTTGATATTAATTCTTCGCTTTTCATCACACGACTCAAAACAATAAAAACACGAGCCACAGTAATTTTGACCACAAAAACTTTAAGTTTTACTAAAATTATAACAATAATATCTATTTATAACGATTTTGATTTTTATGTGTTTTTAGTATATTTTTATGAAATTATACGATATCTTATATGATAAAACTTAGTAATTATGACTTGAATTGGTACAATAATGCTCAAAACGGTATCAGAAATGGAGTGAAATGTTATAATAATGAGTGTTAATTTATCTCCCATCAGGTTCCCAGTTACAATATCCTGACATAGAATTAGGAAAATCAAACCCTAATCTAGCCAAAAACCCTTTCTAGCAAAACTCGTGAGACAAATTTTAACGGAGCATGAGAAATTATGGGTTCAAATTGACGATAAAAATGGCTCACCATTTGAAAAGCCTAAACCGACATCGTCCTTCATTTGGCGCCATATTTGCTTTGCTGCAAATGAGTTGCGACATGCCTTCACAGCTGACGCCTCGGGTTCCCCACTTTGGACAGCCCACCCTTCTGGAAAATTTTCAGTTAATTCGGCTTATCATGAAGCCCGCAAACACCTGGCTCCTGCCAGTAATGACCATGTGAAGTGGAAACGTATTTGGAGCATCAAAGGCCCACTACGAGGTAACCATCTGCTTTGGCTTATCCGTAAGAACTCCCTTCCCACAATTTAGCACCTCGCCACGCGAAATATTATTGTGGACGACACGCAACTCTTGCGGAACTCGATTGAGTCTATCCTATGCGCGCCAGAGATCGTGAATTGGGTGCGCAGGATGTGGAAGTATGTTGTGCACCACGAATACTGGCATGAATTCCTTAATACCCACGACGTCCCAGATTGGCTTGACAACTGCCTTCAGAAGGATATGTATAAGAAGGATAACATGGCGTTCTGGAGATTTCTCTTTCGGGCCAAGTATTTGGTTTTGGCGCAATGAAGAATTTCATAATGAAGAACAACATCGGCCCCCTAAGTCGGTTTTCATATCGCAGTTTTATCCGGAAAAGAAGAGAATATACATGAAGATGGCATTCTTAGCTCTATAGCTTCGCTTAAATTTGTTATGTATAGCTTTTTTGCTTTTCTTAAACAACAGACAGTTTTTGTTTCATCTAATATAAATATCCCCTTCAAAAAAAAAAAAAAAAAAAAAAAAAAAAAGTGGTGATTTTTATTTTTATTTTTTTTGGCTGTTGACAGGTGTGGTGATTTAGTGACACAAATTTAATTTACTTAAGACACCAATTATCTATTTGTGACACAACACTTCAAAACAATGGGAACACAACTCATGGAGGTCGGGTCGGCACCCCGGCCACGTGTTATCTTTAACTTTATTTGGCATTAAATAAGACAAACAGAGTACAACCTTAAAGGCCGGGAGCCACACTTGAAGCCTAAGGGCAGATCCGAACCCCATATGAGAGATCGGTCTGGCCTACTCCCGCCCTCCGCAGGCCTGGCCAGAAGACAATGGAAGTGGTCGAGTAGCAGGCTAGAATGAGCTTTGGGAGCTCGCAAGCAGTCGACTGAGCTACCCCTTATACTTAATACATTTGAATTTACTGTCAGATAATTATGGGAAGATCCTAGGGATCCTTCACCCATTAGGACTCTGATCCTATCATTAAACCGTTATTTAAATCCATG
Organism: Gentiana macrophylla; assembly: GCA_026214975.1. Classification (NCBI taxonomy): domain Eukaryota; kingdom Viridiplantae; phylum Streptophyta; class Magnoliopsida; order Gentianales; family Gentianaceae; genus Gentiana; species Gentiana macrophylla. The sequence continues at coordinate 7,812,627 of CM047816.1, read as the reverse complement.
ATTATCTCCTAAAATTGAGGAGATAAATCCGCGATTATCCATTCCGTATGGGTACTAAATATGAGTCCACCATGAAAACGGCACATGCATGTCTAGGATATAAGGCTACTCGTATATAAACGATCCCAAATGATTAGATTGTATTCATATCTTGATCTTTATCTATCTATCCTTGTAATTGAATTGACACATAGCAAGTTAGTTAAGTACTTGAGTGTGTATTCTATCTTTATAAACATGATGTAATCTTGGTGATTCGATTGAGAAAAATGTCGATTTGAGATTTTTTTTTTGTCATCTTCTATCTCTATGTACTTAATTATTCAAATAATGACATCAATGTTTTGGATTAATAGTGTGAATTTAGTTGGATATCAGAGAATGACGACGCAATCCCGGAGGTGTGGAATCAAGGTCAAACGAGTAAGTATTGTGTGCATTTTGGTATTTTATTTAAGTCTTTCATTTTAGAATTGATCTCATTTTATCTTTTTCTTTCTAGATACATGTTGGGCCCTTGTGGTAAGGGATGCGGTTTCAGCCATACATCGGTTGGCTTGGACAGAACAAAAGTTGTTTTCAGCACAAGAAATGGTCGACTGTTTGTACGAGGTGATCCCACGAAACAAAAACCTCATTTTAGATACCGGTGGCAATGGCACAGCAGCTGCAACTTTTGATGAGGCTTATACATATGTGGAGAAGTGTGGACTCTATCTTGAAGAGGAGTATATCCGAGCTAGGTTATAAATACATAAAAGTGGTTATGAATGGCATGTTTCTTCTTTTTTTCATATCTCAAAAAGATGTTTTCAAACAGAACAAGAAGAAGGCCTTCATTCATGATTATTTTGCATTCAAAGTGGAACATTTTGAATCAGAAGAACGCATGAATACGGAGATACTTGAGCAGATAACGGAACAACCACTGGGTGGAATGTGATGCCCCAAGTTTAATTTCTTTTCCACGTCATTTTCGGATCTAGGTGCACCAAATAGAGACACACACCCATATATATCAACCAAAACCATTGAAATCAAATGATCCGAACAACCAAAACATAAAAAGAAAACAAATCATCAAGATGTGTCAAAGACAAAACAAACCAACCCTTCCCTTGGGGTAGGAGAACCAAATTACTTAATTCTTCAAATGCAAAACCAAAACCAAGCTACAGGAAAACATGAAATATAGAAAGCTAACCAAATTTCTTTGAAATCTAACGCAACAGTTGCAGTTTATTGACGTTCTTTCATCCATGAGAAAGAGTTGCCTCTGTACCCCACCCTCCCCTCCCAAAAAAATACGGCTTTAGGTCTCCATTAAAACTTGAGCTAACCAAACCAGATGTACAGACCAAAGCCAACATGAGAGCACACAGGCATTATAAACGGACACAAAGTAGACCATCAAGCTTGTAGATAGAAGTGGCTGAAGCTACATCTTTAAATGGACAGACAGACAGACAATTGCAACAACACAACATACCAACTAAATAAGAAAAAGAAAGAAACACACAAAAGATGATGATCAGACCAACACCAACACACAAATGTAACAAACAAATTAACAGGGCATATGCATGATAAATGGAACATGAGCAAGTTAAAAGACTTTACTTTATGGTTTATACTTATAAGCACCAAGTATAGCATTGCAGTAAGCTACGGCCTTTTCAGCAAAGCCCCTGAGTTCAACGTAAAACCCATCGTTTTCTTTGAAATTCAGGGGTTCGAAGGGGTTGGGGCAACAATGTGAAATACAGTATCTTCTTTTGCTGTAGAACCCTAATCACAAAAAGGCGTAATTACCATCAAAATGATCTATTTTCTACAATTAGAGCCTGGATATATACATAAAATAAATAAATGATGAAATGAAATTAACCTGGCTATTCTCCTTTTTGATCCGTATCTTCAAAAAAATTACCAAGGTCTCCAATCAGTTCGTTACTTCTGTGGTGGGATCCCATACCTGATTTGGGCCATTTAGGTCCATACCTTTCCCTGAATCTCAGAAGAAATTTCTGTGCTTCGGGTGGAAGCTCATCGAAAGTCGGTCCTTCATATTCTCCTTCTTCTTGACATTTACATTTACAGACTTTCTGTTCTCCGATCGGTGGCAAAGATTCGGGAGGCTGCTCCACAATTTCGACGCTACTGCGTTTCTCCGGAGGGATCGGCTTCGAATGAGGTGACCCGTCCCCAACTTCAGCATGCTTGCGCTTCTCCGTCGGCAGCGACTGTGGACATTGCTCTTCAATTTCAGCTCCAATTGCAGACTTCATCATCGTCGATTTTGCGTCTCCTGATTTCCGTCAAACACCTTTGTTGCTAGGTTCCACCGTAACATATCTCGTTTCTTTTTCACGGTGAATTTAATCCTATCTCTCTTACGATCAGGCTGACACGTGGACCAAAAGAATGGTGAATGAGAATAAAAGGAAGGCCTTCAAAAAAATTAATAAAAAAAATAAAAGGAAGCTGACTTTTGAAATCTACCGTCAAAATTATTTTGAGTATCATAATTATTTTTTATGAATACGTCACTTTCATTGACATTCATGTTATTTTTCAAAAATTCCGTCAATGACATTAACGTTATGCTTACAAAAGTGTTAATGATGTCACTAATGTTAAGTTCATAAAAATACACATGTGATGCACGAAAGAAAAATAATTAAAAACGTGGTGATGAAAGAATTATGCACAATAATAACCCGACTTTAATTAATTAAAAATAACACCACAATGTGGACATTGGTCAACTTCTAGAAATAAAGAAAATAAGGTTGTAACAACAAAAAAACGATAATGTGTATATTTGGTGACATTGATGATTTAATAACACGTGATTCAGTTTACTTAAGACGCCACATAAAGTCGTAAAATAGGCACTAAACATACACCATACTTATTACGTTGATCAAACAATCATCTATTTGTGGACATTTTGTATAGATTTCTTTTGTTCATAAATACAAATTTCACCCTAAACACACCCACATTTATCCATTTCCTGCAAAACTGAACCGTTCCCGTCCACTTTAAAAAAAACCAGAAAACAAAACAAAAAAAATGGATAAAGATGAAGAATTTCAAGTTCTAATCAAGAAGTTGAAGATATTGCAAAAGAATAAAAAGGCGGAAAATCGGGATTGGAACAAAATTAATAGCATTGTGTTGTTTTTCATCAAAAATAAGATCAGGTCTAGAAAATGCCAAGTATAATAGCTTACCAATGAGACTACTATATAGCTTACCAGTGAGACTGCTAGTATTGTCATATCCACTCAATCAACTAAGTCAATTCTTGGATGCACCAATAGTCAACCACTTACAAAGTTGCCAGTAGAATACGCAGATACATCAAATTAGCACCGTCTCAAGGATTATTCTTTCTTCCAGTCAATGATATTACACTTACTGCTTTCACTGACTTGGGCTGGGGTGATTGTCATGAAACTACAAAATCCATTACAGGTTATTGCTTGTTTCTAAGACATGTTCTTATTTCATGTAAATTAAAGAAAAAAGTCATTGTCTCAAGAAGTTTAAATAAGTTGAATACATGATAATCATTACAGAAGTTTGTGAGATTCTAATGGGTTGTGTATAACTTAAAGGACCTTGGCATACATACACCACAACCTATATCAATGTTCTATCATCTACGACAATCAAAGTGCAATTCATATTGCACTAAATCATGTTTTTCATTAAAGAACAAAACATATAGAAATCAATTTCCATGCCACTAGAGAGAAAGTTCAATCCGGCCTAGTAGCTTCTACCTGTCAAGACTTAGAATCAACTAGTAAGCCCCTTGATGCACCCTTGTTCGCCCATTTAAAAAAAAAAAAAAAAAAAAAAAAAAAAAAAAACCCCTCAACACTTCAACCATATATCAGATGTATTCAACATCTACATAACTTAATTGAGTCTCTCTAGTCCGTCTTGAGGGATGTTGCTAATATACAGTTGAATTCAACATCTTTATAGCTTAATTGAGCTTAAGGATGCGAAGTGTTCGAAGAGCCATTTGGTCGAATACCTTTGTAAGAAAGCAGTTGGAAGTTATTTAGTTGCAATTGATTTTAAATTAAATTAATTGTTCCAATCTCTTTTCAAAAAAATAAAAAATACAACTCATTGTAATCATCATTTTTAAAGAAATGTTGTTAATTTTGTTCCAATCCCAATTTCCTGTCCCTATCTTTTGAAGTTTTTTTTGTCAATTTCTTCAAGTTCTTGATTAGACTTGAAATTCTTCATATCTAATCGTTTTTTTAGTGGAGAGAATTTTATTAAGCCCTATTGGAAGAGCATATCTCAGCAAGCAAGTCTGGGATATTGCCAATGAGACTTAACTCAAGTAGTTAGGTTGAGGCTCAATGATTAAAGAAGTCACGAGTTCCAATCGAAAGTGCATGTATATGGATAATGAGTCCTCTAAAATAAGGTAATTTGGTTTCGTTGAAGGAAAAAAAAGAAAAAAGAAAAAGAAAAAAAGGGTTGCAAGGAGAAAATATCCCTCACGCTTAATAATAGAAAAAGAGTCGTACAAAGAAGTCAACTCCTTGCATCTGATTCCCTTGCAGCTGTTACTGCTATCAATAATCGGAGCCAGAATGAAGAGAGTCTTCTGAAGACATCCATAATATGAAGGTTGATGGTTTGGAGGTTGTTATTTCCTTCAAGCAAAGAGAGGCTAACAGAGTGGCACATTCTGATTCCGTTGCAGCTGTTACTGCTATCAATAATCGGAGCATTCCTATCATTGAAGACATCCATAATATGAAGGCTGTTGGGAGGTTGTTATTTCCTTCAAGCAAAGAAAGTCTAACAGAGCGGCAGATTGCCATGCAAGGCTGGGACATCAAAGGAATCTGGGGATTACTACCATGGAGGAACCCTCAAGTAAAGTCATTTCCATTATGGAAGAAGATTTAAGGGGAGTCCATCTCCCAAGAGATTAGTTGTTGTTTAAATGTTTTTTTTTTTTTTTGTAGGGATTTCCCCTCTTTCTTCTAGGTCTTCGGAACCCTTCGTGAAAAAAAAAAAAAAAAAAAAAAAAAAAAAAGTCAACTCCATACGATCACCTAGAATGCTGCTTACTCCCTAACAAAGAAAAACCAAAGATTCTCCAACTTTTTTTAGGAGGAATGTTCTACAATTCACTCGCCTCTCCTTGTAGGAAATTAACAACCTCCTACCTTTAACAAGATACATGAAATGAAGAGATGATGCACGCATAAACCTGTGAATCACCGGATTAGGATTCAAACTCAAACACCTATCAAAAGATCAAGGTCGGTCGGTGGTGCACCCCTTTTAAGGGATCCCGCCAATCAGCTTCCTTACATAGACACAAAGTTAAATCTCGCATGTTCCATATGCATCTCTTTAATGAAAACACACACACACACACAAGACAGTTCCAGCAGCAACCTCAATAGCATACGATTAAGTTACCTAGAAACCATATGATAAGTTATCACTAGAAACAAAAAGCATAATAGATGATACGTTATTACTTGCAACTAAATAACATTTGCTTCACTGAGTGCCTTCAACCGGTGCAAATATCAAGTAAACTAATGTATTGAAATAACTTTTGATGGCTGTTCTCTGCTCCAAGTCATACATGATATACAGGAAGCAGCAAACACATGATCCAG
>CM047816.1:7597662-7806846 GCA_026214975.1 Gentiana macrophylla | reverse complement strand
GAGATAATAAAAGCAGTTTGATTTCATCAAGAGCGAAGATGAGCCCTATGTTTACAAGAAGGTTAGTGGGAGTGCCATTGTGTTCTTAGTGCTTTATGTAGATGACATATTGCTCATGGGAATGATGTGCCTATGTTACAATCAGTCAAAGCTTGGTTATCCAAGAACTTCTCAATGAAGGAGGTGGGTGATGCGACTATATTCTAGGAATAAAGATCTATAGAGATAGATCTAAAAGGTTGCTTGAGTGCATGCCAATCCACTATATAGACAAGATCTTTGAAGAGATTCGGCATGGAGGCGATCCAAGAAAGGATTCTTTGCCCGTGTCACATGGGGTCTACACATGTCGAAGGAATGAGTCTAAGGCAGAGGAGGAAAAGGGCACAAATGAGTAAAGTCCCTTATGCTTCGGCAATCGGGTCTATCATGTATGCCATGTTATGCCACAACCCGGATGTCTCGTGCCTTCTTAGTATCACTAGTAGGTACCGGTCCAATCAGGTGATGGTCCTTTGGATAGGCTGTCAAGAATATCCTCGAAGTACTTGAGGCGTATTTAGGGATATGTTTCTGGTTTTCGGGAATGATGATTTAGTATTACGAGGTTACACGGATGCCGTTTCCAAGCGGCAAGGATGACTTTAAGTCACAATCTGGATTTGTTTTCACGCTTACGGCGGAGCGGTGGTGGAAGAGTTCAAAGCGAGGAGACTACTGCGGACTCTACTGGAAGCCGAATACATAGCGACCTCGGAGGCGGCAAAGGAAGCGATTTGGATGAAGAAGTTCATTCATCGAACTTGGTGTGGTTCCTCAATTTGAAGGTCCAGTGCCTCTATCTGGTGATAATAATGGAGGCGATATCTCGGTCAAAGGAACCAAGGTCTCGTGAAGTCCAAACATGTGCTCTGGCGCTATCACTTGATTAGAGATAGTAGATAGAAGAGATGTAAAGATAGAAAGTCCACACGGATGATAACATAGTTGATCCGTTAACCAAGGCATTGTCTCGAAGCTAAGCATGAGAAACATGTTCACTTGCACGGGCTTAGGCATATGGGTGATTGGCTTTAGGCCAAGTGGGAGATTGTTGGAAAGGTGTCACTAAACCCGTCGGGTTGGGCCAGGATCCAGCCCAGGTCGGGTCATTCTGATCTATTTAGTTCGTGTAGTAAGCTTTATTATGATTAATAAAAATGACATGTTATTATATATTGTTTATCTTCATATTATTTGTTGTATATATAAGTAACGTCCCTGGTATCAATCTGTGATAGAAACCGTGATAGTGATTATGGTTGATGAGATCTCAAATCATTTATAATGAGGTTGAGTCTTAAAAGTCTACAATCTTACATATTATCAAATGGGACGTTGATAGTATATTGACCAGCAAGCGTATTGGATGTCTTATCTTTTAGAAGATAGGGATAGATCTAAATCTATCGAAGTGTAGAGTACACTTGGGTATGCGTGGGCGTGTATTAGAGAATCGCGTCGTTAGACTTGACCCACTTACATTAAGTGTCATGTTTATGTGGCGGTTGTGTAATTATCCTTTTGACCGGAGTCTTCATGGCGTCGCGGTGTGGATTACCGTCTTTGACACTATTGAGATTTCTCCAGACAGCAGGCGATCATGCGGTAGTGATTGGGTATGACATTGAAGCGTCACGGAGTATCGTGATTGAGTCGTCGGGAATCGCGTATCTATGATTGGGATCGAATATCCAAAATGGCGTACTTATAAGGAATATACAGCTCTCGAGAATCTTTGCAAAGTGGGAGTAAGTGTGTGATATCACCTAAATTATACTTCGGTTCGCGGATCCTTATCCGGATCGACCGACCACCGACATTAGTGGATGAGGCCACGGCCATTCTGACCCATAAGCTCGCAAGCCTAATTAAAGCGCGAGCCTTGGATCGACTACCGACCCTCAACCTTATCACGACGACAAAAGAGATTAGGGGCGGGCGACGCGATATCATTCTATAAGCGGGTCCGTGGCGGCGCCGATCATAACATTTAGAGGAAGAAGCTACGCCGAGTTCGGCAAAGCGATGGTATAAAGGAAGGCAACAGAGAGCAAGGATGGCGAAGTAGGCGACTCCACGCGATCACATAAGGGACGGCCGAGATATTCGATCTACTTGCAATACAGATATTTAGTTTCTTAAACACTAAGTTTCTTAGTGACTAAGTTTTCTTTCGCTTTATAAATATTGGGAGAATGTAACACTTTTACCCCCGGCGAAATGATATAAAGCAGATGTGGCCAAATTGCCTCTCCTCGTCTCTTATAAAACACACCGCGCCGGAATCCATGGCGCCGCGTCGTCGAAAGCACCACTTTTTCTACACTTTTATAGCCAGGATATCACAATCAAACACCGCATGAGGCGCGTCACGATTTATGCATCATCAGTTGGCTCGATTACCGGAAAGCGACATTTTCGTCACTTTTCCGGTCAGATCTAGAATTTCCGGCGGCTTAAAACCACCCATTTTTGGTTTTCCGGCGGGGTGCTATACAAGATCATCCTCAAGATCTACAAGATATCCTCAAGGCCTGCACCTTTCTTCAATCCCGACCTGTTTTCTAGCCTGTAACACGGCTCATTCTTTAATTCAGTCAAGAGTTTTCAACGTCAACTCTTTGAAGACAGAAACAAGATCTACTTAGTGAATCAACTCGGTGCCTTGCCCCTTCGTTAATATCACTGTCGTCACATTTCTATGACTTAAAGCGCAAATGCAAGCAGGGGGTTTGGGTATTGTTCTGTTTTGGAGGCGGGATCTGATCAAAATGGTTGTTTTCCGGCGTTAATCGCCGGAGTTGAGCTGAGCTGAACAGAGTGGCGATGTGGCGGTAAAAGATTTGCAGAAAAGAGCGCGCCGGTGGGCGAAGAAATGGTGGCAGCAGCACCGGAAAGTGCCTCCTTATCACCGGCTCTCCGGGAGTCGGCAAGACCATGCTGATAATCAGAGTTGTAGAGAGCATAAAAATTGCTCACCTTAACTTGAAGCTCCAAGGTTTCTTCACCGGTATACCATCTCACTCTCTGTTCATCTCAATTTTGTGTTCCACAGATAGTTTTGCTTTTTCATAAAATGGGTATTTGAAGCTAAAGTAAAGCTCAATGATGGGTATATTAACCACTGGATAAAAAATGAATTACTCTTCGAAAAAAAAAAAAAAGAATGTTGCAAAGGGGAAATAAGAAAAGGAGCAGGGAGGATTGGGTTTGAAGTGGTGAAGCTCGATTGAGGATGAGTTCCAAGACTGTACTTGAGCATCGATTCGATTCTCAAAACCAATTGCTGCAGGCCATACTATTTACCATTCATTAGCTTATGTTCTGCGATATTACATGCCTTCAGCTTAATTTAGCCGGTAATAATGACGAGCTCATTTAATGTTGCGACGAGCTCGCCAACTACAAACTCTCAATCTCTCGGTTACGAGCTCATTTCATGTTGCGACCACATTCGGATTCTCTTATTATAACTTCTCAAGGTATGAACCCTCACTGTAATTTATTCCCGTTTTTTACGACTTGAATAATTATGCTTCATTATTGGGAACTCACCACCGAACGTGATGGGTCGAGCTATATTATTTTTGGGAAACTCACCTCACTATAAGTGAAGGATAGAGTTATCTTTTGTACTATTCATTACCTCGGCTCGGCCAGCTCTATGTCCGACCATCAGTTCGGCAAGCTCTAAGTCCGACCTTCAGCTCGGCAAGCTCTAAGTCCGACCCCATCGGCCAGCTCTAAGTCCGACCTTCAGCTCGGCAAGCTCTAAGTCCGATCCCTCGGCCAGCTCTAAGTCCGACCTTCAGCTCGGCAAGCTCTAAGTCCGATCCCTCGGCCAGCTCTAAGTCCGACCTTCAGCTCGGCAAGCTCTAAGTCCGATCCCTCGGCAAGCTCTAAGTCCGACCTTCAGCTCGGCAAGCTCTAAGTCCGACCCCATCGGCCAGCTCTAAGCTCTAAGTCCGACCTTCAGCTCGGCAAGCTCTAAGTCCGATCCCTCGGCCAGCTCTAAGTCCGACCTTCAGCTCGGCAAGCTCTAAGTCCGATCCTCGGCGACTCTAAGTCCGACGCCCGGCTCGGCGGCTCTAAGTCCGACCTCAACATTAATTTCAGACGAGTTACTCGAGATCTCAATCTTGTCCAAAACAAAGGGGCCACATATGTATATACACATATATGATACGTCGGGCCCAAATAGCGGACTCGAAAAAGATGAAATATTTCGAGCAAAAATAAAGTAACATTTTAAAGCTCCGTACCAGCGAGCTCATTTTATTACAAGCTCCGTACCAGCGAGCTCATTTTATTACAAGCTCCGTACCAGCGAGCTCATTTTAAAGCTCCGTACCAGCGAGCTCATTTTATTACAAGCTCCGTATCAGCGATTTCATTTTATTACGAGCTCTGTTACAAGCTCGCCATCAACATGTGATTTCTCTTCATCAACAACAAGTCCGTCCGCTTAATAGCGCGGCACAAATAGGTAACCGACCCAAAGTCGCTTTGAGGCCGCTTGCTTTGAAAGCACGGTCCTTAGTGGACGTCGCATCAGACGACAAGGTCGCAAACTGACCCAAAGTCGCTTTGAGGCCGCTTGCTTTGAAAGCACGGTCCTTAGTGGACGTCGCATCAGACGACAAGGTCGCAAACTGACCCAAAGTCGCTTTGAGGCCGCTTGCTTTGAAAGCACGGTCCTTAGTGGACGTCGCATCAGACGACAAGGTCGCAAACTGACCCAAAGTCGCTTTGAGGCCGCTTGCTTTGAAAGCACGGTCCTTAGTGGACGTCGTCGCATCAGACGACAAGGTCGCAAACTGACCCAAAGTCACTTTGAGGCCGCTTGCTTTCAAAGCACGGTCCTAAGTGAGCAGTCGCTTCATATGCCAATTTTATAAGTCCGACCTCTCAGCTCGGCATCATATTCGGAACTCGCCTCGGCGAGCATTTTATAAGTCCGACCTTCAGCTCGGCATTATATTCGAACTCGCCTCGGCGAGCATTTTATAAGTCCGACCTCACAGCTCGGCATTATATTCGGAACTCGCCTCGGCGAGCATTTTATAAGTCCGACCTCTAGCTCGGCATCATATTTGAACTCGCCCTCGGCGAGCATTTTATAAGTCCGACCTCAGCTCGGCATCATATTCGAACTCGCCTCGGCGAGCATTTTATAAGTCCGACCTGCAGTCGGCATCATATTCTGGAACTCGTCTTCAGCGAGCCCTACAAGACTAAAAGCTCTCAAGCCACCAAAGGCTAAATCGATTCACGATTCAAAAACCACAATCAAAATCAATTCGTGGCACAAGCCACAAGAAGGCTAAATTAATCAACTACATACAAGCAACGAAAAGACCTACTCAGAGTACGGCACTTAGGCAAAGCCAACAGGCGATCCGCCACAACAGCGAGCCATCACAGTCTTTCAAGACAACGGATCCGCAAACTGACTATTACTCCCCGCCTAACATTTCAAGAAAATGATTAAGGCACGGAGTAGGGGGCCATTGATATGCCTAAATTGTACTTCGGTTCACGGATCCTTATCCGGATCTGACCAGCCACCGACATTAGTGGATGAGGCCACCGGCCATTCTGACCCGCAAGCTCGCAAGCCTAATTAAAGCCGCGAGCCTTGGATCGACTACGACCCTCAACCTTATCGCGACGACAAAAGAGATTAGGGGGGGCGCACGCGATATCATTCTATAAGCGGGTCCGCCAAATGACCTCGATCATAACATTTAGAGGAAGAACTACCTCAAGTTCGGCAAAACGATGGTATAAAGGAAGGCAACAGAGAGCAAGGATGGCGAAGTAGGCGACCTACGCGATCCTATAAGGACGCCGCCGAGATATTCGATCTACTTACCATCTAGATATTTAGTTTACTTAAACACTAAGTTTACTTAGTGACTAAGTTTACTCCACCTATAAATATTGGAGCAATGTAACACTTTTACCCCCCGGGCAAAATGATATAAAACAGATGGCAAAGCCAAATTGCCCCCTCCTCGTCTCTTATAAAAACACCACCGCCGGAATCCATGGCCGCCACCGAGCGTCATCGGAAAACACCACTTTTATACACTTTTATAGCCAGATATCCACAATACAAACACCGCAAGGACACCCGTCACGATTTATGCATCATCAGTGTGTTATTCCGAGAGAGCATGATATCCAGATTATAAGATACGATCGTTAATGTATAGACACTCGAGATACGATCGTATGGATATTATTACAGCGATAGGATTGTAAGTTACACGTAATCGCTTCACATGAAAGGTAGTAGTCATTGCTTTTGACTCTTCCGATGATTGGGGGTCACAGTGTGTTGCTAAACGCTATCCCGTGATCGTTAGGTATGAAGGGCATTTTAGTAAATTGCACTTTGTGTCTACGGCCAACATATTCGGAAGCCTATCGGGTCACACACATATGAACATCGAGTCGGATTAAAATGCGGTTATGGTTGATAACCAAATAAGGAAAGTTTATCTCTAGACTATAAAGGTTATAATGGTAAATTATATGGTGGTATTTATTTATTATGAATAAATAAAATACAAGACATTAATTATATACAAATTATATTAATTAAAGAATATTCCGGAAGTCAATTAGTTGACTAATGGGGCGCCATTCTTGAGTGTGTAAGATACACTTGGATTGTGCACTTTAATTAATAAGATTGCCATAATATTAATATAAGATATTAATTGATTTTGAAAAAATAGATTTATGGTAATAAGATAATTATAATCAATATAAGATATTGGCAAAATAAATTATAATTAAAGAGATAAATCAATCTAGTTGATTTTCCTTATTTTATTGGAAAAATGTTTTCTTCTCCTACACACTAATGGGGCGCCACTTATCACTATAAATAAGAGGTGGGTGTCAAGCTCTTTTGTACAACACAATTGCAAGAGGTCATAGTTCTTGTGAAAAATAGAGAGCTATCCATAGTGAGTTTGTGAGGGAAGAAAAGGTCGATCTAGCGACCGGAGTTTTTCCGATAGCAATCAAGGAGGATTCCGGCAAGGGGTTCGTGTGGATTAGCGATAGAGGCCGGACGCGTGGACTGCTTGCGCATTGAACTACTCTCCGTTGGCGGTCAAAGCGACGATCTTGTAGATCATCTAAGGTACGTATAACCGTCAAACTACTTAATGTGTTTATTGCATTAAACGAAGAACGATCTAGAAAAGGAAATCAAATTCTAAATTCCGATGTGTTAAACTAGTGATTTCCTAACATCATCAACGATAAATACCCCGAACAGAAGGTCAAAATAGGGGCTCGGCTGAACCCCTTTGAGAGGGAAGAGTTGATAAAATTACTCAAAGAAAATCTGAATGCATTTGCCTGGGAAGTCACGGACATGCGAGGGGTCGATCCCGACGTCGCCCTTCACCATCTTAACGTCGACTCTACTTTCAAACCGATACAGCAGCGGGCACGCCAATTTTCAACCGAAAAAGAAGCGGCAGTAAAGGTAGAGGTCAGAAAGCTCCTAGAAGCAGGAATCATCAAAGAGCTCGCCTATCCTACTTAGCTGGCAAATGTTGTTATGGTAAAAAAGCACAATGGCAAGTGGAGGATGTGCGTTGACTTCACGGACATCAACAAAGCCTGTCCGAAAGATCCTTATCAACTTCCGCGAATTGATCGGTTAGTAGATTCCATCTCTGGTTTTGAAGTTCTAAGTTTTTTGGATGCATATTCTGGGTATCATCAAGTGCGGATCATTTGAGTCCGACGAGAGAAAACGGCTTTGAGCGTTTGGAGGTTTGTATTATTATGAAATGATGCCATTCGGGCTGAAAAATGCGGGTTCGACTTATCAACGAATGGTCAACAAGGTCTTCAGTTCGCAAATAGGTAGAAATATGAAAGCTTACATCGACGATATGGTTGTCAAATCCGCTGGGGACGGTCACGTCGCTGACCTCCAAGAAACTTTTAACAATGTCAGAAAGCACTCAATGAAACTCAATCCGGCCAAATGTACTTTTGGTGTCCAGGCAGGCAAATTTCTTGGGTTTATGGTTAGTCGTCGCGGCATCGAGGCTAATCCGGAAAAAAAAAATCAAGCTTTGATCGACATGCAAGAGCCTACAACTATCAAGGAAGTTCAGAGGCTTAATGGCCGCATCATTGCTCTAGGTCGCTTCAAAATCAGCGGAGAAGTGTCTTCCCTTCTTCAAAATCCTCAAAGGCGACAAGACTTTTTTATGGACCACAGAGTGTTCGCATGCGTTCCAAGCTTTGAAGGAATATCTAGGGAAGCCGCCTCTCTTGGTTAGCCCTGTAGAAGGAGATATTTTGTTTTTGTACCTAGCGGCTTCAGACCGGGCTGTCGCCGCCGTTCTTGTCAAGGAGGCCGGAACCCTCCAAAATCCCGTCTACTATGTAAGCAAGGCTCTCAGTCCGGTGGAGAGTCGCTATTTTAATGTTGAAAAATTAGCCTACTCGCTTGTCATCGCTGCCCGCAAACTCAGGGGTTACTTCACTTCGCACACAATTATTGTCTTAACCGATAGTCCATTACGACAGATACTTCATAAACCCGATCTCTCTGGTCGACTCCTCAGATGGACTATCGAAATCACTGAATTTGACATACAATACCAACCTAGAAAAGCAATAAAAGGTCAAGCATTGTCAGATTTCATTGCAGAAACAAGTTTCAGCTCGCCTCAACCGAGTTCGCCGGTACCACTAGAGCCCGTTGTGGTCAGAACCAAGCCCGACCAATGTTGGCAGTTATATGTCGATGGAGCATCTAATCGAAATGGTTGTGGGGCGGGGGTAATTTTGATGGAGCCTGGAACGACGGAAGAAATCGAAAAAGCCTTAAGGTTCGAATTCCCAGCCACAAATAATCAAGCCGAATACGAAGCAGTTATAGCCGGGCTCAAACTGGCAAAAGACTTAAGCGTGCAAAATGTTGAAGTATATTGTGATTCTCAACTCAGCGTCAACCAAATCTCAGGGAACTATGACACACATTGCGGTATTCTCGAGAAGTACGGTGAGATTGTTCGACGATTGAAAACCGGTTTCAACTATTGCGAGTTCATCAGAATTCGGAGGGAAGACAACGAGCGGGCAGACTATCTCTCAAAACTATCTCTCAAAGAGGAGCTTGCGGATCCATCCATAATGATAGAATATCTGGCAATACCCGCTATCGAGGCTATACAAGTCATGGAAATTGACGCACCCGTGCCGACTACAAGCTGGATCGATGAGGTACATACATATATAGAATCAGGCGTCTTACCTGAAGGGGCAGACCAAGCTCGCGCCCTCAAGAAAAGAGCGGCCAGATATGTTATAAACAATGGAATACTCTACAGGAGATCCGCAACGAAACCTTTGCTACGATGTGTCCGAGAAGAAGAAAGCAAGACGATCCTCATCGAGCTTCACCAGGGAGTGTGTGGGGGCCATCCCGCTAGTCGCTCTCTGGCCCAGAAAGTAATAACCGCGGGGTATTACTGGCCAACTATCCTTAAAGACTCAGAAAAGTTAGTCAGGGAATGTCCGGAGTGTCAGAAGCATGCAGACATCCCCATGATACCATCCGTCGAACAAAGCATTGTGGTCGCACATTGGCCTTTCGACATGTGGGGACTCGATCTCATCGGACCTTTCCCACCAGGAAGAGGTGGGTGCAAGGTCATCATAGTCGCCGTGGATTATTTTACGAAATGGATCGAAGCCAAGCCTATGGTCAGGATAACCGCAAAAGCCATGGGTTACTTCTTACATGATTAGATTTTTTCATGATTTGGTATCCCGCGGGCAGTAGTTTCAGACCACGGACCACAATTCAGGAAGGACTTCTCAGATTTTTGCAAGGAATTCAAAGTCAAGCATTGGCAATCATCCATGGCTTACCCTCAAGGAAAAGGCCAGGCCGAGGCCGGCAATAAACAAATAATCAAAATGCTTAAGAAAAGTGTGGACGACAAGGTAAAAGCAGGAGGGTGGGTCGATGAGCTACCCGCTATACTTTGGGCACTCCACACCATAATCAAAACGCCCACATGAGAGACACCTTTTGCTCTTACTTACGGTTCAGAGGCCATGACTCCTGTGGAAATGGCTCTACCCAGTATCAGGGTCGCCTTACACGATCCAGCAACCAATTTGTTAAATAGGCAGATCGATTTGGATCTAGCGGAAGAAAAGAGGTTAGCAACATATTTCCGACTCGCGAATTACAAGCAACTTGCTAAACAACAACACGACAAGCGAATCCGCGATCACTCATTTAAGGTCGGAGATTTTGTTCT
Source organism: Gentiana macrophylla (assembly GCA_026214975.1). Classification (NCBI taxonomy): domain Eukaryota; kingdom Viridiplantae; phylum Streptophyta; class Magnoliopsida; order Gentianales; family Gentianaceae; genus Gentiana; species Gentiana macrophylla. The sequence continues at coordinate 7,796,485 of CM047816.1, read as the reverse complement.
TTGAAATAGAGAGGCTACGGGTATGGAGCCCGATAAGGGTAAGCTAACAGCAAATTGGGAAGGTCCCTATCAAGTCGCAAGAGAGATCAAAAAAGAGACTTATGTCCTCAGAAATCAACAGGGTTTCGAACTCGACAGACCATGGCACGCCGATAATCTCAAAAGGTACTACATGTAATAAATCGGTTAGGGTTATGGCTATCCTCTCGTTTACGACGTGAGTAGTTAGGCTTTCTTACTTGCTTATAATCATCACTCATCTAACGGGATGAGTCGAAGTTAATAAAACCCGATTTTACATTTTCTCTTTTAAAATGCATGTTATTATGAGCAATACGCGGGTAGAGAATGAATGTTGTTCGAAAAAATTTCAATAAAACCCTCGGCCAAAATTCAGACTTGGGAAAAATGGGGGCAACATTTGGGAAAAATTAAAACAATCACAAGCGAAAAAAAAATCTTCAGGGAGCGACTTCGAATCTCATCACAAACGGGGGGCCACCCTCCAGAAAATTCAAGTTAGTTAGCGAACAGGTTATTGGAGATCAGATTCAACGTGCAGACAGAAAGGTTAACGTTGTTCGGACGAATAATTATTTCAGATAAGATTCAAAGAGGATGAGTCCGCTCAAAATCGACTTGGAATCTTATCTAAAACAAGGGGGCCGGATGATATTATGATCGGACTCAATTTAGGCAATAAATTCGAGCAAAAGCAAGCATACATTAAGCGAGCAGAAAACAAACTTGAGAAATTATTATTACAAAGATAAAAGTGCGGAAAACGAAAGAGTTATACAAAGACAAATTCAAAATAGTTTTACAAAGCAGAGACTACGAATATAAGAATTCTCAGGCCGTATTTCTTCATTATAAACATTCTCCTCGCGGAGGGAATGATGCAGCATTTGATCAGCATTTGTCTCAGATTCCGTGGGCTCTAGAGTCTCTCCGCCTGTCTGCTCGACCTCTTCACCAGCTTGCTTGGTTTCTTCCTCAGCGGCAGCATTCTTCTCGGTTTCTCGGCGTACCAGCTCCCTTAAGTTCTCTTCTATTACGGCGGGAACCTCCCAGTCTGGAGCATATTTAGGGACATACCGCTCAAGTTCAGCATTGGAGAAGGGAATATGCGGGTGGAAATCCCTCAGATGATCGGAAAATGGATGGGTAAGAATCCAATCTCGCAAAGTCTCAATATCCGGAGTCTCGCCACCACGAGCCCAGATACACCTAGCGATATGATAAAAGCCTTGATCATATCCCATTAGGAAATTCTCACCCGCAGTAGTCTCTAAACGAGCTTCAATTACAGAGTTCAGATCGGCGAGCTGTTGGTTCAAGGCGTCATTTGCTATCCGAGCCCCGTCGATCTGAGTATGAATATCCTTCATGGTTTGGGCGGCCTCAATATCTTTTGCAGCCAGTTCACGACTTAGCTTCTCCAAAGACTCAGATTTTGCTTGGGCCTCAACCCGCGCCTTCTTCTCGCTAGCGGCCAACTTCTTTAGTTTGTCAATTTCAACATCAGCAGCATTTAAGCGAGCACGCAGGCCAGCCCCCACCTCATTAGCGGCGCTGAGCGCTTTCTGAGTATCGGCCAGCTCTTTACCAACATCCGCGCTCGCAGATATGGTGCTTCTGTAGTCATTGACGAACTGCGCCAAGCCGGTACCAACCTAAAAAAGAGGAGATGTCAGCGAGGTCAATACTAACTTTATAACATAGCAGTAGAGAAAATAATAAAACAAAGGCAAGAAGGATGTTTACCATGCTCACCGTGGTGCCGTATAAACCCCACAGATCCTCGATATTTTGGAGGAAGGCGCGGCGGGGATCGGTCTGGTCCGCCATTACAACTCTGTTCGCAATTCCACGACCTATCTCCAGCTGGACTGGATTAGGAAGACCCCATCGGAAATACCTCAATGGGGGCACGTCAGCGATTCCTCTCGAAATTGTGATCGCTTTGGGCATGTCAAGAGGCTGTTGGCACATGAATTCCTTATCTAGCCATACCGCGGGATTCCCCTCGGGCCCAACGGGGACTCCAGCAAAAGGCATCATCGTCCTTGTCCCCGCACAGAATGTTTCAGCGGCCACAGATTTTCCTTTGTCAGCGGCCTCCTTCCTTCGTGGATCATCAGTTTTGGACTTTTTAGGAGGAGGAGCATCCGGTTCACCGCTATCGCCTCATGTTGGGACAGTCTCTTCAGCAGCGGCTCTCTTTTTCTTATCGACAGCCGGAGGTTTCGTCAGGGTGGTTTGCTTTAGGGTCTTGCTCGCAGCGGCCTTATCACCCGTTTGTTTAGCTGGCGGTTGGGTTGATTTCACCACCTGAGATCCAGAGGCCCCAGCCGCTCCAGCCTTTAAGTCAACCATGGGAAGTGAGGTTTTGATTCCCTTTAGTTCAGCAGCTTTTTTCACCTTGCCGGTAGTCTTCTTTCGGGTCAACTGGCTGCGCTGTTCAAGAAAGTTCATGGTACCTGCGGAAAGCAATATTTATTAGCGACCAGAAATATGACATGAAAGAAAACAAGCTATAAAAAGTATCAAAAAAGTAGTTATAAAAAATCCTACTCGGCGCTCGTATAGAGGGGTCGCCGCCACATATGACGCATTGAGAGGGCATGCGCTAGCCTTGATGACATTCTCCATACCAGTCCGGGTCGGTCGGCAAGGGGTCAACTATCACTAATGGTTCGCCAACACCCGCTCCAGAAAGTCCGGCCTGCCTAAGATAAGATTGCCCAACATCTAGCAGCAACCTCCAGTTGAACGCGCGGGCTTGATCTTCGCCCTTCCGGGTATAACCCAGGTCATCTTTCAACTCGGATATAAACTCGTCGTCATCAAACTGGGTCCTTATTTTTACCAAGAGCTCAGTCTGGACCGAATTCACCGATAGCTTCGAAAACGGCCATCCTATCCGGGACTCTACTTTCATACACCTTTTATCCCAATCCGCTACCTTGTCGGGAAGGTCGAACAAAAGCCGGGGCCTATCATGACTTGATCGACTGAGCGGCTGGATTTGACCGGCACCGCCTTTCCGGGAGAAACCATAAAAGTACAACAATGCCGACATCGAGGGTTCGCGTCCACTCAACCTGCTGATTATGATGAACGACATAACCACGCGGACTACTCCTAAACTGAGGTCGCAAGGCATCACCTTCAGCTCCTCCATGAAATTAACGAAAAATGGATCAAAGGGAGGTCTGAGTCCGGCCACGAGGTGGTCGTAATGCAACCACAAATAATCTTCTTGTTCCTGACCACAGGTCCAGGATACATTGGTCGCGCCCATGCTGACGAACCTATAATCTTCAGGAATGTCATACGCGCCCACCACCAGAGTATAGTCCTCCCGATCTCTAAACTCCCTCCATCGAGCTATGAGATCACTATCCACCCTCTTTTGCTCTGCAAGTTCCATTTCCACAGCAATGGACCTCTTCTTGGGTGCCCTCTTCTTCTTTGCGGGCTCATCGGACACCGCTTTCCTCTTAGACACAGCAGCCTTTTGAGACTTTGTTGGTCTCTACGACGGCTCGGCTGTTTCCACGGCTTCCTTGACCTTTTTGCTACGTCTAGCAGCTCCTGGAGTAATAACTTTCTCCATCCTTGCAATAAGCCCGCTCAATACTATCTCGTTGTCATCATCGACTTCACCTCCAGTAGCGCCCTCACCAATTACTGTGACCTCGGGGTCGGATTCTACATCAATGGGATTCGGATTTCTCTCAACCATCTCCTCTTCGACGTCGCTAGAACTAGCATCCTCCATACACACCTCTTCTGAGCCATAACCCGCAGCGGCCCTAGCCTCCTCATCCGATTCCGTATGCTCTGAGGACATTCTAGAAAAGAAAAAGGGCAAGGTGGATCAGTTAATCACCCAGATATGGAAATCGGGCCGAGGTGAGAGCAATCACACCCCGACACCTCGCCCCTCCATCTTCCTTAAGCAAAGTCAAGCCCAGAAAAACCCTAAATTCAACCCAGAAAAATCCTAAATTCAACCTAGGAAAAACCTCAAACAAATACAAAACACTCAACACAGGCAAATAACAACAATCAGGGTATATGCATACAAAGGTATTTCTGGGAAAAAGAAGCACGAAATTACAAGACGGCCTAGAGGGCGGGGCTCATGGCATTCGTCAGGAAGAAACAAAAATCATAGAGGCAAAAATTTTCGACATTATGATCTTCAAACAAGGATTTGACGAATTAAGGGCATAATCGAATCAAAACATAAATGGGAATGAGCAAATGCATACCTGATTGGAAAGAAGGGAAGAGAAAGTGTTGATCTTTGCGTGAAAATACATCTGCCGGAACTTGCTTGCACTCGCCGGATTCTCTCTGCCTCTATCGCCTGAAAATTTATCAGAAGTAAGAAAGGGGAAAAGTGGAAGAGTTGGGGGTGACACCTCTATTTATAGAGGGAATTTGAGAGGGAACGACGTTTGGGATTTTCAAAATTTGAATGTAATAATGACTGGAACGGTTACCGATTCTTCTCCGCCAATCAGAGCAAGAGACGGTTCAGTTCAAGCATCATGTCAGTGCACGTGACTGACATGACGTTTAGTGAACCGATACATCCGTTATCATCTCCAACCGCCCGAATCCCCTCTGGCGACCATCAAACCTGTTCGAGCCTACGGCCTCAGCATATTATTATCTACAAATTCTTCTTTAAGCGGCCAACATCTACCAATGCCCGATGTGTCCTATTCAACAAAACACCTCTGATAGAACGCTATTACTCAAATTAAGTCCGACAGAACGTTGTTGGAGATAAATCCTATCCGCTACAATGCACAGCATATAATCGGTCATTCGCTACCCGATACTAACACTGATTCAAGCCCGATAGAACAACATCGGCGATTAAAGCCTGTCCGCTACAAACGCACAGCATATAACTGGTGGTTTTCACCAACACTAGTTCAAGCCCGGTAGGACATTATCGGCAGACCTCTGTCACGAGCGACGACACAAAAGCGAGGCTCCCAAAACCTTCTTCAAGTTTTACTCTCCGCCTCGGCGGGCACGCCGGGCACAGAGTAGGGGGCCATTGATATACCCGAATCGGAACGAGACACTGTTCATCAAGATTAGGCTCGCTAACGTGGCCCATTAAAGTAGATATTGGGCCTCTACCTCTTGTATTCACGATCACAAGGTTATATCCTACCCGCCAACAGCAAACCGGATCTTGTCCGCTGATCACAAGCCGCACCATGTCCGCTGGTCGTAAGCCGGACATCATTTCATCGCGTGATTTCTACTCAAATAGTCAAGGTGATTTCAAGACAAGGCACAAATGAGTCCATTTGCTCATTGCTCAAAGATACTTATCCTCAGGTGGCTAGAACTTAACAATTTGTCTAATCTTGACAAATTTGGCTAAGCCAACATACTACATGCATATTTATCTTTAATTATGTATCATAAATTGTCTTGTCTATGAGCAAGTGAACCGAGCGCAGTGTTTAGCCTATAAATATGAGATCATAATGTAATAGAAAGGATCCATGAATCAATACAAGCAAATACACTCTGCGCCAATTCACCACTTCTTTCAAATTGTTCTTCACTAAACATTATCCGCAACCTTGTTCTTGCTCACGCCGAGTTCTCGCTTGGAGACATCACACATAATAAGCCTTATATCCTCAAGATAAACACTGTTACCGTAAATCTGGTGTTCCACGCAACATCAGTATTTGGGCTCAAATTAAAGAGCAAAAAAAAAAAGAATTTTGATGAAAAATTTCGATGATCGGAGTTATAAATCAAAAAGTTACGGGTGTTTGAAAAAAAAAAGATAAAACCAAACCTGAAGCGGCGGAAGTACCGAAGGATATGCATATGCGCGCGTCCCTTTTATTAAAGAATGTATTTTTGTCCGTCTGAATTTTTTTTGTCATTTTTGTAACGAAAAAAAAGAGTATGTCATATTTATTCATTTTATAATTTTTTTTTTTTGTCCTTTTCCTCGATGCTCCATGTAATTATCCTATAATAATATAAAATCTATTGATGAGAATGTAATAATATAATCCACAAATATATGATATCATTACATATTGTAAGTTGTAATAACACAATCTTTATTGTAATAACATCAGTGTAAAAAATAAAAATATTTTCTCTCACCCACCACGGACCTCAAAGAAAGTACTCTATACACCTTCAAAAAAAGAAAGTACACTCTATACTGAATTTATTCTTCCACCACTTCCAGACTTCGTCCTCTCCTCTCTGTGTCTTTGTCCGAAGAGCTTCCATATCTTTTTCTTCATGAATTCCTTTCCCACGCTCTTCATTCGCGATCTCCCGCACACGATGAGGAAGCTCTTTCTGTCGGATGCTTTTGCTGCTCCCTTCAAAATCTCTGCTGCTTCTGCAAAACTGTTCTCATCACCAAGATCGGAAAAGCTCTCTTGTAAAGCGATCTTTTTGCTGTCTAAGGTTGGTTTGAATATGAATTTTATTCTGTATCTTGTTCTTCGCTTAATATATTCAGGATCTAGAAACTTTATTTATCGGGAATTAGATATGAATTCATGGCTTTTGTTATGTTATATGTTATTTGGTTTTGCTTCTGGTCTTCGTTATGCACAATTTATGAGGTTTATTCTATATTGTTTACTTTGATTTCATATGTTTGTGCTCGATCTCTATGGTTTGGGTTACGGATAAGAGCGTTTTAGCATCAAAACCCTCTTTCTCTTTCTTCATTGGCTTATATATGGTTTACTGGTTGATGCAAAATGGATGCCATGTGATAAAGAAATAATCTTGAATCTGGGGATGGAAGACATAATCAATTGGATTTTTAGCTCGCCAGACTTAAAGCTGTTAAAGAGCTGAGCTGAGTATGTATGGTTCAAACTCGAGCTTGTATATTAAACGATCATGTTCGTGATTGTTCGTTTTCTAAACGAATATACAATCTCGTTCGAGATTGGCTCGGAAAGACTGGCATAATGTTCAAGCTCTAGCTCGGGAAATATAAATTTCAAGATTCAGCTGGAAATATGCCTCCTTTAGCTGAAAAACACATGGCTCATGTGCATTTGTTAAATAAACGAGCCTTGAAATCTGTTCGAGCTCGGTTCACTAAGATAAAGAAACGAACACAAGCGAGCCGAACACGAGTATGTTCACAAACAGTTTGGCTTGTATAACTATATAGAAACATTTTGGTTGGTTCTGCATCGTAGAGGTGCAAGATAAGGTTTTTCTTGGGGGTGTTGTCAATGTTTCCCATTTCTCTTGCAGCCTGTACACGGTCGGTGATCTGACTCCTGCCGTTGGATTTCAGTGCCAGTGATGGAAGACGATGTTGACATGCGCATCTGTATTGTCCAGATCGAGAATGAATGATGAAGATGTTCGAGCCATCGCAGAGAGTGATGTGATTCGAACGCCCCGTCTGCACCAGGGCAAGTGGGAGATCCTTCAGATTCCATTCCTTCTATGGGTGATTATAATTCCATTCCCTCTACTTTGTTGTTGTTGTTGTTGATAAATTGCATATTTTCTTCTGTTTTTCAAGTGCTTCTGCTCTTTGCTGTAAAGAATTTACTTCCAAAGTCTCACCAAAATGAGAGTTTTGCTTGCTTGCTTTGTTCTGAAAAATCTGTCTTTGTAGCCGGAGAAATGGTACTGGTAGCAGGGACCAGTTCCATATCTGCAGTATTTGATTTCTATGACTGCAAAATTTCGGTTTCAGAGCAACTCCATGATGGTTTTGTAGGAGGAAAAGACACGTTCCTGGTATTGGGATCATGATCATCTTTTATCTCATTTATCAACTTTTCAACATTCGCATTTGTATCAATTATTATCCAATGCCAGCCGATCATTTCAAACTCGAAAACTACTATGTCGAATAACATGTATGACTTCATCAAAAGCTGGGGTGAGATGATTAGCTGCTTGTTTACCAGTAATCACGTTTGTTGTTGACTCGTTCCCCTGTCTGAGACAATTGGAGTTTTAGAACTTGTCGCAGATTGCAGTAGTTCTTCTACCATGAACTTGTCATCCCCGGCGGAGACTGATGATCGGACCGATGGGTTTGAAGACGTATTCGTTAATTGTTTGACAGTGGCCTCGGATGTAGAAGGGATCTGAAATGGAATCTCAAAACTTGCTTTATCTTTACCAGTACCAAGAACCGAGTTTTGATGCTCAATATCTCCCTTAATCGATTCTCTAGAGCACGCTACTTTGCGATCACGAGACCCGTTAGTTTCTCGAAATCATTAGCATTATGTATGTCGGCATGTATAGAGACGGTTGAGCATCTTGGTTGTGATCCCAAGCTTTCGGCTTGGAGGAGAGGAGGCTCGCTCCTCGCATTTGAGCTACTACGTGTTTTGCTCGGTTCATAACCGGAGCGATCGCATCAAAGACAAAGCTCAAATGCTTGGGTTGATATAGAAGATGTGTTAAAATATGGGTTAATACTATAGTTTAATATCTTTTATCTCTTTTTCTAAGTGTCCTAATGATGTAATTAGGATACTTTTCCTATTTTTGGCCCGAAAGCTTCGTTCATAGTTGTTGGCACTGCTCATAGCCGTTGGAGCAGTGTTTTCGGGTCATTGGAGGTTTTCTTTATATATTGTAACCTTCCCTTATGTTCTCCATAAGGTTCTATCAATAAAATATAAGTTTCCTCCTATCTTTTTCTACATGGTATCAGAGCCTTGTACCTAAAGATCTTCTTCTTCTTCCTCAATCCCATTTTCTGAGATTTTTCAAAATCACAAAAATGGCATCTACTGCTGAATCCTCTGATGTAACTCCATCTTCAAATTCAATTGGAGTTACACTCAATCAAGGGGGTAGCAATGATAACTCACACCTTCTCACAAACCACAAATTCGATGGAAACAACTACCATTTGTGGTCCAGATCCCTGCTCATGTTCATTGCTAGAAAGAGCAGGGAAGGGTACTTAACTGGTGAAATTACTGAGCCTGCTGCAAATGATCCTCAACTGAGGCAATGGAAGGCTGAAAACAATGTGATTATGTCATGGCTTGTGGGGTCCATGACCAGGAGTAAAGTGAGAACTTCATGTTCTACAACACCGCATCGTAAATGCAGGATCTTTGTTCATGACCTCCACTCCAAGAAGGACAACACATCAGCCATCTATGATCTAAAATCTCAATTAAAGGATCTAAGGCAGGGTGATCAAGATGTCACTCAGTACTACAACCAGTTGAACAAAATCTGGCAACAACTTGATCTTTTCAGTGATCACAAATGGAAGTGCCCTACTGATGCAAAAATTCACAAGGGCGATACTGAGAATGACCGGGTCTTTACCTTCCTAATGGGACTACACCCTAGTCTGGATGATGTGGGGTAGGATTCTTGGCAAATCTCCTCTTCCTTGCCTCAAGTCTGCCTTCTCTGAGGTCAAACACGAGGAAAGTAGGAGAAAACTAATGCTGGGAACTCGACCTCACCAATCTTCTACTCAACCTGATGTTCCTGCCTCTGCACTAGTTTCAAAAGGAGCTCCTTCTCAAAAGGGCAAGAAAGAAAGGCCTTTCTGTGATCACTGCAAGAAAGTTGGGCATCCTAAAGAGTCTTGCTGGAAGCTTTATGGAAGCCTGCTGACTGGAAACCCAAAACTGGGACAGGAAAGGAGTTCCAAGGCCCCTGTGTCGCTCACGAGGAGTAAAGGGTACTCTGGGAGTCTCTCGCTTCTCTCATGAACAGATGGAGATCCTAAAAAGACTCCTACTTTCTGTTCCTAGCTCTGGAACCCTTTCAAACACTTCCACTGCTTCTGTGACACACTCTGGTAATCTCTCTCACTCCTACATTATACCTGACCATGATCAACAACAATGGATTGTTGATTCTGGTGCCTCTGAGCATATGACAGGAAATAAGGGGTGTTTCGCTCCTTACTTCCCTGTAAACATGGAAGATTTGTGAAAATTGCAGATGGATCCACTTCCAAAGTTCGAGGAATAGGATCCATCATTTTCTCCAAGGATCTGATCCTTGATCAGGTGCTGTATGTCCCAAATCTGTCTTGTAATCTCTTATCAGTTAAACTGGTTAAGAGACGGAACTTATCTGTGATGTTTCATGAGAATAAATGTGTCCTACAGGAGACCAACTCTGGGAAGATGATTGGCAATGCCAGTGCTACTTCTGGCCTCTACATGCTAGCTGCTAACACTGGTTCTCTGAATGAACAGAACACTGCCTTTGTCACTGGTTCTGTTAGTTATAATAATAGTGACCCTATTGTTTTGTGGCACTATAGATTGGGTCACCCCAACTTCTTGTACCTAAAAAGGCTCATGCCTCGGTTGTTTATCAATAAAAACGTGTCAGATTTTCAGTGTGAAGTCTGTTGTATGGCAAAACAAAGTAGGACTATGTTTCATACTAAGTCTTATGCTCCTTCCAAGCCTTTCCATCTTATACATAGTGATATTTGGGGACCTTCAAAGGCCAAGAATATCACTGGTACAAGATGGTTCATCACCTTCATTGATGATCACACCAGACTTTGTTGGGCGTTCTTAATGAAGGAAAAGGCTGAAGCAAGAGCTATCTTCATGAATTTTTTCCTCATGATTAAGAATCAATTTGATACTGATATCAAGATACTCAAATCAGATAATGGATCCGAGTATCTTGAAAAACAACTGGGAACTTTCTTCAAGGAAAAGGGTATCATCCACCTAACTTCCTGTGTTGACACTCCCCAACAAAATGGGGTTGCAGATTGAAAAAACAGGCACCTCCTAGACACAGCTAGGGCCCTCATGTTTGTCATGAAGGTGCCCAAGCACTTCTGGGGAGAGGCAGTCTTGACTGCCACTTATCTCATAAATAGAATGCCATCTAAGGTGTTGAAATTTAAAACACCTGTGGTTGTTCTGTCTAACAGCATAGCATCCAAACACTGGATACAAAACCTCCCTTCTAAGGTTTTTGGATGTACTGTGTATGTCCACAATCACCACAGGACCAAGCTTGAACCTAAGGCATTCAAGTGTCTTTATTGGCTATTCTCCAAGACAAAGAGGGTACAAATGCTACTGCCCTCAAACCAGAAAGTTCTTTAACACCATTCATGTCACATTCTTTGAAGAAAAACCCTTCTTTGACCAAGAAGGAATCAAACAAGATTCCTCCTCTCAAGGATGTGATATGAGTCCTAGTACCCTGAATTCTTTGGATGAAGGAAGTATAAATCAAGAGGAAGTCATTACCTCTGATAGTACTCAACCTTCATCTAGTCTGAGTCCTGAAAAAGGATCCTTGTGCCCAAGACCTCCTATTCAACTGGTGTTTACCAGGAGAAACAGGAATAATCTTGAGGTCCAAGAAGATCAAAATCAATCAGACAATAATGATCTTGAAGTTCAAGAAGATCACACCCAATCAGAGGATGTTACTACCTCTGATTCCCCAGAAAGAACTATGAGCACAGTGGACTATGATGATAGACCTATAGCTATGAGGAAAGGAACTAGAACCTGTACCCAATATCCTTTGTACAACCTATTGGCAATAGAGAACATTTCTGGTTCTTACCAAGTTTTTGTACAAAACTTGGACAAGCATCACATTCCCATCTCTATCCAGGAAGCCCTTGGGATTCCTGAATGGAAAAAGGCAGTTCATGAGGAATTACGGGCTCTCAATGATAATCATACTTGGACCTTGACTTCTCTTCCCAAGGGTAAGAAAACAGTAGGGTGCAAGTGGATCTTCTCCCTGAAATATAACTCTGATGGCACCATAAGCAGGCATAATGCTAGGTTGGTTGCTAGGGGATACACCCAGACTCATGGAATAGATCATTAGGAGACTTTTGCACCTGTGGCAAAGTTAAACCCCATAAGGGTGCTCCTATCTATTGCAGTGAATCTGGACTGGCCCCTGCATCAACTAGATGTGAAAAATGATTTCTTAAATGGTGATCTAAAGGAGGAAGTATATTTAAAGCTGCCTCCTGGAATTGACTATCCAGGGGCAGAAAACAAGGTGTGTAAATTACACAAAGCTCTTTATGGACTGAAACAGTCCCCTAGAGCTTGGTTTGGTAGATTTACCAAAGTTGTTAAGAACTTTGGGTTCAAACAAGGTCAATCTGATCATACAATGTTCACTAAGTTATCACCTACTGGGAAAAAGGTCATCCTCATTGTTTATGTGGACGATATTATCATCACTGGTGATGATGCCCTTGAGATTATATCACTAAAGAATTCTCTTGCAAAAGAATTTGAGGTTAAAGACATTGGACAAATGAAATATTTCCTTGGAATGGAAGTGGCTAGGTCTCAGGAGGGGATATTCATATCCCAAAGGAAGTATATTCTGGATCTTCTTACACAAACTGGGAAGCTTGACTGCAAACCTGCTTCCACCCCTATTGATCCTGGGGTGAAATTGGAAAAGGAGAGCAAATCTGCCCCTGTGGATGTAGGAAGATACCAAAGACTAGTGGGAAAACTTATCTACTTGGCTCATACTAGACCTGACATCTGTTATGCCGTCAGTCTGGTCAGCCAGTTTATGCATCATCCTTGCCAAGAACATCTTGATATTGTGCACAGGATGCTGAGGTATCTCAAAGGGACTGCTGGTGAAGGTCTAATTTTCAAGAAGACTGTAGATAGAAAGATCCAAGTCTTCTGATTGAGACAAGGCGAGGATCTGTGATTGATAGAAGGTCTGGCTATTGCTCCTACTTCTGGGGAAATCTCACAACCTGGAGAAGCAAGAAGCAACCTGTTGTTTCTAGAAGCAGTGCAGAGGCTGAATTAAGGGTCTTGGCCCTAGGTATTTGTGAAGGCATGTGGCTCCAAAAGATTCTGGTTGATCTAAGCATCAAGAAAGATCACCCTATCCTCCTATCTTGTGATAATGTGTCTGCTATCAACATGTCTGAAAATCCTATTCACCATGACAGATCCAAACATATAGACATTGATAGACACTTTATCAAGGAAAAGGTTGAAGATCAAGACATCACCATTGAGTTCATACCCTCTCAAGATCAGGTGGCTGATATTTTCACTAAGGGATCTGCTCTACCTATATTCATCAAAATAAGAAGCAAGCTAGGTTGTTACTCTAATCCACAACCAAGCTTGAGGAGGGGTGTTAAATTATAGGTTAATACTATAGTTTAATATCTTTTATATCTTTTCCTAAGTGTCCTAATGATGTAATTAGGATACTTTTCCCTGCTTTTGGCCCAGAAAACACTGTTCATAGCCGTTGGAACAGTGCTTTCTGGCTGTTGGAGATTTTCTTTATATATTGTAACCTTCCCTTATGTTCTCCATAAGGTTCTATCAATAAAATATAAGTTTCCTCCTATCTTTTTCTACAAGATGAATCCGAGTTCAAGCTATCTTGTGTTGTTCCTTTTTTTTTTTCGCTTCTCCTCCTTTGAAATGTGAGTTAAGTAATCTTAGACGACAAATGAGTAGCAGTACTAGTAGTTGCAGGATCCCCGGTAGGCTGACATGGACCAACATCAAGCCCAATTTGCTTCATCTTCCGTCCAGTGAATGGAGACCGTCTAGCTAAGCTTGGAGGCTTTTTTATGTCTCGCCTTAGGAGGAAGGGCATCAGCAGCCATGTGCTTTACGATACTAGGAGGTGTTGCCTCCTCGTGCCTTGGTTTAGTTTTCAGTGTAGCATTAGTATAAGGCAGCTGATGCTTCAAAGAAGGTGTTGCATTATATTGTTTGACAGAATCTGAGCAGGCCTTTGAGGAGGGAGGAGGAGGCAACACCTCCTAGTATCGTAAAGCACATGGCTGCAGGCCTTCGAGGAGGGAGGAGGTGGTGCTTTGGGAGGAAGCCCAGTGGTCGTTCTCTGCGTGATCTTGTTGATAAGCTTTGGCTGGTTACGTCTCATGGGAGAACTATTTTCTCTAGGTTTCCCTACTCGAAGAGCCATAGTGATAGTCTTTATTGTTCTGGGTTCGGGTTGTTTAACTTCCGAGTCCACAATGGTTTCAACTCTGTGTTCATTGTTTTCGTGAACTTGCTCATGAGTACTCGGATTCTGAGCGAATTCATCATTGCCGTTTCTTTTTTCACTTTGAACATTCTTCTCACTTGAAAGCATTACTGTCCATGCCACTGCAAGAACTATTACTACTTTGGCTTTCAACTGTATTGTTCCGGACATTACGAGCAATAGAGGGAGGTTTTTCAGGAACAGATGGACTAAGGAAACACGGTATTGATTAACATAAGGCTGTAGGTATGGGTTCTTTAGAACTTCGGACGATGTTCAGGATTCTTTCTCAGCATGAACTTGATAAGAGACTTCAAGGAGGGAGAATAGCATGGAGGTAGAGGGCGGCCGATAGATGATCGGTTTATCTTGCTAATTAATCCTGCCATGTCAAAAGCCTTGAATGCAGGTCGATGAGCAGCCATTACATACTACATACAGCAACCAGGTGACCCAATATCCGATTTGAAACCATACGGGATATCAGCAAGAAGTTCAGGGCACATGTAATTTGAGGTTCCATTGTTCCAACTACCAAAGAAGCCAAAGGCATCAGCTTAAAAAGTTTTGGCGAGTCCAAAATCACCAAGTCGAACGTCTTGATCTTTTGTAAGAAAGATGTTAGAGCACTCAAGATCCCTGGTGCAGAACATAATTTGAATGCAGATAGTCAACGGCTTATATTAGTTGCGTGAACCACTTCAACAATTTCTCTTCCAGGAAGTATTGTCTGTTAGCCTTTTTCATCAACTCAGGCATGTCACCACCTTCACAGTAGCCAGTAACTATGCAGATATAACAAACCTTCTCCACCCATGCTTCTTTGTATTCAATACATACGGGTGATGAATTCTAGCAATTAGAGCCATCTCTTGATGAGCAGATCTTCTGCATTGTTTCGTGCTAATCGAATTTTCATCAGCACATATTTTTTTTTCTTTCCAATTTGTGACAGACCAAAATTGCAGCCCCAAAAGCTCCTCTGCCTATCTGCTTCATGATCTCATACTGATCCATTCTCGAACCCGCCAGTTAATTCTCCTTCAAAACCCAATCAAATTCTTATTCTCCGAATGTACTCCCACCCCTTTAAGGCAGTTAATTACTCTTCCTAGCTCTTAACTCTTCTCCAAGACGTTACAGCGTCTATTCTTGACAACCTAAAGAAAACCCACTTGTCAAAATGCATCATTGAAGCTTCTTTATGAAGTTAAGAGCCATAATCACTGTGTAATGGGTCTCAAATTTCAGTGGGGTTGTGTAGTTTATGCATCATTTGGATGCTTTATTAAACTCAAATCACTAAAACTCCTGATGAGTGGGGTTGTGTAGTTTATGCATCATTTGGTTGCTTTCTGTTCTTTTCTAGCTCTGACCTGAATTCCTGAAGTTAACATTACTTGCAAAGTATATATTTTTTTTTAATCCAATAAATTTGTTGATAATTGTCTCCCTTCGTCTGCTTTTGTTTCTTCCTTCTGTTATATGCTTTGATATATAATAGTACGCCCTAAAATGATTTGCTACTGGATCTAATGGGCTCATCAGAGTAGGGTTTAGGCTCATATGCGTTTCCACTTTTCAAAGTGAACAAGTTCATTGAAACCCCGTATAATGAGCTTAATCCTACCTTATAACGAGCTTAATCGTACTTATATCTGTTGTTGTGTCTGATCCTCTTACTATGATGTGTGTCAATTACTACCTTCCTCCATATGTCCTCTTTCTTGGTGTTGTGTAGAAGTTCTTTAGGAACATATGGACTAATTAAAAATTTAAAACACGGTATTGATCAACATAAGGCTGTAGGTATGGGTTCTTTAGTACTTCGGATGCAGTTGGACGATGTTCAGGATTCTTTCTCAGCATGAACTTGATAAGAGACTTCAAGGAGGGAGATTAGAGGGCGGCCGATAGATGATCGGTTTATCTTGCTAATTAATCCTGCAATGTCAAAAGTCTTGAATGCAGGTCGATGAGCAACCATTTCATACATACAGCAACCAAGTGACCCAATATTCGATTTGAAACCATACGGGATATCAGCAAGAAATTCAGGGCACATGTAATTTGAGGTTCCAACTACCAAAGAAGCCAAAGTCATCAGCTTTCAAAGTTTTGGCAAGTCCAAAATCACCAAGTCGAACGTCTTTGATGTTTTGTATGAAAGATGTTAGAGCACTTAAGATCCCTGGTGCAGAACATAATTTGAATGCAGATACGTGCTTTCTGTTCTTCTTTAGCTGTTACCTGAATTCCTGAAGTTAACATTACTTGCAAAGTATATATTTTTTAATCCAGTAAATTTGTTGATAATCGTCTCCCTTCGACTGCTTTTGTTTCTTCCTTCTGTCATATGCTTTTATACACAATAATAAGCCCTGAGATGAGATGTTATGCTGTTTACAGCTGTTGATACCCTCCTCTGGTGCTGCTATCAGATTTTCACCCGGGTGTTAAGTCATACGCTTACATGCTTTTCCTTTGTCGTTTATCTTGTTTAGATACTTGATCCCCCCATTTCTTGTTAGATCGCTATAAAACTCTTTACATTACTTTCTTTTTTTATGTCTCTTCTTTTGCTGTTGCATAGCCCTTATGCATTTACTCTTCTCTTTCATATATTCATCCACCTATGTGAATTCTTTCACCATCATGTTTCCCCTGCTGCTTGCAGTTACTACCTTTGGCATTGCAGCATTTGATGTACTAGGTAGAAGGGCATTCACACTTCAACATGCCGTCACATGTTACAGGATTATCCATGTTTAGAATTAGTAAACAATCTGGCCTAGGAACTTTGATCAAAGAAAGCAGACTTATCAATTTTGGGACATTGCACAGAACCAGTGACAAAAAGATCCGCCCTTGAAAGCTAAAATGATTTGCTACCGGATCTAATGGGCTCATTCAGAATAGGGTTTAGGCTCATATGTTTTCACAGTGAACAAGTTCATTAAAACCCCATATAATGAGCTTAATCCTACCTTATAATGAGCTTAATCGTACTTATATCTGTTGTTGTGTCTGATCCTCTTACTATGATGTGTGTCAATTCCTACCTTCCTCCATATGTCCTCTTGCTTGGTGTTATGTAGAGGTTCTGATCAAGAAAACTTTTGGCCACTGTTTGAAGATCTTCTGTGTGTATCTGCAGTTTGTGCCTACTTTTAAGTTTACAATTAAAGTTTGCACTATACACGATGGCAATCGAGACATAGAAATTACGACTAGTATCTATGCATGTTAAACTTAGAGTTTTACTAAAACAACAGTTTTCACAGAATTTACTACAAGCATTTCATGTGCACATAGTGCAATTCAATAATTAGTGATTTTGATTTTTTTGAAAGAATAATCAGTAAATTTTGCCGCTTATTTTTCAGGTCTCCTATAGCCCTGGGAGCTCTTGTCAACAAGAGCATGATGATAGCGGAGGAATGGCAGGTACGGAAGGTGGAAACCTCAGAAGCGGAATTGATAGATATGGAAAGGAGAGTATCTAGAAATGGGGTTTGTAATCAAATAAGAGTGGAGAAAGACGGATGTGGGATGAAGTTAGATGATGGGGTGGCACGATGAAGGTGGAGGCTGGCCATTGTATTTATTTCATCCTTCTTAAGAGGTAATACTTGCATTTAAAATTACACCGTAGGATAAGCTAAAAAAGCAGAGAAAGTGCATGCTTTTGTTATTCTCTCTTCCAATAAAGTTTTAGTTATTGTTCCCGGTCTGCCATTGCCACATTTCCATTGGATTAGGTGTGATTTTTGCTTTACAACAATTGTAGGTGTGTAGACGTAGCTTTCATACATACTTATATGAGTAATGTTCCCACTGCCACATCAGGTTGTGGCAGTAGCATTACTCTCTTTTTTTGGAGTGAGGGATAAAAGTTTTCTTGATGAATATGCCCATTGTACGCGTTCAATACGATGTTAAACTATGGTGAATTAGAGACACAATATTAGTAATGTACAGCTTCTAATAGTTGAACTTTAGATGTGTTTTCATGTGCATGTGGTGTCAGTACTATGAGAACTGTTATAAGATATTTTGTGATTAACCTGCCTGAATCAGGCTTTGTTTGATGAATAACGACATGAACCTTCCAACGTGACAACTTTTTTTGATGAGTGTGTGTATATATATATATGTATATCTATATATATATATATATGTGTGTGTGTGTGTGTGTATTTAAATAGTAGAAAGGACACTATTCATGTAAAGTCCCACATCGGTAAAGTAAGTGAATGCTCACCCCCATATAAGTGTGAGACATAAAGGTCTTGTCAACTCGGGTTAGCCTTTTTAGACCAAACGAGGACGACGGTCTAAGCAGTTGACCGGACCATTTATGACTCATTTAACCCTACCAGGCTTGGGGACTGGCGGCGTTACAGAACTATGCACTGCACCGTGAAAAGACCCCAATCCAGTAAGTGAAAGCTCACCCATATAAGTGTGAGACATAAAGGTTTTATCAACTCGGGTTAGCCCTTTAAAACCAAGCGAGGACGACAGTCTACAGTCCAGTAAGTGAAAGCTCACCCATATAAGTGTGAGACATAAATGTTTTGTCAACTCGGGTTAGCCCTTTTAGATCAAGCGAGGACGACGGTCTAAGCAGTTGGCCAGACTATTTTTGACTCATTTAATGCTACCAGGCCTAGGGTTTGGGGTGTTACAATTCAATTTATGGTTTAAAGGACATATATTTTGACCTAAATACCCTTAACTAGTCAAAATATGTTTGATGGGCTTAAAGGGCATGTATTTTATGGTTTAAAGGGCATGTATTTTGACCTAAATACTGTTAATTAACCTAATTTTTGTGTTCGTTTCAAAAACTTTCTGTGTCTCTCTTAAACTTCGACAAGAGGTGTTCTTGGGGCCAGATTTATTTTTCGGATTTGGGTTCGTTTTGTGTTGGGTAGTCCCTCTATATGGATTTGAGTCATGTGTCTTTCTTTTAGAAGACTCAGACTGCATTGCATGCCTCCCACTGTCGGCAAACCATGCAACTTCTTTTACTATCTTCTTCGTAGATTTAGTAGATATTTCTGCTTGATTTGATATTTCCGCTTGATTTGATATTTCCGTTGTTACTGCTGGCCATGGTATTGGACCAAATTAACCCTCTGCCTCAGAGCATCAATATTTACCTCCACCTCCGCATTCATTTCTCGCCGTGACTTCTCTTGAATTCTCAAAACTTGTGTCGCTCCATCCCCGCAGGGGCAGAGAACCCGTCGCTGTCTCGGTTGTGCTACCGGAGGATCTAAGGATAATTGATAATAAAGTAAAATAAAATAGTTAGGGAGTAGAAGGGAATTCTCTAAGAAAAAAATGGATTATGGGATTGAACTCAATATTTTTTTGAAAAATTGGCGGGATAAAAACCGATGACTGGGACTACATGCTTGAGTAAGGAGTTGATCTTTTTGTGTTGGGGTTTTCCTAGTTGACGTTTTGGTTCTTCTTCTTTAACTGAAGGTTCCCTGCTTTTGAGCAATTTCTTCAATCTCCATATCGTGCAACACATTAAATATGGATCATGTTTCTTGATCTTGATATAAGGTTGTCTTTCTCTACACTATATTATCCTTCTTTTGCTCTTGGGGATTCTTCGTCGTGTTTGGATTTTTTTTATTCTCTTGTCAAAGCAATCAACCAATGAGCAAAGGTTTGTCATCAGCTGGTCCAACAGGGGCAACTGTTTTATTGTTTGAGAAATCTTCTTTGTTTTCTTGTTGGCTCTCTCTGTCTGGGCAGCTCTCCATATGATGGCCAAATTCGCAACATTCGAACAATGTTCTAAAACTCGCTAGGCGAAGTCGGTACGCTACTGGGGCGCCTAGGGCGCCTAGGCGGTTTTAGGGTTTTAAGGGGGTTTTAGGGTTTTATGCCTCTTTCTTGTCTAAACACTTGGGAAAACTTGGATGTTCGCCCAGATGGAACCCTAATTGCCTAGAAGGGCCTAGGAGCGCCCAGAAGGGCCCAAGAGCGCCCAGAAAATCGCCCAGAACCCCTGTCGCCCAGATGGGATCGCCCATAGCCAAGTCGAGACGCCCGGGGTGCGCCTAGGGCCTAGGAAGCGCCTAGGCGACCGATTTTGGCGCTTTTTAGAACACTTCATTCGAAAGAGATCAATTGAAGGCCTTCATATTCCACTCAACATCTTTTCCCATTCAGTCGTATGACGGGCTTAAGCAAAGTTCCTATGTTGAGATCCACACCAACCCTTGTGAATTTTCTCCGTGCATTCCTCAGAGTTATCATATCTATTTTGATAACCTTTCCAATCGAATTTCATAGTCTGCATACAAGAGATTCCATGAAGACTTCAATTGGAACCACTGAAAAACAGACTCAGGCTAAGGTGGTTTTGATATGGTGTTCGAGCAGGTGAAAAAACGGCTTTCATTTTGTGACATATAGGTAATGGTCTTGGATCATCCATGGACCATCCTCTAGGGCGCGCTCATAATCCTCTTTACGTGTGAATCTGGAAACATAATAGCCATTTTCCAAGTCAGTCAATTCAAGTCTTCTTCCTATTTTCCAGATTTCGGACAATCGTCGACACAAATAACGGTATGAAATAGACTTACCCAACAATTTGATTATGAGAGCCTTGCACCACGGTCTACTTAGATTGAGGCATTCATCTAGGGGAATCACGATTTCGTCTTCACCTGGTTCCATTCCAAATAGACTTTCAACAACTTCGACGCGTATTCGGTGAGTTCACTCTCATCTTCGTTGTCGCCGATATAGATTACATGGTCGGTATAACGGGCATTGATTACATCTACACCGCTTCTTGTCGTCCACGCTGTCGTAGAATCAGTAAACACGTGTGGAGCACGTGCATTTTGTTTGAGCCCGTGCGAATGTAGGTTTCTAAGGTCCACCAATACGTGTATCAAATAAATTAATATTTCGGCTCAAACAATAAAATTTACTGATATTTAATGTGTTTCCTACTCTTAAAAAAACAAAAAACAAAAAACGTGTTTTTTTTATCAACTTTTTTTTTTATAAAGATAAATGCTTCTTTATCTTCTACTCTATCTCTTTATTATTATCAATGAAATTAATCAAAAAAAAAAATTACGCATCTTTTTATTATTAATATATTCATATGTTTTTTTTTTGTGAACAAAATTCATATGCTTTCTTAGATGATTAGAATATTGAAATTAATGTACGTAGCGTTAATCGTTGAAATAATCATTAATATCCATATGTTTTCTTAGATGTTTAAAATATGAAAATTAATGTATGTAGCGTATCGTTGAAATAATATTATAGCACTCAATTGGCTTGTTTTGATTGTTGATTTTTTTTCTTGTCCGTAACACTTACCATTTTATTCGGTAAAACTTTGTTACTCGTGGGAAAAATGCAATAAGAGTAAATTACTGTTATTTTTTTAATTTTTTTTTGAGTTAACCGGTATATTATTGTTAAAACTTATCCTTTTGTCTTAATTGCTATAGCAGTAAATTGTTGTTAAAACTTATCCTTTTATTTTAATCGTTGCTTTTTTTTTATAACTTAATTAATTAATAATAAAAATAATAATTGGGAAGAAACACTTTTTGGGGAAACAAACTCACACTTTTAATATAGTATATATATATATATATATATATATATATATAGTATATATAGTATATATAGTAGAGAGAGAGATAGAGATAGAGATAGAGATTGTCGTCGTTGTTTCTTCCTTCTGAACAATCTCGAGGAATAGAAGAATACACCTTCATCTGCACCGAGAATTTGAGTAGAGAATTTGAAGACCTCTGGCCAGGTATGATTTTGCTCCTTTTTTTTTTCTGGGCGCTCCTGGGCCCTTCTTTGTTTAAAAGTGTTTGTACTCTTTGTTTGGTAACTTGTCAACTTATTTATAGATCTAGATTCATAGTTATGAAACTCTTGAGTTAATTTGTGAGTTTCATAGCCATGGAAGGCTAATCTGTTTGCTTAGCCAATATAATGCTAAAGTGTTGGTGTTATTATATCCTATATTAGATTGTGAATGACAAATTTCTTGTGCTAGTTGATTTCCTTTACTTATGCTGATTTCATGAGCCTTTTTATTTTATTTTAATCTCACTGATAGTCGAAGGTAAGACTTAATTTGTTCAAAGTTATCATGAATTGGATACCTTCTTAGAAGACTTGGGAGTAGGGACCAATTGATATCACAGGACGGTAAACTCTCAAGGAACCATATATATACTAAAACAGAGTCTAATAAATAGGTTGCTGTAAAAGATGATCGAAGTAACTAACAGCCCTATACCTCTGAAGTCTATTCTAGAAGGAATAACATTCAACAAATCGATATAAATCATGTCCTGAAACCAACAACCAAAGTGCTGTATCTAGTAATCCACCAACTAAATCACAACCTCTTTGTAATCCAAATGATGCTAATTAATACGACTACATTGTCCGGGTTTTATTCTTCTCTTTTTTTAATATCGATTTTGTTTTTACTATGGAAATCTCGATTAACATATTTTTAAGGTGGAAATAATTTCAACATTTCTTCGTTTCCAGGTGAAAATGTTGTGGGCAATCTTTTCAACGCTTGCTTTTTTAGCTCCTGCTATACTTTATTTCATAATTCAATACATGTTCAGGGGAATAGTATTGGTAATATTACTTTTTATACATTTTTATTTTTATTTTTATTTTTAATGCATAGCCATTAAATATCTTCATCATAATGTTATGTGCTCGAATATTGCAGGATATCAATACGAAAAAAAAGGTTATAGATTCTCTATCAACATTTTCTGTTGGACTAGTGTGTATTGCTGTAATTCTGGAGGCGTGTGTGACCCTGTCACACGGTGACTTGCATAACCCGTTTAATGACCCTTGCCCAGAGCTAAACGGGTTGCGAAAAGTTGTATTTCAAAAAGTCACTGAGCGAAATCTCATGCTGGTCGTTATGGTGCTTAGGGCCACAAATTTTCTTGCGGCATGGTTCATGGTTGTTTTGCAGATCATAGACAAGAAAAAACGTAAAATGCCGGTTGGGCCGGCATTATATGTTTCTGTTTTCGCGTCGTATGTGATATTGGGTGGGACCTGCGTGGAGCTGTACTCTGTGGGCGCTTGTAACCTAAGTTTAAGGACGGTTGTGCACACAATCTTGTCTGTGCTCAGTACATTTGGTTCAATACTGTCAAGTCATCTTGATCTGGTAAGTTATGATTTTCAATGTGTATTTTTTTTTTTATGTGAATTCTATTAGATAAAATTTTACATCATTATTTACAGTGATGCATTCTCCTCTCAAAACTAAGGGCGGAACTAGGATTTTCTTGTGAGGTGGGCTAGTGGAATATCTTAAGATGATCGAGTGGGCTGGATTAAGATAACTTAATATGTTATACCGGATTATATAGAGATTTTAGTATAATTTTTTTTGCTCCAAGGTGGGCTTAGCCCCCCTATGTCTTAAGGTGCCTCCGCCCTTGCTCAAAACCATCCATGGTAAGCCATTATCACATGTTATACGCACTTTATCAGTATGGTGGGCAGTTATCATAACTTGTCCGTCAATGTGATGACTCTATTTTTAATCTAAATTGCTATCAGCTTATTAGATTATCGAGATTGATCGTTTAAATTTATAACACTGCATTTTTTAGGTGGGTGAAGTTGATCAGACTCACGAAAGTGCTTTGAAACTTAAGGAGGACAAGGTTTTTTTAAATATTGGTTTTTAGCAAGTTTAAATCAAACTAATTGATATTATGATATTACTAACAAACTTAAATATATGTATTTTTTAGATTAAGAGACTGCATATACGGATTAAGATACGCAATGCTAAGACTAAGAGACATAATGCTAAGATTAAGAGGCTTGAAACTGAAGTCAGCAATTATCAAAACCGACAAACAATGGCGATACTGATGATTGTTGACATGAAGAAACAAAAGGATCAGAAGGTTGACGAAATTGCTAAACTGAAGAGTAACTTGAACCAGAAAGATGACAAGGTTTTTTTAAATATTTTTTTTAAGCAGGTTTAAAATCAAACTTTTTGATATTATAACGAAACAGAAGGACGAGGAGGTTGTTTTTTTTTAATTTATTTATTACATTATTAATAATGATTCTTTAAACAACTTTTAATCAAACCGATTTGAGTTTTATACCTACGATTTCTAACAACCCGATGGATTAATATTCCTAACAAACTTAAATGTATGTAATTTCCAGATTAAGGGACTGGATTCTCGGATCGCTGAACTTGAACGTAATCAAGTTGCGATAACGAAACAGAAGGATTACGAGGTTGTTTTTTTATTTATTTATTACATTATTATTAATGTATTTTTAAACAACTTTTAATCAAGTTAATGATATTTTGATGTTCCAACAAACTTTATTGAATACTCAGATTGATATACTTAAACCTAACACATTTGAATTTTGTATTTTTCAGATTGGGAAACTCAAATCTACGATCAGCGAGTATGAAAGCGAATTGCTGGAGGATGATGAAAAGGTGTTTTATTTTTATTTTTATTGCGTCATCTTATTCAAGGGTGTTACAAAAATAATTACATTTTTTTAATTTTTTAATTTTTAAATTTTAAGATGGCTGCACTTCAACTTATAAATTTTTGTGGCGATCGAATCACCCCTACGATTTCTAATGTCAGTTTTACTAGAAGTAAGACTTGAAAAGAGTAAGAGGAAGGGTCTTAATAATCAACAAAACTAAGCCCTTGCAGTCAAGGGGAAAGAAAATAAGCCAAATCACACTACGGATAGTTGCCGAAAATTTTATAGGAGATTGAAAACCAAAGACATGAAATGCAATGGAAAATATGAGTAATCATGCTACTACTACTTTAAAGGAGGAAAAGGCTGATAATGGACTTGCTATATATGTTTAGCAGAAGCTTTTGTCAAACCAGGTAAGTAAACAAGGGCGGGCGTGGGATCTCGGGTAAGGGAAGCAATAAATTTTTTAAAAGGAAATTAAAAAAAAAAATTCAAGGGAGGCAAACTATATGCATAGTACATATATTAATGTAATATTTTTTGGATCAAGGGGGGCAGTTGCCCCATTGGTTATATGTAGGTACGCCACTGTAAGTAAAGATTCACCATTAGAGAGAGTCATATGCCTTTGCTCATACTCGTATGTTTTTAAAGGCTTTGCATTGTCGGGAGCAATCATGGTCAGCACTGGATCACTAAATCGAGTGCTTTACACCATATGATTCGGAATGGTGGGCTGTTTCATTCAACAACTGAAACAGAACATAGCTTATATACGTTGACTAAAGCTGGCTAACCTACCGAGTAACTGCTAGTACTTGACGGTTACAAAAGTAATTACATATCAGCTACTTATCAGAGCTTAATTCCATGTCCCATTCTTTTCCAAAGTTTGTACTTCTTCCTTCCATTCCATTTTGGGGAGCTAAGGGTTTCCTGCATGAACATTTCCTTTTGGAATATAGTCATATCTAAGTTGCAGACAAAAGCTTTAAAATTAGTGGATAACTTATCATAGGACACAATCATAGCAAGTATAGGAAGTGCAACTCCTAGTCCCTTTTCTCAATACATTGGGTATGTCATCATGTATGTAGTTTTTAGTATTTGTTTCTTGAATTGTTGAGTTGCTCGCTTGTGGTGAGTCATATATAACGGGGCTCATCACAACCTTGAGAGGTCTCAGATTGGCTATATATATTCCTCCTGTTATAAAAATGTATAAATAGGAAATACAGGCAGTTTTAAGGCCATTTTCTAACACAGTTCAAGAGTCTTGCAAGGTTCATCAGTTTTCTTTCCTTGCTGTGCTGACCATTAGTGATGATTGGATGATCACGGGCACGTTATTGTGTTGTTCATCTTTTTCTTTGTTTCAATCTAGGCAACTGTCAGAAAAGGATTGTGAAGAATTCTCAGAATTATAGAATGGTTGATTTGGAACACCCAACAAACTAACGCTTTTGAGTTCCCCTCTAAATTGAGAATGGATATGCGCAGAAGTTGTGTATCCAAAGACATTTGGAGGAGATTACTCAGATGAAGCGTGTCTGGAAAAAATTATTGTAGGACTCCACATGGGGTTTTGAAGTTTAATATGTCTTAGATGGCATTCTTTTAATAAAAAAAAGTGGTCGATCAACACAACTTCACCCTACAAGTATTTAGGGACTTTCATAGTAAACATTAAGCTTCTAGCACCTTCAAGAAGATGCCTATTCTTTCGTTCAACCGCCCTGTTTTGCTGTGAGGAATGAATCAACATAAGTACTTATTAAATGGACGATTCATTGATCACGGAAAAAGTCATATATTAAGGGTCTTTTCAAAATGTGTTTTTCCATTGTCAGATTTTAAGACATTTATTTTTGTTCCAAACCGATTTTCAATCATATTATAAAACCTTATAAGCATTGATCCCACTTCAGATTTTTCTTTTAACAAAAATAACCAAGTCAGTCTTATGTGATCATCCACAAACCACCTAGTTCCAATGATGTTTTTCACTTTAAAAGGTTCCCAAACATTACATTGCTGGGAACAAGGTTATAAGGTTTAGAAGCATAGTAAGATTTTCTTATAAAAGAGTTTCAACAAATTTCGCATTGAAAAGACTTTTACATGAGTTTCGATAAGCAAATGAGGTAAAAGCTCTGCAAATAAGCAAAACTAGTCTATATTGCCAAAGCATAACATTACTACTAGAATCAAAAAAAAAAAAAAAACATTTAGAAATATGATTATCAAAACAATCTTGATCTACTCCTTTGAGCACAAACAACTTGGATTTCGCTTCAACACTGCCAATCATTTTTCCCCAAGTCAAATCCGGAAAGATGCACTCATTAGAGTTGAATTTAACAAGACAATTATGGTCTTATTATCTTATATTATCTTGCTCACAGATAAAAATTAAGATTGCATTTAAGGTTTGGAAGAGGAAGTCCCATCATCAATTTAAATTGTTCAAGAGTTATTACAAGGAAAATAAGTAGAAAACAAGTTTAAGTTCCCTGGCTGTCATATATATGATCAGAAGCCCTTTAGTCAACAATCCAAAGGTGCTTCAGATCATGTAACCAAAAAAAGAGGTGTTTTGGATACCTGTACATGTTGGCTAATGAGACATTTTCCTGATCGAGTTCCCGAGTGCCAAGGAGCTCGTGGGGCTAAAAGTTGCCTTTAAGACTTTCATTTGCTCTGTTAACAGAATAGAGAAGAAAAGGCTAATGTCTTTTATTATCATTTCGTGTATTACGTACAATGATGAACATAAAGACGCTTAAATTGTTATCTAATAAGCACAATTGTTTGTCTTTTTCAGATTACTCAACTTAGATCTCATGTGGACACAAAGGATGAAGAGGTATTTTGTTTTATTAATTTGATTTTAGTGAAATATCATTTGGCTGTTATGTTATTTAGTGTTTTATTTTTTATGTGGGTTATCATCCGATTCGTTGATATTCCTTTAAAATATTGAGAACTTAAAAACTTTACTTTTTAGATAACTGAACTTATTGTAGAATACGTAGAAGGTGAAGCTGTATTGTAGAATTTGTAATAAAAACCGGTGTTCTAATAGAATCCCATAATTTTTTCTGTTGTAAATTAGGGAGCATAAAAACTAATGTTCTAAAAGAAAAAAACAGGCTAGCGGCCATCAACCGCCCTGTTTACACCTTAGGCGGACTGGTCTAGGCAGTTGGGTCTTGGCCGGGTCCTAGGAGGGTCTAGGCGGTTTAGGGCTCAATATATATTCTTTTTTTTTTTTTAAGGGATTACTCGTTTATTTGCGTTTTTTCAGATTACTCAACTTAATTCTCAGATGGACATGAAGGATTACCAGGTAATTCGTTAGATAGTGCACTTGAAGCTGTATGCATTGAGAGGAAAATGCAACTAGCAAAGAATGATATTTTTTTGTTTTATTTTACGGGATGGATAACTAACAAACTCGCATTATTGTGCATTTTTTCAGATTACTGAACTTAATTCTCAAGTTGTCATGAAGGATAACATGGTAATTCGTTAGCTAGTGTACTTGTCTACTTGATCTAAGTTGTACGCATGAAGAGGGAAATGCAACTAGCAAAGAATGATGATGACCATTTTTTTTTTTAAATTTTTTTTTAATTTTTACGGAGATGGATAACTAACAAACTTTCATTATTGTGCATTTTTTCAGATTACTGAACTTAATTCTCAAGTGGTCATGAAGGATACCTTGGTAATTCGTTAATTAGTGTACTGTACGCATGGAGAGGGGAAATGCAACTAGCAAAGAATGATGACGACGTTTTTGTTTTGTTTTTTTTCTTCCGGAGATGGATAAATAACAAACTTGCTTTATTGTGTATTTTTTCAGGTTGCTCAACTTAATTCTCAAGTGGCCGTGAAGGATACCATGGTAATTCATTAGTTAGTGTACTTGAAGTTATACACATGGAGAGGGAAATGCAACCAGCAAAAAAATAATGATGACGTTTTTGTTTTGTTTTTGTTTTTGTTTGTTTGTTTTTTTAACGGGGATTGATAACTAACAAACTTGCATTACTGTGCATTCTTTCAGATTACTGAACTTCAAGTGGTCGTGAAAGATACCTTGGTAATTCTTTAGTTAGTGTACTATACGCATGGGGAGGAGAAATGCAACTAGCTAATGATAGACGGCTTTTTTTTTTTTTTTTTTACGGGATGGATAACTAACAAAGTTGCATTATTTTTATTCTCTGAGTGAGGTCGTCAACTGATTGGTTGATATTCCTTTGAAATGAGAAGTAGCAAACTTTAATATTTGTATTTTTTTTTTAGATAACTGAATATAAAGTTGTACGAGAAGTAAAGACAATTGGCCAATAATAAAAATGTTTTTTTTCTTTTTTTTTCCCTCTTATTCTGGGATTGTTGTCTTTTCCAGATTACCAGAGTTAAGTCTCAGGTTGACACAAAGGATGAAGAGGTATTTTGTTTTAATATTTGTATTTTTTTTTAGATAACTGCACATAAAGCTGTACGAGAAGTAAAGACAATTGGCCTAGTAATAAAAATGTTTTTTTTTCCTTCTTACTCTGGGATTGTTATCTAATAAGCACAATTGTTTGTCTTTTTGATTAGTCAAAATCATCCGCTCTTTTCTCCTTTTTTTTGAATCACATGTCCTAGACATATACTCCAAGCATTCTTATATTTTATTTCAATTAGTTGAAATAAAATAATAGAATAATGGGGTATAAATAGAATATTCGTTGAGGGGGGTATGCTAATAAGTGGACGGAAGATAACTTTAGGAAAAAGATCATTTTTTTTGTCTCTTTCCCTTTTTTTTGCAACTCTATAATATCCTACTATCTAATATCGTACTTTTTTTGGTTTTGCTACCCCTTTCTATCGTATATGACGTAGTTATATATTCCTTAAGTAAATTATTTTGAACCAAACGCCTATTGTTATTTATTGTTTTGAAAAAAACAACAAGACTTTTTCAATGATGGCCTTCCATGAACTTAAATCTCAGGTGGGCATAAAGGATGAAGAGGTATTTTGTTGTAAAATTTGTATTTTTTAGATAACTGAACATAAAGCTGTACGAGATGTAAAAACAATTGGCCAAATAATAAAAATGTTTTTTGTTTAATGTTTTTTTTTTTCTTTCGTATTCTGGGGTTGTTATCTAATAAGCACAATTGTTTGTCTTTTTCAGATCACTAGACTTAAATCTCTGGTGGACACAAAGGATGAAGAGGTATTTTGTTTTATTAATTTGATTTTAGTGAAATATCATTTGGCTGTTATGTTATTTATTGTTTTATTTTTTAAGTGGGTTATCATCCGATTCGTTGATATTCCTTTAAAATATTGACAACTTAAAACCTTTACTTAATAGATAACTCAACTTATTGTAGAATATGTAGAAGGTGAAGCTGTATTGTAGAATTTGTAATAAAAACCCGGTGTTCTAATAGAATCCCATAATTTTCTGTTGTAAATTAGGGAGCATAAAAACTAATGTTCTAAAAGAAAAAAAACAGGCTAGCGGCCATCAACCGCCCTGTTTACACCTTAGGCGGACTGGTCTAGGCAGTTGGGTCTTGGCCGGGTCCTAGGAGGGTCTAGGCGGTTTAGGGCTCAGTATATATATATATATATATATATATATATATATATATATATATATATATATTTTTTGAAGGGATTATATATTCCTTTTTTATGATCTAAATTTTTAGATAAAAAATAGACTAAGCAACAGCTGCATATTGAAACCCCAGAGCCCCACTTTTCTTCCAGTTCGATGCCACGCGACAACACAACTACACGTATTATTCCACAAACACAACTGCACAAAAGGCTATAGATTGAGTTTCATTATAGAAAATGCTTAACCCCAGAGGCAGATTCTTGTTCAAAAGATGGAGTTCTTGACAATGAGGGTATAATTTTAACTTAATCTTATGTATTTTTGTACTTTTGTTTCTTTCCTTAATATGACTTATGACGGACAACCGTCTTTGTAGTAGTATTATTTAAAATAAAATAAAAACCTAGGCGCCCGCCTAGCCGTCTAAGCGCTAGGCGCCCCCAACCAATGTCTTTTAGAACATTTATAAAAACATAAATAAGTTAAAAGACTCCAACTCCAAATAAACTCTAAAAACCCTATATATAACCGTCTCCTTTTTTTTTCCCAATATCTTCTACACTCCCCCTCCTTTCTTTCGAGTACGACCACAGATGCATGTCAATCATGCCTAACTAACTTAGTAACTTCTGATTATCTTGAAACAGAGGGATAAGGATTTTTATATGATAAGGTGGTGGTGGTGGTGGTTTTTATTTTTTTATTTTTTTAAGCACATTATAATCGGACTGATTAAAGGCTAACCGATTTGAATTTTGTATTTTTCAGATCCATAGACTTGAAACTAAGAATGGGGAGCTTAAATCTATGGTCAGTGTGTCCGAAAGGGAACAGCTAGCAAAGGATGAAAAGGTGCTCTTTATGAAAAATTACAATTTTTTTATTTATTATTTTTAGGAATGGCTGCATTTGAACTTATAAAATTTCTCATGTGTTTGAACCTGTCGGAGGATTCTTGGTGAATCATCCCTACGATTTCTAAAGTCGGTTTTATTAGAAGTAAGACATGAAAAGAGTAAGAGGAAGGGTCTTAATAATGAAGGAACCCAGCCCTCGCAGTCAAGGGTAAAGAAAATAAGCCAAATCACACTAAGGATATATAGTTGCCGAAAATTTCATAGGAGATTAAAAACCAAAGTCATGAAAAAATGCAAGGGAAAATATGGGTACGTAATCATACTACTACCCTAAAGGGGGGAAAGGCTGATAATGGACTTGCTATATATGTTTAGCAAGGACCAGCTTGAACACTTGTAGAAGCTTTTGTCAAACCAAATAAGTAAAGATTCACCATTAGATCGAGAGAGTCATCTGCCTTTGCTCATACTGGTTTGTTCTTAAAGGCTTTACATTGTCAGCACTGGCGGATCATTGAATCAAGTGCTTTAGACCATATGGCTAGGAATGGTGGGCTATTTGACAGCTATACACTTGTGTTGTTGTTTGTTGTTGTTGTGTCTTGTGTGTTCTTGTGTTGTAATGCCTCCCATTTAGTTGAAATTGCTGATGGTACGTACAGCCATTTTGGTGGCTGGAACCGGCATCATTTCATTAAAACATATTCTGGTTTTAATTTAAAGCATGTCGTCCATGTGCCTGAGCTTAATTAGCTGTAATCTCTTGTCACTTAGAAGATTAGTTCAAAGTTAGAGTTGTGCTGTCATATGTCGTCATCTATGAAGTTTTTGGTATTTGTTTCTTGAATTGTTGAGAGTTGCTCACTTGTGGTGAGTCACAACGGGGCTCATCACAACCTTGAGAAGTCTCAGATCGGCTATATTCGACCTATTATAAAAATGTATAATAGGAAATACGGGCAGTTTAAGGCCATTTCTAACACAATTCAAGAGTCTTGCAAGGTTCATGAGTCTTCTTTCCTTGCTGTGCTGACCATTAGTTATGATTGGATCACGGGCTCGCTATTGTGTTGTTCATCTTTTTCTTTGTTTCAATCTAGGCAACTGTCAGAAAAGTAAGGCGAATGCATGGTCAAAGTTGACCTCATATATACTTCGGTCAAACTGAACTGTCGCTCTAATAGAGGGTTTTCCTCGGAGAGCTTATCATATGGTTGATATATATGTACTAATAAAATATTTGCATTTTTTTTCAGGTTGCTCGTCTTATAACTTTGGCCACCAATCTTGAAGCTGTGGCAAATGGTCTTGAAGCTTTGGTTGTCAATACTATGATTGATTTTGAGAGAGAGGTATTTTATTTATTAATTGTTTTTGTGTGTTTGGGTGGGTTATTAATTATCATATGGTTGAATGATATGTTTTAATGAAATATTTGCATTTTGTTAGATTGCTAATCTTGAAGCTGTGATCATTGGTCTTGAAGCTTTTGCCACTGGTATTACAGATTTGAGTTAGCGGAGGATTGCTAATTTTTAGATTGCTGCGCTTTTAGGATATTTAACGGAGAACCCTTTAATGTTTAGTGTTTAATCGTATTGTATGTGCCATGGATCACCATACTATTGGCTGCCCGCAAAATGACAATATGAAAAGGCGATGTTGATATTGTTATTCTCTTATCTTACTATCTCTTAGAGGTAGCATTTATCAAAAAAAATTCTTTTATTTAGTTATGTTTATGATAATGATTTTAACGTAAGCTCATAAGTTTTCTCTTACACAAGTTTTTCTGGAAAAAAATCATTAAGGCCGTTTGAGTAAACATACTTTTATTTAGTTGTGTTTATGATAATGATGCATGGGTGTCATATCGTTGATTTTGACGTAATTAAGCTCATAATTTTTCTCTTACATAAGTTTTTGTGGGAAAAATATTTTTGATAGACTCACACCAACGTTTTTCTAATAATAATAATAATAAGCGTTATTATAATCATGATTATTATTATCATTTTTATAGAAACAAAGAATGTGTTACATATTTTAAGAAAAAATATAATCTTTGAGCTAGATGTGGCTTGTTTGTTACTACCCGGACACTCTAGGGTTCATTGTTTAAAGTGACG
Organism: Gentiana macrophylla; assembly: GCA_026214975.1. Lineage (NCBI taxonomy): Eukaryota > Viridiplantae > Streptophyta > Magnoliopsida > Gentianales > Gentianaceae > Gentiana > Gentiana macrophylla. The sequence goes on along the minus strand of CM047816.1, from coordinate 7,763,255 downwards.
TTTTAAATAGTTTGTTTGACGGATATTGCTTAATAAAATCTTTTGTTTTCAAAAAAGGAAAAGAAAAAATATAAGGAAACATTTGATGAATTTAAGTATATTTATGTATTCTTTTCAAAAAAAAAGAAGTATATATATGTATTTGTGTAAAGTGGATTATAATCAACTCATTTTTTGGTTTCTCATAAAAATAATCAACTCGTTTTTGAATTTATGATTATGATACTTAGGAGTGATCAAATTTTAATGAAATGAATACGTGCAATGATTTTTCCAATTTTTTTTTAATTTAAAAGTTTTTACTAAGCTTTTTTTTTTTTATTCAACGAGTGTTGTTATTTTATTCATACTTTTTCTCCCGCACAATTATTCATACCTTTTTTTTGAGGAAAAATTATTCATACTTAAAAAGGTTATAATATTCTTGAAACTTAATTAATACTCCAACTTATAATGATGTTTCCTAAGGCACTATTCATCATTGTCCAACTATTTTTTGAGAATTATTTTCTCCCAGTGTGATGATTAAAAAAAAAAGGATAAATATCAAACCATATTAATATCTTTTAATTAGTTTCAATGTATATATATGATATTAATATCTTTTAATTATTCCATTTAAAGCCTCAGTTACAACAATTTTGTTAAACATAATATTCTTTCTTTTCAATTAATTTAAATCATTAAAAATATTAACCATTCTTATAAAATGTTCATTAACATAGATTAAACAAAGTGCATTGATGTTTATTGAACAATGGTGTTGATCATTATCTAAGTTATACAAAAATATAATTAAATGTATATATTTATCTTTATCAAATGTTTAGATGTTTGAGTGTTTTTATTCCGTTTTGTGTCCATTTCCACAAGACTCTCAGCCTAGCTTTTTGCTCTCAGTTTTGTAAATTCTCAAAACTTTGCCACCATCACCAACCATCCACACAAAGCTATCTTTGACAAAGGAAAAGGCTTTAAGGATATATGCCCTTCCAATAGGGAGAATCAAGACTCCTAGCACCCACATCCATCATATCTAAATCTCTGAGGTAAAGAGCATTAAGGACGGACTTCTATAAGGAATCATAACCCCTCACCGAATCCGCGCGAGACTACCTTGGCAAGAAGAACAACATTGTTATTCCAAGATTTTCTTATACCCAAACCCCTAGGTATTTAGGTTTGGCTATAGTATCCGGCCCAGCTGAGACTCAGACGATGAATGTCTTTGCCTTCATTACTCTTCCAAAGAAAGTTCCTATTCAACCTGTCCAAATCATCACAAGTCTTTTGGGCATGATATAAAATAAGAGGACAAACCAACCAGAAGTGACATAATTGATAAGAGTCAAACGTCCAACTCTATTTAGGTGTTTCTCTATCCAACCGGAGAGTCTCCTCTGGACCTTCTCGCGCGATTAAGAAATTATAAGATTTGCTAGACACTCTTTCAGTAATCATGGGAACACCAATTGATAATGCCCTAAGTCAAGGGTCCTAGACATGCCATTAATATTACATATGAATATGGCCATATCTCTATCGATGCTATCACTGAAAAAGATGTTAGATTTCTCAAGGTTAAAGGAATGGCCGCGCCACAAAAGTTATCAAGGACCTTCTTAAGATTCCTAATACCCTTCTTATTAGCCTTCACAAAAACAAGGATGTCATCCGCAAACATGAGGTGGAAATTCTTGCCCCCCATTTCCTAATGGGAAAGGATTTCCAATTATTATGCTTTGATCCTTTTTCTACAAGGATGGATAGGTACTCAATCTAAAGGGCAAAAATATAGGGAAAAATGGGATCGCCTTGTCTCAGCCACGACCACTGTTAAAATATACCTAATCAATTTCTTGAGCTTATATTGAGCTTATCTTTACACCTAGTATGAGAGATTTCAACATATATTAGTTATTATAATTTTGATAGTTATATATACACATGAATTGGTTTCTTGAGATTGCATATATAGATACACATTTAATTTTGAGTCTGTGCTTCATCAACTCATCCCAATTAACTCAAATTTTTTTCTAATCATCATATATACTCGGGTAACATTTCCTTTTTTTTTCATACTGGCAGAGTGTGCATAGTACTTTTTCATAAATGGCCGCTACATCCAATCTGCATATATTCTCCATAGTTGTTACATCCAATCTGCATATCATAGTATTTAGGGCATGATCGGCCGTTTCAACTAACTGAAAATAATCTTCTTAGGAAAAGAAAAGAAAATGACTCGTAGAAAAAAAAATAATGCCATTGCCGATACAATTTGATTGTTGTAGAAAAGACGTACTACCTCCGTTCCAAAAATATAATAGTCAAGAGTATTTTAGACATTAACATTCAAATTAATGACATTCAATCTCTTACTTGATCTGTGTGAAAACTCTATGATGATTTATATTTTAGGACGGATGTAATATTTATTATAACTCCCAAACAAATTCCCATGATTTTAGGCATTTATTATCACTACACAATTTGATTGTAATGGAAAATACTAATTCTATCCACATTTTTTCCGCAAAATTTACTCCACCTATATTCTACGCAAAAATTACTCCAGCTATATTGTTCGATCCATCAGTACTACTACTTTTTTTTTTCCTGAAAGTACATTTATTTTATTGATTGTTAGAGCACTCGTATCAGATCTTCTTCACGAATACCCTACTTTACCGTTTTTTTTAGGGGTCCTACTTTACCGTTTTAAATACATGAAATGCATCAGATTCTCCATTTTATATAAATCACTAGATATAAAGGAAAAATAGAATCTAGATATTACCTATTTTACATAAAACAGTAGATGAATAGAATCTGGATGAATACGTTTGCTGTAAATTTTACACAATCTGTATTTTACAGAATATATATATATATATATATATATATATATATATATATATATTTGAAACGATCATTTTATTTTATTCTGCCACTACGGGCAAGCCAAAAAGATTGTACATAGTGTCAAAAACGCCCAAACAGGCAGCAACAAACTTGAAATCAAAAGCATGTAACACAGCACACAAAGGGATTTACAAACTATCTTGCCATGCTAGCATACGATTCTTGGCACGTTCAACTGCTTGCGATGAGAACACAAACGCCGGGGGAGCGTTCACTTGCCGTATCATGAACTGTTTCTCCATTCATTAGTCTTTTATTATCCCACATTGGTTAGAAAGTCTTTTATATTTGTTATTATTTTTATTTATTGTTATTTTGTCCCACATTGCTAAAATGGCAATTGGACTTGGAGTCTGTAGCCTATATAAGGCACCTAGGTAGTTCTTTTACAAACAGTTTAATTTTGAGTGAAAATTTGATTAAGTCTATTGACTTGTTTATCACTTGCGAGTGATGATCTCTTCGTTGTAGAGTTCCACCCCTTAGAGAACTTATCAGCGCCTTGAGCAAGTGTTGTGGCGTTCTTGCCAACGTTCTTAGATTGGATTATCTAAGATAGTTGTTTTGAGCTCGTCATTGGTTTTCTTTAGAAGATCCTAGGGCAAATCCCGTTCTTGAATCGTATCACGGTGTCTCTGTATCAGGGGTGACCACTGCATCGCGGTGGTCAATGGATCTGGGGTGGTCAATACATCGCGGTGTCACTTCATTGAGGCGTCTCATTGAGGCGTCTCTGCATCGTGGAGTCTCTGCATCAGAGGTGTCGCTGCATCGGGGTAGTCAATGGACTTGGGGTGGTTAATGCATCACGGTGTCACTTCATCGAGGTGTCTCTGCATCACAGTGTCTCTGCATCGGGGGTGGTCACTGCATCGCGTTGTCTTTACATCGAGGGTGGTCACTGCATCGCGGTGTCTCTGAATCGGGGGTGGTCACTGCATCGCGGTTGTTAGTGCATCGCGGTGTCACTTCATCGATGTGTCTCTGCATCGGGGGTGGTCACTGCATTGCGTTGTCTTTGCATCGGGGGTGGTCACTGCATCTCGGTGTCTCTGCATCGAGGGTGGTCACTGCATCGCGGTGTCACTTCATCGATGTGTCTCTGCATCACGACGTCTCTGCATCGCGGTGTCACTAATTCATCGCGGTGTCTCTTCATCTTAGTGTCACTTCATCGCTGTGTCTCTGCAATACGGTGTCAATTCATCGCGGTGGTCAATGCATCGCGGTGTCTTTGCATCGCGGTGTCACTTCATCGAGATGGTCAATGCATCGCGGTGGTCGTTGCATCGGGGTTGTCAGTGCATCGCGGTGTCACTTGATCACGGTGTCTCTGCAATACGGTGTCATTTCATCGCGGTGGTCAATGCATCGCGGTGTCTCTGCATCACGGTATCACTTCATCGTGGTGTCTCTACATCGAGGTGGTCGATGCATCGTTGTGGTCAATGCATCGGGGGTGATCACTGCATCGCGGTGGTCGTTGAATCGGGGTGGTCACTGCATCGCGGTGGTGAATGCATCGCGGTGGTTAATGCATCGCGGTGGTCAATGCGGTGTCTCTGCATCGTGGTGTCACTTCATCGAGATTTCTCTGCATCGCGGTGTCTTTGCGTCGTCAAATGTCAAAATATCGCGATGTCTCTGCATCGCAGTGTCTCTACAATGCGGTGTCACTTGATCGCGATGTCTCTGCATCGATGTGGTCATTGCATCGGGGTGGTCAATTCATCGCGGTGGTCAATGCAGTGTTCACCGTAAAGAAGAAAAAAAACCACCGTCTCTACGTCCAGAAAAAAAAAAAAAATGTTTAAGCATCCAGGAAAAAAGAATAATTAAAAAAATTAAAACAACAAAACAAAACAACACATTAGGATATGAATAACAAAGAAAACTAAACAGGTTCCTTCACCGCCGCCGTGTTTTTTTTTTATATATATTAATTGAGGGTATATTGGTCTATATACTAATTTTGTGTCCTTATAATCAAATAAGATTTCTTGGTATCATATTTGTCTAATTAATTTCAATATGTGTCCTTTTGGACCCTTGCCTCATATTTCAATACATTTCCTACGAAGCATATATATCATAGATTTAACTTTTTAAATATATATTTTCAAGTTTTCCTAAATAAATTACTATATTGAAAGAGAGGAAGAAATTAACGATATACAATAATATGGTGGTAATTCTTGTCAATTTTGAATGCATTTATTTAATGTGGGATCTTTTATTATTATTATTATTATTATTATTATTATTATTATTATTATTATTATTTACCATTGCCATCCTGTTTTTTATTACTCCCTCCGTCGTTTTTTTTTTCTGACGGGTTCGAACATTGGTCTCTACGCCAAGTTATAGTCTAGCTCACCACTAGACCGATGCACCTTGTGCCCCTCTGTCCCATTTTAATAGTCGCTTTTCTTTTGTAATAATAGTCACTTTTCACACGATTAAGAAAAATGTAATTAATGTTTTGAATCTCATTAAATGATGCAATATGTTAACATTTATGACAAAGTATTACTTAAATGACATAAATGTAAAAAATATTGGATAATTAAACGAGCGCTCGTGTGCTCATGGTTTCGTGTGCGTTCATTAATTAAACGAGCCTTGAAATATGTTTGAGCTCAGTTCACTAAGATAAACAAACGAACACAGCTCTTTTGGTTGAAAATAACACAACTAGAGATATGGTTCATGTGTGTTCGTTAATTAAACGAGCCTTGAAATCTGTTCGAGCTCAATTCACCACGATAAACAAACAAACACAAACGAGCTTTAACAAGCCAAATACGAGTTTGGTTCATTTAACTACATCGGTAGTGTCGTTATTAGTTTTAATAAGTATGCTAGTGGGATGATCGTGCTTTGCACGATGAGGCCCTCGGGTTGTGTTGTTTTTTGCGTGTTCGAATGGCTAAGTCGTTTTTTTAATGTCTTGCATTGTGGGGGTAGGGGAAGATGTGGTTTTAAATTTGAAGTGCACTCTGCGTATTTGACCGTGTCCCATCAGATAGTTTTCCTTGAAAATCATTGCACATGAGAATAATTGTTGGCTACACATTTCAGTTTAAACGGTAGACCATACATATTCTTCAAACTCCATAATACCAGTGGAATAAATAGCCTCAAGGCACCATCATTGATCAGACATCAGACTGTGTGATACTCACTCCCATTCAATCTCATCTACGCCGTTGTTAATGATAGCTAGGAACTCCTCAATGTCAGGGTCCTCACGGATTTGCTTCAATTCCTTTCCTATAGATTCCTCGTTTTCCAAGACAAAAACCTGAGAAAAAGTGAAAGTCAGAAGAATAATAGGCAATGCAAAACATATGGAACCAAATAATCCCTAAGAAACAATTACAATGGTCGGATCATCTTACGTGTTTAAAGATGATCATGGAAGTGATGACAGTTGAGTAGCATTTGTGGTTTCAGGTAGGCACCACTTTTGAAAGGCAACCTTGAAAACAAACCATGTGAAATAGGCAGAGGAATACTTTGCAGAGGTTGTCATAACTCCTAGAGTAAATTAGATGCCTGAGAAATTGGAAAGGAAACAATAATAGTGAATCAATAGCATCTGATGTGAAAAATGGAACGCGAATTAATGGATATACTTATTCGATTAATCGAGATGGTTATTGGCATAAAAATAAAACAACTGATCAATGATCAATCCGCTCTTGTTCTTTATTGGCTGCTTTTCCCTGTTGCTGAAGGATGCAATTTGAATAATCAATACATTTATAAGCAAAAAGGCAAATAGAAGGAGCATGGTCACTTATCCCAAAATCAATGGACATGGCCATTTAGATATAGAACAAATTTATGAGTTGCATTAACTGAATAACCATCCGATAAATGAACTAAAACTCACCAAAATAGTAATTGTAACCAATAAACAACAGCACGGTTGCCAACTTCTGTTATACTATGATTTTGTAGCAACAGCACTGCAAAAGTTATGAAAGCATAGGGTAATAATGATTAGAAAAACGTAAACACTTGCACCATTTCAACATTGGAAATGGGACAATCAAGTAGTAGCAAGCTAAGATAAGCCAGAGTTACACATTACGCCAATGAACATAAATGCCTAATAGAAAGAACATTTTGCTATTAACATAAACATCCATATCACTTCTACATATGCGAACTATATGCTTATTAAACTAACCTTATCAGCAAGCAGTTGCTGCAAAACCCGAACCTGTGCTCCAGCCGAACTCCCAACAAAATCAAACGGTATATGTACAAGCCGAAGAAATTTCCACCCAATTCTAAACCCAAAATTCATATAACTAATCAGACAAAATGCACAAGCCAAAAAGGAAAGAACAAGACATTTGCAGATGATCAGACAGCCCGAAACACACTGAGGAATTGCAATCACAGTTCAATGGTTCCGATTGACAGATGAAACAACCCAGACCCGAATTAAACGCATGCACATCAAATAAAAGAAGATAATTGAAACTAAAAAGCCCAGGAAACAAAAATCAACAAAGAATAACTTACTGGAGCGGAATTGTGCAAGCCCAGGTTTGGCCGGCGAGAGAACTGATTTGAAGCAAGCCAAATCAACTACCCACGATCCTGAATGCAATTGACAGTAAAAAAATAAGATGTAAACATGAATGAACCCCAATCACATCGGCATATTCATAATAACAAATCACAAGAGAAATTGAGAATTGATGAACAAATCGCACATCCAAAAAGCCACGAACCTAAAGTACACTCGATCACAAAAACTGGAGAACAAGAACAGAGAGCAATAATCAATAAGTGTTGATTATACTCCTCAGATGTCAGAAACCATCCAAACCAAGAAAGAAAGAAATTACGAGGTAAACAGAATTGTCGAGCATACGCCAATTTTCATAGTACCATGAAAGGCGATAGAATATCCAATCCTAATACAAATAGAAAATTGTAACAGATGATAATCTCCTCAATATTACAAGAAATATATCATCATTTTCCCAAGTAACTTAAATAAGACAGAGGGAGTAACATGTCATATCCATAATTGGGCATCAGGCAGACAGAATATTAGAACTTTTGGACATAATATTGTTATGTTTCAAGTTAAATAGTTCAAAGGAGACGCTAGGATTATACCAAGTTTCATGTCGAAGCTCCAAGACAGACAAAGGCTAGTATCACAACCACTATGTGGAATTGACAGAAAGTATAATTCGGCAGAGAGGTTGCTTGTATTGAGCTGTAAATCTGATCAAAAACATATTTTCTAGTAGGGTATGGCCTTGGCATACATGCACCACGCTATGCTTTCTAATTCAGTGTTTTTCAATCTTTCATGTATCAAAGGCCAATATGTTGATGCAATGCACAAGCCACATAGGCATCAATTGACAGACAAAGAACAAATCTCTTTGATAGGAACAGTAAAGGCACTCAATAGGTGTAATTTTTTTAAAGAAAAATCAAACACAAGCAATAGGTGTACCAGATGAAATGAAATGACAAGAACAAAGAATCATGAATGCAATGCAACATGCATAGCAGATAGTCAGCAATTCAATTTCATCAATTTAGAATCCCAGATATAGAAGCAGCACAAAGGTCATACACACACCCAACCACCGGAGAAATTCGGAAATGGAAAGACAGAAAGCGGATGAAGAGAAGGCAAAGGCGAAGAAGAGAGAAGGAAATACCTGCCGGAGCATGAACTTTCAAAATAACACCACGAATTTCCCCAAATAGCAGCCAAACAACAACATCAAACCATTGCAATACGGGTCTGACATGAAATCAAAGAAAATAAATAAAGACATAGCAGAATACTGCAATAACTATTGCAGATACTCAATCAATCACAATGAATTTCAGAAAAAAACACCACCAATTTCCTCAAATAGCAGGCAAACAAAAACAGAAGCCATACACAGAGTGTGAACCAGTCAGAGATATCTGCACATTGAAGGCAAGTAAGGGGAAACTCATGGTTAAAACCTAGCCAAAAGAAAAGGTTACACCGTCGTAGCTGCAATAAATTAAAAGCGTACAACCTGGCTATCCACAATTGTTGCCTCAGCCACACTTACAAAGCATCATGGTAAGGCACATGAAACCATATACTTCCCAGCTAAATATGCAACTTCAAACAAGTTATCACTATCTACTGAATTGAAAAAAAGGTCAATATTGAGTTCACTAAAAGTACCCTCGGCATTAGCAACTATGTTTCCCAGGTCACCCGCATGGCGTATTTCATCTCCAGGAGCTCCATGTGTCAATCCCTTGGGATTAAATGTGCCCCTACTTACAAGAACCGAACGACAATGTCAGAAAGTCATAAGACTCATAACATCCTCAAATCACATTGACATTGTTAACAAAAAATCTAGACAAATAAATCAATAAGCTCAAAGAAGCAGCATGAAAATCAAACCTGCTGAAATACACCCATTGGTTGTATCACCATATTCATGCTATCATAGACCGAAAACACAAAACCAAATCAGAAACCTTTTTGCACTCAAAGCCTAACATAAGAAATGAGCAAAAACAATTTCCAAACAATAAATATTTTTATAAAAACTCACTAAATGAAACCCGTGTTTCCCAGGAGCAAGCCCAGCCACTCGAACACTCACAGTCGTCGGACCTTGAAATTCAAACCCACGAAGTAAATTAGCAAATTCATAAAACTAAAATTACTTTATGCGAAGTCAGTTGTTGATTCGGTATAAATTTTCAAATCAAAATAAGGTACTATCATCTATTATAACGAGTAAACCAATCACTTCCAGCATGCATCATCTCAATGATATGACGGCCAAATGCAAAGTTGTATTCATTGTATGACAAAAGAAATGCACAAAATAACAACAATAATAATTATAATTGAAGACATTAAGGGGAGAGGAATTAAGACCTTCGTCATCCTGGGTGAGGGTGACAACGCCTTCAACACTGGAGCTTCCTTTCAGGACAACGAAGGCTTTTCTGGTAGCGGCAACAACAGTAAGGGGTTTAGGGGTAGAAGCAGCAACAGCTGATGATAGAGATTGAAATTGGGTGGTGTATTTAACAGAAAAGCCGTGAAATGAGGAGTGAAGAGGCAAGGAGGTAGAAGCAAAGAAGAGAAGAAATCTTCAGAAAGGCAAATGAGAGTCATCGTATTACAAGCGGACCAATTTATATGCAAGAAACGCCAGTCGGTGGTGGAGCTTCTCATCAGCGGCCGAATCAGACCTTAGCAAAGTGGAAGACGACTGGAAACGGGAGTTGGAGAACTATCATTCGGTCTTTGCAACGCATACGACGTCGTTTCACATAGGCAGGTAGGAAGGAAAAAAATAAAAATTAAACATGATAGAAGACAAAATAGTCAACAAGGTTTCCGTAAATAATAGATTGCATAAGAAATTGAAGATAAAGACACGGACTAAACGGAAAATAAGGCAGTTTACATCAAATTTCCTATGCAATTTATTCTTCCACTTCCTTTTTTGGTGTTAATGTCTTTTCAGCTCCTTTCACACACTTTTCACTCTCTCACACGATGAAGAAGTTTTTTCTTTAATTTTGCTCTTGGTCTTGTTTCTTCACAGTTTATGAACTTTATTCTATATTAGTAATTTGTAACTTTGATTTCAAATGTCTACTCTCTGGGGTTCAGATCTTCGTCGATAAAGCGTTACGATCTAGCCTCTACATTTCCGAAGGTTACTCTCATTCTCTTTTCTCGTTCGCTCGCTCAATTAATAGAGCCGGATGTAGAGTTGTTAATAAGCGAGCATATATAGTCCAAACTCGAGTTTGTTTATTACACGACACGAGCATGTTTGTGATTGGTTCGTTTGCTATACGAACATACAATCTTGTTTGAGATCGGCTTAGAAAAATAAAACACAATCTAATTAAGTTCGACGGAGAAACGACAGAGAACAATCCAAGTTATTAGACTAAAATTGTACCCGTTGTTCGACGGAGAAACGACGGGACAACTTTCAGGCATGATATCAGACTGCCTACCATTTATATACCACTACTACTACTACCTTTATATATACTAGCAAAATTACACGTGCGTTGCATGTGTTGGTTAAACTGATATATTTAAATGAAATTAAACAACGTAATTTAACGTTACACATTGTTAAGTACGTGTTTAACTTATAAAATAATAGTATACTGAATAATGATAACCTTGTATGAGTTGATGGTTTCAATTATGGAATAAACATCAATACGAAAATAATCTAAACAACATAACAGTATAAACACGTCTATTGTTAAAACATAATATAAACAAGTTGAAGCATATAAGAATGAATACTGAAAAAATCTCTGGACATGTATGAGTGCTGGGTTCAAAGGCAACCAGAGACCTCCGACCAATTTTTTTTTCTTTCTAAACGGTCATAAAACCTTCAGGGGTTTAATTGGCCTTCTCATCAGATGACAGGAGGTGAGGACCGAATATTTTCAGGGTGATATCATAAGTCCGGAAATTCTCCTCCATGGCAGTGTCGGTAAGGGAGGATCGAATATTCTCCACACCAGGAAGTACTACCATAGTCTTAGATGAGTTTGTACATTTCTTTTGAGCGGGTTGAGGACTTTCAGATGGACTAAAATCATCTAGAATTGAGGTACCTCGATCTTCAATATAAACCATTAAGATTTCAGGGAGGATTTGGGTTTAGAAGAAGAAGTGTGAATGACTTTGTTGATAATGCGCATACTCTGAAAAACAAAAAACTTTGATTATAATGGAAAAGCGAAAATGTAGATTGAATGAGTTCTTATTTTATAATGGTGAATTCAGAAAAATGTCTTGATTACATGATTGAATGATTAGTACGTATCCCAAGGTGTAGGTGAATCGGGATCTCAAAATTTGATAATGGAGATCTGAATTTCAAAAGACAGCTAGTAAACGCATTCATGTCAGAGACCTTTAGTTTCCCACCTATTAAGAAGTGCCACGTCATCTCCAATCAGACCTAACATACGATCTCCGTTCTAACTTAGGTCTATGGGGCTTTTGACGTAGGTATGACCCGACGTCATACACGCGACACTTAATGGGCTACATCAGATCCTCTTACAATATGGGCCACAGAAGTACACCCTAGTTTAGGGCCTCATACTCTAGATAACTTTGATGAAGATGTCTATGTCTGATATGAAGTGCCTCTCATCTCTCGTTCTAACGATATGGTGCAGGATCATCTCGGGGTAGATCATCATCGCCGACTTCATGTTTCTGAGATAAGCGGTCATATCATTTAGCAGACTATAACTGCCATAATAATGGCCTCGTGATTCACGCTATATTATGACACGAATCATAAACCGTCCCATGATCTCAAGCATGTCCCCAATCATGTGCTTCAAAGCATCTTTTCCGGAAAATGGAGATCATATAAAACGGATGCACTCCTCACCGATTCATAACTATGTTAAAAGCTTGATCCCTAATTCTTTATGTACGCAGGCAGTTGATGAGAGTCAACTTTGCTATAATTTCGTGTGCATTTTACCCTATATTTGTAGCTTATTCGATGTACTTTTGGGGTAGTTGAGTGGTGTTTATAGACACATTTCATCATGTGTTGAATCACGAGACAAAAGATGTTTACGTCCAAAATCTCGACATTTTCGGGTGATTTGTGTGATTTATTGGTATTTGTCACGCTTGGGTATGTGGTTTATTTTTATTACAGGTTTGGCGTGATAGAGGGCGTGATGAGTGTCACAACGGTACGAAAATCTTCCAAAACAGAGTTCGTATGAGAAAATGATGCGAGACTCAAATTCAAGTGTTCGAAAAATTATTATTATCCAACTTTGTTGGGATCCCGACTTTGGTGTTGAGTGGGAGATGAGGTCTCATCACATATCCCTGTTGGAAATTTTTTTTTGTTATGAAGGACCAATTAATGAGGAGCCAATTTAGTTTATTCTCATGAATTTTCAGAAGACGGAGTCGGCGAATTTAATTATATATATAGTAATATAGCCATTAGGTCAAATTTTAACACACACTTTTTACATCAGATTTTATTTTTCTCTACACAGCAGTTTTTATCTCTTTTCTTAGGTTTAGATCTATTGTTTTTCTCTTTCAATTTCTGCAAGAACATCAGCCCTTTATTTATTTTATTTTGCAATTGGAACACAACAAAGTGACGATTCGAGTGGTGGATTGCTACAGTTTCTTTTGGTAAATTTTATTCAATCTTTTTATCATGTTTATTATTAATTTCTTCATAAATTTCTGCACTTTTATTATTACCATGAGTAGCTAATTTTATGTGTAGTCGAATTATGTGAAAGCGAGCGAAAACCCTAAGGGGGATGCGATTGGGAGTAGTGTAGTGCGTAATTGAATGTTTTAATGATTAATCCACGTCCTAAAACTGATTATAACATCCTTGAATTAGTTTGATCACCTAGTTCACTATCACACACATTGAACTTATAGATGCATTTTGCGGTGAGATGTGGGAAAAGGGGTTTTAGGATCGTTGCGTAGATTTGGCCTAGTTGTTAGGTCCGTTTCCAATACAGAGGTTTATCATCGTTGTTCGAGCAGCTCTAAAACTTAATCATGTTAGGATAATCGGTTTTCTAAAGGGAGAGTCGGTTAGCTTCACATAGGGTGGTTAAATCGAGTTGTTCAGTCTAATCGCTAGAATTAGGAGTTGGCACCCGTGGATGTCGTTAAACTACATTGGATAGGTAGGCCGGTTAAGACACGCTCCCTGTCAAGTCCTTCCTTAGGGGTAAAAGTAGCTCGTGGGATCATAGTTCGGCTATACCTTTTTATACTTAGAAGTAGAACCGGTAGTTTCATCTTTATTCTTTGCATTAGTATAATACCATTCACCATTATTGTGACCTGAACTAAGTTCTACGTCGGCTTTGGTACTTAGACATTACTCCCTGTGGATTCGACCTTGTGACCACTATACTCCCATTGACCCGATACTCTGTCGGTGTAAGTTAGCGGTTAAGTATTTTGCTATCAAGAATTTTGGCGCCGTTCCCGGGGAGTAACGTTTGATATCTTGTAAGTTGACCGAAAGCTTGGGCTTAGGTCATTTTTATTTGTTTTCTTGTTTTTTCTATTTTTGACAGTGCATGACCACGAGAAGTTCAAAACAACCTCTTATCGAGCCGATTGAAGAGATTGAAGCCTTTGCACGCCACCGCAACAGTCAAAGAAGAAAGGAGATCGTTATCGGAACTCCGAACTCTCTGTACGAAGAATAGGGATTAATTGATACGTCCCTGTCAGACTTCTCTGAAGAGATGGATGAGCTTAACGGTAGAGATAATTTGGATGGTCGGGATAATTTTGAGCCTTTGACTGAGCACAATGCACCTGGCAGTACATCCAACCTCGGGGATACAACTTTACAATTGACCCCAATCCGTGATCGTATAGAACAATTGGAGAATGATGGGTTAAGACTCCAGCAAACGATCGACCCTCAATACACTCAGAGAACGGGAATTGGGAGTAACCGAGGTGGACAGTTTGGACGATTTGGCGGTTGGAACCCGTGGTGGTAGGCGACAGGGTAAGCAGAGCGAGAGAACACTGAGCGTACTCAGAAGCCGCCGTTGCAACAACATAACACTCAGCAGTTCGGGCAGTATGACCAAGCTACAGTCGAAAGGGTACTTTTGATGCTGGCTGAACAGGGAAACCCACAAAACCAAAATAATCAGCAGAATCGGAATAATCAGCAGCCACCTATTAGCAACATGAGCAGTAACCCAACCAGGATAATTATCAGCGACAATATCAAAGGGAATAACCGAGGAATGTAAGACAACCGGGGAAAGGACCTAGAGTTTGCCGAGATTATGTCATTACCCCACATGAGGTGGTAGGGCATAACCCCATAAGAATGCCTCCCATAAATGCAAACAACATGGAGATCAAGCAGAACATCTTGAACATGTTGGGAGAGCATGCTTTGTTCCACGGGAAGTCCACAGAAGATCCTAACAGTTTCCTCGATCATTTCATGCAAATCTGTGGGACTATGAAATATAATGGAGTGCCAAAGGATGCAATACGGATTATGGTTTTTCCGTTTGCACTAAAAGGGCCTGCTAGAGATTGGTTCGATTCATTGCCTAACGATTCGTTGCATACATGGGAGGATGTAGTGCAAGTTTTTCAAAGGAAGTATTTCCCTCTAGCCAAGATACTAGACCTGAAGGAGGATATTTCGACATTTGATGGATTGAGTGGAGAGACTTTGAAAGAGACATATGAGAGATTTCGGGGCTTGCTGAAGAAATGCCCACCACATGGTTTCTCCACGGTTGAACAGGTGATTATCCTATTTAGATCTTTGGAACCAGTGGACCAGAATAAGCTCAACTCTGCAAGTGGTGGTGATATCATGAATTTTCCCCCAGAACAGGCAATGCAACAGATAAGGTGTTAGGAAATCTACGCGGGAACGCAGCGGAATTTAAAATTTTATTTCCTTTTAACCAGGATCGACTTCGTTTTAGCAATAAACAAACGAGTTAGTAGACGGTGGTTACCTTGGTTGATCTAAAAGATCGACGCTTTGACCGTCTAAGGAGAGTAGTTCCGTATAGAGCCGCCCAAGTGTTCGGCCTCTACCGCTAGTCCACATGAACAGCCCGCCGGAATCCCATCATGGATTGCTATTGGAAAACTGGTTGCTAGACCGGCCCTTTTCCCCTCTCTCCAACTCTCTATAGGATGCTCTCTATTTTACACAAGAACTATTAGTTCTTGGAATTGTGTTGTACAAAAGAGCTTGACACCCACCTCTTATTTATAGTGAGAGGGGCGCCCCAACTAGAGTGGAGGAGAAGAAAACATTTTCCCAATAAAATAAGGAAAATATAATTGATTGATTTATCTCATTTATTATAATATCTTATATCAAATAAATCTAGGATATTGTCAATATCTTATATTGAATATTCCCAAGATATTGTCAATATCTAATATTGACTAACTTTATTTTATTACCATAAATCAATTTACACATATGTATATATCACAAATATATATTTCATATATAAATATATACCAATATATTCAACTAATGAAATTGTGCACATGTACATTCAATGCACATCACACACACACACATTCATTAAAATATACATATATATATATATATATATATATATATATATATATATATATATATATATATATATATATATATATATATTAATATCATATATTAATATTTGGTAATACTATTAATTAAATTGCACAATCCAAGTGTATCTTATACACTAACAAGTTGCGTCACCTTTAGCCATAAATTGGCTTCCGGAATATTCTTTAATTAATATAATACTATTAATATATTGTATTTAATTTATTCATAATAAATAAATACCACCATATTATTTACCACTATAACCTTTATAGTCTCGAGATAAACTTTCCTTATTTGGTTATCATCTATAACCACATTTTAATCCGGCTAGATGTTCTTATGTGTGTGACCCGATAGGCTTCCGAATATGTTGGCCGTAGACACAAAGTGCAAATTACGAAAATGCCCTTTATGCCTAACGATCACAGGATAGCGTCTAGCAACACACCGTGACCCCGATCATCGGAAGAGTCAAATGCAATGACTACTACCTTTCATGTGAAAGCGATTACCGTGTAACTTACAATCCTATCATTTGTAATAATATCCATACGGTCGTTAGTCGAGTGTCAAAACATCAACGACCGTATCTTATAATCTGGATATCATGCTCTCTCGAAGTAACTCGTTTACTCCCACTTTGCAAAGATTCACGAGAGCTAGACATTCCTTATAAGAAGGCCATTTCGAATATTCAATCCCAATCATAGGATACGCGATTCCCGGACGACCAATCATGTATACTCCGCATGCTTCAATATCATACCCAATCACTACCGCATGATCGCCCCGTGGCTAGGGGAAACCTCAATAGTGTCAAAGCATGACAATCCACACCGTGATGCCATGAAGACTCCGGTCTTAAAGATAATTACACAACCGTCACATAGTGTGACACTTATCCGTGTAAGTGGGTCGATCCTAACGTCACGCATTCTCAATACACCTCCACGCATACGGTCCAAGTGTCTCTACACTTTGATGAGCGAGATCTATCCCCGCCTTAAAGGCAGAAGACATCTAATACGTGCTAGTCTGTTCATACTATCAATGCCCTGTTTAATAGTACATCAGCCTAGAGACATTTAAGTATCAAACTTATTAAAGTGATTAGAAATCTCATCAACCATAATCGCCTATCATGGTTTCTCTATCACAGTTTAATACTAAGGACGTTATCATATAACAATTCACAATTGGTTCTTTAAAAGAACATATATATGACAACAGAGAAGCCATTTAATATATGTACAAACATAAAGAAATAGTAGAAATGATCCGACCCGGTCGGATCCGGTCCAACCCGATTGGGTTTAGGACACTATTTCAACATAAGGAATGCTGCTGAAGGAGAAGGGCAGTGGGGCTCTACAAGAAAGAACAAGAAAGCGCCTTTGGAAACTGTAAAGTCATTGAAAGACGATTTGGAGAGAGAGCAAGCGTTCTACGAGAAGATGCAAGAGATGTCACTAATGATGGAGAAGATGGAGGCAGAGAGAAAGACGGCATTACAATGCCAAATGTGTGGAGGTGGCCATTCCGCTTTGCAATGTACTTCACTAAAGAAGTCCACTTACCCCTGTGATTGCACAACAAAGAACAACAAAATGTGTTTGCAATAGGATATGTAAAGAATAATCAACAAGATTTTGGCCATGAGAATAAATGAATTAATTTCGATAATCAGTGAGGCTGGCGATTCGAGTATGGCATGGAATAGCAGCAGTACAATGTGAGCTATGTTGGACAAGGTAATGGGGGTAACTGAAATCGGAACCAGCAGGGGCAAGGTTGGAATCAAACACATGGGCAGAGTTGGAATCGAAACAATAACAATCAGAACCAAGGGTTCAGGCAGAACCAAAGCCCAAATAAATAATCTTGGAATCAGAACCCCCAGAATCAGAATGCCTATCAAAATACCAATCAAGGCATGTATCAGAACAATCAGCAACAGGGCAACCAACAGTAGAATAATCAGAACTGGGGCCAGAATAATCAGGGGCAGAATCTGAGTTGGGGGAGCAATCAAGGATGGAACCAGAATCAGGAGCAGCAAGGAAACAATAATCAGCAAGCTAGCCATCAAAACAGAAATAACAATTCTGGGACTTATCAACACCCGTATGCGCACCTTCATCAGAATAACCAATCAAGCAATTCGGGTACCCAGAAGACCTCAACTGAGTTGCTGTTAGAGAAGATGGATAAGACTATCTCTGAGCTAAATAAGAGTGCTATTGAACAGAAGGTAGCAACGCACTCAGCTATCCGGAATTTAGAGACTCAAGTTGGGCAAATCACAAATACATTAAAGAAGAGTCTGAGTGATTCTAAGCAGAATCCGAGGCAAGTGAATGCCATATTCACTAGGAGTGGTAGAGAGTAGGGAGTCGACCCGACCAAAGCAAGCGGTTGTAGCGAGAAGAATATCGGATGATGAGGATGATGGCGAAGGCGAGAGAGAGAAATAATGGAAACCGAGTTAGAAGCGGTATGAAGAGTTAGTTATTTCTTTGTTAAGAGAGACCTCGCGATTGTAAGGAAAGAGCGAGCAATGGAAGTACAGAGGAGCAGGAAGCTCAAACCAGAAGAGATGAAGAAAGGGAGAAGCATGATTTCATTGTGCTGGACATTAAAGAGGAGGAGCCGAGCAAGCCAGTGATGACATGTTAAGCACTGAACTTAACTAGGGTTTGATTTAGGGAAATAGGGGATTGAGGAGAGGAAATTGGGGGATTGAGGAAAGGAAACTTGGGGAAGAAGGAAATAGAGATTTTATTAATATCCAAGATGAGCAATGATACAACTCACGCATGACCTTTATACCTCTTTGTCTCAACACAGGCAAGGCTCTACACACAAAATCACACCTAAAAATACGCACACAATGTCCTATACAAAGGTTCCTAACATCACCCTTCCTATATGACCTTGCTTGTCCACAAGGCAAGGGAAAATCAGAAATTGTGTGATATGAACTCAAAGCATCCTCCCAAGTAGATTGATCTTCATCCAAGTTTAGCCATTTAATCTTCCACTGTACAACAGCCTTGTTAAACCTCTTCACTGATCTGATCTCTAGTACCTTTTCAGGGTAGAACACCACTTCTCCTTGCTGATTTGTAATAGGTAAGCTGAGGCTGGGTTGGATGGTAGCCCCAATGTACTTCTTAAGCATTGACACATGAAAGACAGGGTGTATTTTGGAGTCAGGTGGAAGTTGCAGTCTATATGCCACTTCATTGATCCTTTCCAGTATCTTATAGGGCCCAAAATATTTAGCAGAAAGCTTGAGATTCTTCCTTAGTGCTACTGAATTCTGTCTGTAAGGTTGTAGCTTAAGGAACACATAATCCCCAACAGCAAATTCTTTGTCTTTCCTATGCAAGTCTGAGTAGTACTTCATCCTGGACTGAGCTTCCTCCAAATGTGTTTTAAGATCATTCAAGATGGACTGCTTCTTCCTCACAAAATCTTCCACATCTGTGATGTGCTCCTCAGCAAAACTCCCAATAGGCAAATTAGTAGGGACATAACCATATAGAGCCTCAAATGGGGTGAGAGTCAAGGCTGTATGGTAGTTGGTGTTGTACCAATATTCTGCTAAGGGTAGCCATTTCTTCCATTTGCCAAGTCTTTGAAAAGTCATGCATCTGAGATACATCTCAATGCATTGATTCACCCTTTCTGTTTGACCATCAGTCTGGGGATGGTAGGCAGTGCTATAAGACAACTTTACCCCTGCTAGCTTCATCAAGGTACCCCAGAATTCTGATGTGAAAACCTTATCTCTGTCACTGACAATACTGTCTGGAATGCCATGTAACCTGTAGATTTCTGCAAAGAAAACTGATGCCACACTCTCTGCTGTGTATCCCTTGTCAAGGGCCATGAAATGTGCAAATTTAGTAAATCTATCAACCACCACATAAATGACAGACTTCCCTTCTGAAGTAGGCTGCCCTTCAACAAAATCCATACTAATCTGTGACCAGGCCCTTTCAGGAATAGGCAGAGGCTGTAGTAAACCTTGTGGCTTATCATGTAAGGACTTGCACTGTTGACAGGTTGTGCATTTCTGAATGTGCTCCTGCACATCCTGTTTCAATCTAGGCCAATAAAAGAGTCTTTTGATTCTGCTATAGCAGGCCCTTACCCCTGAGTGCCCCCCATAGGGCTAGAATGTAACTGCTCAATCAGTTTCTGTCTCAATCTAGTGGATGTGCCGATGTAAATCCTGCCCTTATATTTCAGCAAGCCTTGATGTAGTGTGAAATTAGGATCTGGTTCTGTAGCCACCAATAATGCTCTGAATTTTCCCTCCACTGACTCATCATGTTTATAACTGGATATCACCTCTTGTATCCATGATGGTGACACTGAACTGATCATGGAAAACTGTCCATGTTCATGATTCTGCCTGGATAGGGCATCATCAACCACATTCTCACTGCCCTTCTTGTATTCTATTGTAAAATCCAATTACTAATGACTTGGTGACCCCTTTCATTCTGGTGTAGTAGTAGCCCTTTGGTCCAATAAGAACTTGAGGCTTTGCTGATCTGTCTTAATAACAAAAGGCTTGCCCTGTACATATTGTTTCCATTTGGTCACTGCCATGAGCACAGCCAATAACTCTTTTTCATATATGGATAACCCCAGCTCTTTTGAATTAAAATCCCTACTCAAGTAAGCTATTGGCCTTCTTTTTTGTTGCAGCACAGCCCCTAATCCCCTGCTACAAGCATCAGTTTCTATGCAAAAGGTGGCTTCAAAATCTGGAAGGGCTAGCACTGGGGAATGACTCAGGGCTGTCTTCAATTTCTCAAAGGCATTTCTTGAATCTTCAGTCCATGCAAACCCCCCTTCTTCTTGACATATCATTCGTGGTCTTGCAATGATTCCATAAGACTGAACAAACCTCCTATAGAACCCAGTCATTCCCAAAAAACCCTTCAGTTCTGTGACATTTATTGGTAGTGGCCATTTCTGCATTGCTTCAACTTTAGAAGGATCAGCATACACCTGCCCTCCCTTGATAATATGCCCCAGATATTCCACACTGGGCTGCCCGAATGAACATTTGGACCTCTTAGCAAAGAAAATTTCTCAGTACCCCTAACACAGCCTTCAAGTGCCCTTTATGTTCTTCCATGTCCTTGCTATAGATGAGAATGTCATCGAAAAATACAAGTACAAATTTCCTGAGGAATGGCCTTAGCAGCTCATTCATATTCCTTTGTAACGTGGCAGGAGCGTTTGTTAGACCAAAAGGCATGACCAGAAATTCAAATTGGCCATGATGTGTAGCAAATGCAGTTTTTTGCACATCACCCTCCTACATTATTATCTGATGGAAACCAGAACGTAAGTCAATTTTGGAGAACACCATAGCCTTACCCAACTCATCCAACAAATCATCAATGAGTGGAATGGGGTAACTGTCCTTCACTGTCATATCATTCAACCTTCTATAGTCTACACAACCTCTCCAAGTGCCATCTTTCTTCTTGACCAAAAGCATGGGTGAAGAGAATGGACTGTGGCTATGCCTCACTATTCCCTGTTTCAACATCTCATCCACCAACAACTCAATGTCATTTTTTTGGTGGTGTGAATACCTGTATGGCTTTAATTTCATTGAACTAGCACCTTCCTTCAGCTCAATTGCGTGTTCATTCCCTCTTTTAGGTGGTAACCCTGTTGGTGTAGCAAAAACATCCTTGTACTCCTCCAAAAGGGATGATAATTCCTTTGGATCACACTCAGATTTAGGAGCATAGTCTTGGATCATGTTTAGGCATCCCAGAAGGCTATAGGTGCCCTTTTTCATACTGGAGACCAGCTTTTTACAGCTAATCAGTTTAAGCTGTCCCAATTCAGGGGATCCTTGAAGGGATATTTGAGCACCTTCTTTGACAAAATTCATACACATGTTGTTGAAGTTGAAGGTTACTGGGCTGTACTTCCCCATCCAATCTACTCCAAGCACCATATCACAGCCCCTTAGCCTGATCAACCTGATATCATGCTGGAAATCAGTGCCCTGCATGCTCCAGGTAAGAGAAGGACACTTGCGCTCACTAGTGAGGGTATTCCCATTAGCTACAGTGATAACCATTGAGTGGCTAGGCTCAATGCTACACCCTGCATCCTTAGCCACTTGGTAATCTAGGAAAGAGTGGGATGCACCACTGTCAATTAGTATCATGATCTGTTTCTTTTTAATCATACCCTTGATCTTAAATGTATTAGGTGATATCTGTCCAGCCAAAGAGTATACTGACAATTGAGTAGGTTCAGCAGATTCCCCATTCACAAAATCCTCTTCTCCTAGGAAATCTTCATCTTCAGCTAGTATGAGGTGTAGGTGTTTCTGTTTACACTTGTGTCCAGGTGTATACTTTTCATCACACCGGAAACACAGCCCTTTGGCTCTCTTATCTTGTATCTCCTTTGGTGTTATAGCCCTTTGTAGTACTGGTTTGGGGTCTTGTTGCTTGTATTCTAACTGTGGCATTTTATCGAACACCTTAGGAGCATGAGCTGGCTGTCTTACCTGTCCAGTAGAATACGAAATCTTAGGCAGTGGTTTAAGGATAGTAGGACGCATTCCTGGCACCTTGCAGCTTCCACCGCAGATGACATAGTGTCCGGATTCATCAACCTTACCATCGATTTGATTTCTGGTTTGAGTCCTCTAATGAAACAGGAGATGTAATGGTAGTCTGTCAGTCTGAGGCATTGCATCTGCACTAATGTCCTCAATTCTTCAAACTCAGCGAGGTACTCATCAACGTAACCTACCTGCTTCAACTGATGGAAATCATCAACTGCCATGTCCATAGATTTACAGCCAAACCTCTTTAAAACTTCTTCTCTCATCGTAGGCCAAGTGATGTGAGGGTAACTCATTCTAAGACCTCCAAACCAAACGTCTGCAGCTCCTCGAAGATGCATTTCTGCGTAATTGACCTTCTGATTAACAGGAGTGTCATGAATTTGAAAATACCTTTCACTCCTTCTAATCCACTCCATTGGAGAATCTCCATTAAACAGAGGAAAATCGATCTTCGAAGCTTTGTAATGAGGTCCATACCTCAAATTAACCTCTGATGGTTCGGCTGAATCTTGTCTTAATGGAGGAGTGGGGAGTATTCCATCACCCGTACTTGCAGCAGGAGCTTCGAAATGAATTTCTGGTTTCTTATTATCCTTATCGATCAACTGTTTGATCATTTGCTTCAAAGAATCCAGTTGATCCTCAACCTTCAACGCATGAGATTCGACCTTCTGTATATGAACCTCCACCTTCTGAATCTGATTTCCGATTGATTGATCAACTCGGACCTGCATCTCTTCCATATGTAAGGTGAATTCCTCGGTCATTTTCTGCTGATTCGTTCTAAGCTCTTCTATGGATTTAGCAGCCATTGCAAACAATCACAGGTACAGGAGAAAATCTCTGATACCAGATGTTAAGCACTGAACTTAACTAGGGTTTGATTTAGGGAAATAAGGGATTGAGGAGAGGAAATTGGGGGATTGAGGAGAGGAAACTTGGGGAAGAAGGAAATAGAGATTTTATTAATATCCAAGATGAGCAATGATACAACTGACTCCAGCCTTTATACCTGCTGGCTCAACAAAGGCAAGGCTCTACACACAGTATCACACCTAAAAATACGCACACAATGTCCTATACAAAAGGTTCCTAACATGACAAAAGAAGCTACATCTGGGCCTCCAAGGCCAAACACTCGAGGTAAGAAAAATTTTCTGCCCCCTCCCCCTCCTGATTTTGATGAGAATACGTTGCCTTACCCACCTAAGGGTTCTAAGAAGCCGGTCCCATCGAGAGTCGAGTAGATTCCTCGACATTCTTAGGAAGGTAGAGATCAATGTTCCTTGTTAGAGGCAATTGCTAGTGTGCCTGAGTATTTTAAATGTTTGAAAGGGATGTTGACAAGTCAAGAGAAAATAGGTAAGATAGTTAAGCTGAGGGAGGAGTGTTCAGCGGTTTATGATAGTAAGATACCCCCTAAGATGAGAGATAGAGGAGGTTTCACCATTCCTATCACCATAGGAAACATCAGTGTAATTGAAAATGTTTTATGTGATTTAGGAGCTTCTGTGAGCTTGATGCCTAAGGCTTTATATGAAAAATTAGGGTTAGGTGAATTGGAACCTACGGGAATGACCCTACAGATGGCTGATAGGTCGGTGAGGAAACCTTTGGGGGTAGAGGAAGATGTCTTAGTGCAAGTTGGAAAGTTTGTGTTCCCCGTGGATTTTGTGATTCTTGACATGGAGATGGACTCCAAGACCTCTGTTTTGTTAGGTCGTCCCTTTTTGACCACCAGTGACGCTCAGATAGGAGTTAAGAGTGGAGATATTTCTTTTGGTGTTGGGGGCGAGAGAGAGCGTTTAAATGTTTACAAGGATAGAGGTCCAAATGCTATAAATGATGAATGCTTATATACAGAATCTTTGTTTTCTTGTGGTGTGGTGCGTACTGACGTGCAGGAAGGAAAAAGATTGTCAAAAGGAGATGCGGTGCGCTTACGAGATGTCGTCGATCAAGGCAAGATCGAGGCACAGAATAAATCGGGATCGCCCGTTGCACCGGTGCTCCGCAAGCTGGGAAAAGTGCGGATTGATAAACCGCCTGATTGCACGAAGTCTAAGGGAAGCCATCTCCAAAGCCGGAGAGGAAAGAGAGTGTGAGATGGAAAGAGAAAGCAGCACAAGTGACACGAGGTAAGCCGCTCAATAGCTCTACTATTTTTATGATTGCCCTTGGGATATCTACGAGCATGTTTAAACTGATGAATGCGGAATTTGGTTGACTTTCTATGAGCTTACATGATATGTGATGAGTGTCTGTTTGAGTTGTTTGAGTCATTTGTGGTTTGAGTCCGTTTAGTGTCACCCGGTCGAGCCAACGGCGTAAAACAAAGGCGCTCGGTGGGAGGCAACCCACTTTTTCTTAGGTTTTTAGGTTTGTTTTTTTTTGAGAAGTGATGAAAATTTGAAGACGCATCTCGAATTCCGTTGCATGCTTTGTGATAACCCATATTTTATTTGTTATATACATCTCCATACTTGTGCTTACCTACGCTCGAGGTTTCGGCCTCTTGTCGTAGTGGATTCTTGGTTTCTAAGTTATGATTGCACTGGTACCCTGAGAGATACGTTGGAGGTTGTCACTTCGCAGAGTTCCGCCCTATTGCCGGTTCAGCTAAGTCTTCTTTATTTACTTTATCACTCACACCGAGGACGGTGTTCCATTTTAAGTGGGGGGTGGTAGACTTAGCTTCACTTGGCTGCTTATGTTAAATTTTATGCATCGAATAAGTTACATGCTTGGTGTTTGGTCCATTCGAGTGAAAATTGAGCTATTTTAAAAAAAATTCATGACTTTGACGTTGTGATTCCTATGTAAGTCATAGTATTCTTTGGTTAATTATTAGTCAATGGTTGAATGCATGCGAGTCAAACCTTTATCTTGTTGTGTGAATGGAATTTTTATGCACGTAATAGCTTTTCTTTCATTAATTACGGTTGATTAGTGAATGCTTATAGATGCCATAGACATTAATATGTTACCTAGAACTTATACCATTAACTTCGAGGCGAAATAGAAAGGCCAGTCAATCTTGGTAGATTAAGGGATGACGGTCCTGGCATTTCTTTGACCCGACCAGAGCCAAATAGCCAACCATGTACATAATTTCCACAGAAACCCCTCTGAGCCTTTGTAGGGTGGTTAGACCCCCACCCGAACTTAGCCATTCGTTGATTAGCTTATACTTACCGACCCTTACCCTTTATTTGTGGTCTACGTTTCTTTGGCACCCTACGAGTGAGTTTTAATCTTATTTTGAGCACGCTTGCTAGCACAAGTGTGGGGTGGCGAAGATGTGTATCAAATTAAGGTGTTGGTGGATCTTTTGTACTACAAATGAGAAGGGGTAGCAAAAAGTGTTGGTGTTGGTTTATAAAAAAAAGAATAAAATTAAGTCAAAATTTGCCGGAAAAAGGGTTATGTATTAATTCTTCCAAAGTGGCATTGGTGGACAAGTTCTCATTCAATTATGTTTGGAATTGAGAGTAAAGAAGGAGAAAGCTTGCTCAAATCAAGCTAAAAAGGTGGGCTATGAGGTAACTTCAGGATGTTTTGATTAGACTCACTCTGTGTTTGTTAAGGAACAGGGTACAAGGCAGATTCTAACAATAGGGAAAAGAAGGGGTAATCTCTATGTGCTACAAAACCAACCTGAATTATACTTCTCCAACAGATTCAGGTCTGGTTCTGGCACCAGAGGTTAGGACACACACAGATGAAGGCTGTCCAGCAACTGAAGTCCAAGGGTTTAATTGATGTTTTAGGGCAAATAAAGACAGATCACATCTGTGAAAGCTGTCAACTAGGAAACTCAGTAAATTTCCTTTCTTTGATTCAGAACATATTACTACTAGGCCTTTTGAAATAATACATTGTGATCTTTGGGGCCCTTCCCATATTAAATCTATTGGTTCTTTTTCTTATTGTGCAAGCATCGTGGATGATTTTACTAAGTTCACTTGGCTTATACCCCTGGTCTATAAGTCTGATTTTTTCACAGCCTATTTACACTTTGAAAAACTCATTAAACGACAATTTGGCAAAGATATAAAAATCTTCCACTCTGACTGTGGTACAGAATTTACCAATCACAAACTAAGAGATCATTTTAGGGACACTGGAGTCATACATCAGATGTCCTGCCCTCACACACCACAACAAACAGGTATGGTAGAAAGGAGACACAGGACTATTAGGGAACTAGGCTTGACTATGATGTTTCACAGTCATGATCCTTTATACCTATGGACAGAAGCTTTTTCCACAGCAGTGTATATCATGAATAGAGTGCCATCATCCTCTCTTAATAATGAATCTCCCTACTCCAAGTTATACAATAGAGAACCAGGGTACTCACATCTTAGAGTTTTTGGCACCAGATGCTATCCATACACACGGGACACCAAAAACAACAAGTTTGACCCCAAGACTGTACCTTGCATTTTCATAGGATACATCATGCATCATAAGGGCTATAGATGCTATCACTTTACAACCAGAAAGGTCATAATCTCTAGACATGTGGCCTTTGATGAAATCAACTTCCCCTATAAACCACCAGAACTACCTCCGGACAGCCATGCCACAAACCTCAACATTAGCACATTCACAGATTGGGTAGACAACCCTCAAGACTCCCTTCATCACAACCACACTGCCCCACCATCTGTTCTTCCTCATCCACCAGGCACCAACACCTGCAACACAGATAATCCCTTGCCGGATCCTGTGATCACCTTCAGTCCAAGCCCCATGGAGCCACAAATCCCAGATAACACAGATTCACACACCACGGACTCAGACACTTTACAGACTGATACTGACACCTCTCCTACTTCAGAACCTACTACACCATCCAGTCCTCACCTATCACTTCAAATAAACCTCACACCACCCTCTACACCATCTAATCCTGATCCAGAATCCAATCCAAATATCTTAGCTAATCTGGATCTAGACAGCTCACCCAGTCCAATGGCCACTACTCCCTACATAGATCACAAAATGGTTACGAGGGGTCAACAGGGCATTTTTAAACCAAATCCTAAATATGCCTTGGTTGTTACATCCTTTCCAGACATACCTAGAGAGCCAAGAACTGTCACTGAAGCTCTTAAGCACCCTGGTTGGAAGCAGGCTATGCAAGAAGAACTTGAGGCCCTCCATCAAAATGTTACATGGGATTTAGTCCCTTACCATCCAAAAATGCATGTCATAGGATCCAAGTGGGTGATCAAGGCCAAACCTAAACCGGATGGCAGCCTGGAAAGACTTAAATCTAGACTAGTAGCTAAGGGATACAACCAAGTGGATGGAGTTGACTACCTTGAAACCTTCTCCCCTGTCATTAAACCAGGTACTGTCAGACTTGTTCTAGCCACTGCCCTAAGTAGACAATGGGATATTAAACAGTTAGACGTTAAGAATGCTTTTCTTCATGGATTTGTCCATGAAGAAATTTACATGTCCCATCCCCCAGGCATGTCTGATTCCACATTTCTTAATCATGTGTGCAACCTCAAAAGAGCCCTTTTATGGGCTCAAACAGGCTCCAAGAGCTTGGTTTGACATGTTCAGTGCTTTCTTGATTAAGTATAGATTCTACTGTAGCCTAGCTGATCCATCTCTATTTGTTTATCACTTTGAGACTCACTATATCTATTGCTTTATGTGGATGATATGCTTCTAACAGGTTCAAACAGTCAACTCATTCTCTGATTTATCACTCTGCTTCACTCTGAATTTGCAATGAAAGACTTGAGAACCATCCATCATTTTTTGGGTCTAGAGGTTTCTCATGAAGGTTCCTCCCTCCACCTCTCTCAAACTCACTATGCTTTTACTATACTAGTTAGGGCACAAATGGTGGATTGCAAGCCTGTTGCCACTCATTTGGAGCTCAAACCTAACCCTGATCAAGATTCACCACTCATGACAGATCCTACATATTACAGACAGTTGGTTGGAGCATTGCAATACCTCACCTTCACAAGGCCGGACATTGCCTACAGTGTCAACTATGCTTCTCAGTTCCTACAAGCACCAACTCAAGCCCACTTTAAGCTTGTCCATCGAATGCTACGCTATGTTAAAGGCACTCTTTCTCTTGGTCTACAGTTTACTGCCAGTCCTACTCTCACACTTATTGCATTCTCAAATGCTGATTGGGCTGGCTGCCCATCCACCAGACGCTCTACTACAGGTTACTGTACATTCCTAGGTCCTAATATCATCTCTTGGTGTGCCAAGAAACAAGCTACAATCTCCAGGTCTAGCACAGAAGCTGAGTATCGAGCCATGGCACACACTGCAGCTGAATTAGTATGCTGATCTACGTATTCAGTTCAAGGTTCCTCCAGCAGTGTACTGTGACAACTTAAGTGCACTCTATCTCTCAGTTAATCCAGTGTTCCACTCAAGGTCTAAGCACATTGAGCTAGACTTTCACTTTGTACGAGAACGAGTAGCTCAAGGCAAACTCATTACCAAGCATGTCCCTGCTCATCTTCAAGTAGCAGATTTATTTACCAAACCAGTCACCAGGTATACCCTTCGTCAGTTTCTCAGCAAACTATACCTTCACCCTAGCCATAGTTTGAGGGAGGGTATTAAGACACAACAGTCATATATTCAGACAAAAACTATTGATCAACAACGTTCAAATGAAGCTACTGAAGATAGGAGTAATAAGGCTGGCCTTGGAGTGATAAGGTGTCCAAAATTCAATTAAACAGAGGCGTGTTTGGTGATGATTATGCTAAGAGTTATGAGTTTGAGTTCAAGGTGAAGTCTATCTCATTGTGTTTGAAAAACTGGAACAGCAAGGTTCAAGTTTAAACAACAAGGTTCAAGTTTAAATTTATGACTATTAACGACCCATGTACCATAAATACGTGAATCATGCAATCACGTCAATCATAATATACAGTCAAGCGGAGATCATGGTCAAAGGAGTAATAAGGTGATTGATTGGAGAGATAAAGAAGTTTTTGATCATGTCATTAATGGTTAAGAGTTGAATGGTGACTCGGTCTCTGATAGAACGATAAGACTAGTTGAATATGTTTGTTTTAATCATTTTATTTTTACAAAAAAAAGGGCGTGTATGGTATTCTAGTTTATAGGAGTTTTTCTTCAATGACAATTATCCCCAATTATCCCTTTGTAATTATCCCCAATTCTTTTGATTTTTCCCGTTCAAATAAGGCTAGGTTTATCCTTTTGTTCAACTAGTATAAATCTAGATAGATCTCTGTACAATAATCAAGCAGAAAACAATTGCAAAATATTGAATAAATTTAGTACCTTTTTCCGCTGCATTTTCTGTTCTCCCCTCTCGTTTCCTTGGGTTCTTTCAATAATTAACATTTTATATATATCACAATAAAGTATCGAACTCAAAGGCAAGACTTGCTCTTTTATCAGTGAAGTATATCCGCATCTCTTATGGAATTCTGTTCATATCATTAAGACCCTTTATATATTATCCAAATAATAATAATAATAATAATAATAATTATAATGTACAGAAATTTTTAAGATATTCCATTCATCATTGAACATCTTCATATAGTCTACTATACTAGATCGAAGAGACCCCTCATTCCTCTGCGCAACAAATTGTCACTAAAAGATCAACATCTTAAACAAAGACAGCGAACATTCGACTTACATGTACAGAGAAACAGGCGCCTAAAGTCTTCGAGTGTCCTTCTTTGGGTTGGCCTTCCGACGCTATAGTCAATAATCAATATATAAGAACCGAATTGTAACACTCTATAATTTTGAGTCTGACAGCGCTACTTGAATCATAAATGATCCGATCAACTGCTTATACCGGCCATCGTCCTTGCTTGATCTAACATGACTAACCCGAGTTCACTAGACATTTATGTCTCATACTTATATATGGGTGATTAGCATTCTAATACTTTATCGATATAGGATCTTACACGAATAATGTATGAATGCGGTGTGGAGAAAAAGTATGGTAGCGTAGAGAACGTACCTGGTATTGTTGATTCCGATGAATTTATATAGACAACAGTTACCACCTTAAAGTCACCCTTCTGCCAATGGGGATGATTTTTAAGCAGCAGAGTTATCTTATGTGACACAATTTGGATCCTACAATATAAATACAGAATGAAAAACAATAGTCCAGACTGTGTCACATGTGATAACTGCCACATGTTAAATTATCATATATGACACAACCCGGATCATACATATTAAATCCAAACAAAAAACAATGGGTCGGAATTGTGCATGTGATAAGGGTTATTCTTAGACAGCACCTTCACACATGAATAAATGGTGCTTGTGCACGGTAACCATTTCCCTTTAGAAAACAAATAAATAAAGAGATCACATTAACGCAGTCAAACCTGTACTTTCTGATTCAATCGTACAGTAATCCAGCAAAATGAAGTTCACTCCGTTGCCCTTGTCAGTCCCTCATGCAACGCCGCCTTAAAAAAAGATACAAATTTATTTTTATATAATTTTGTTGAATTATTATCTTTCCCCACAGCTTAATTTATTGAAGTGGTAGATAATTTACATGTCGAACATAGTCGATTTAATTTCAACATGCATGCCCCCTCCCATGTGGTATGCAGCCGTGTAGGCCTATAAAAATGATTTGGACCGATGTGTGTCGACTTCAACATGCCTCCGCGTGCATGTGTGCGAATGCAGTCCATATAACAAAGAATTTGGACCGACATGACACTAAGTCATATAAAGTGAATAATTTAGGTGTTGAACACAATACGACTTTTCAACGCCTCGTGTATGAGGGCCGGAACCGGCGGTTCCCGGGTCCAAACCAGCGGGTCCACGGGTTTTCCGGGTCCAGGAACCGGCGGTTCCACGGGTCCAAACCGGTTCTAGGTTCCACCGGACCCGGACCGGCCCGGAACCGGACTGAAAACCGGCGGTCAAACCGGCCCGGAGGATCCGAACCGGCTTTTTTTTTTCTCCGACTTGGACCAACTTGACTCCAACGTATATTTTTCAAATTTTTTGAATAATTTGTTTTTTATTTTAAAATATCACACACTCATCACACTATAAATACACATCCATTTCATCATTTTTTACCCACAATTCTATTCTAACTCTCATATAATCATAATATTATCGATCATCATATTATTATCATAATTTACTTATAAATTAATCATAAAAAATAAACAATTAGAAAACTACGCATTATTCTTTAATTTACTTACAAATTATTTATGTCGGAAAAATTGTCACTGTTTACCGGATGCATGCACTCATGTAATCTTGTGTGGAAAAAGGAACCGAAGGATGTGTGCACAGTCGCTTCTCGTTATATGTTTCAAATGCAGGAACAAGAATTAGACACCATTCAAGAAAAGGACAAGAACATGTGGAAACAGATTTGGAGTCTTAAGGGACCTACCCGAGGGAACTACCTAATGTGGAGCATGAAGCATGAAGGACTACCAGTTAACGAAATGCTAGCTAAACACCATGTTATCCTTTCATCGTAGTGCCCTCTCTGTGGCATAGAATCAAAATCAATCTTACATACTATGAGAGGGTGTACGCTATTACCCTAAGAGAAGTGTGGAACAGGTTCTTTGCGGCGCACTCTACGGCGGATTGGATCGAATTGAACTTAAAGCGAGATTGCGAGAAGGCGGCTCATATCTCGGGTCACCGGAATGGAGATATATTTGGAGGGAAGCTATTTATGGCATATGCTATGGAGAAACAGTTCATGATACGGCAAGTGAACGCTCCCCCGGCGTTTGTGTTCTCATCGCAAGTAGTTGAACGTGCCAAGAATCGTATGCTAGCATGGCAAGGTAGTTTGTAATTCCCTTTGTGTGCTGTGTTACATGCTTTTGATTTCAAGTTTGTTGCTGCCTGTTTGGCGTTTTTGACACTATGTACAATCTTTTTGTCTTGCCCGTAGTGGCTGAATAAAATAAAATGATCGTTTCAAATATATATATATATATTACTGTAAAATACAGATTGTGTAAAATTTACAGCAAACGTATTCATCTAGATTCTATTCATCTACTGTTTTATGTAAAATAGGTAATATCTAGTGATTTATATAAAATGGAGAATTTGATGCATTTCATGTATTTAAAACGGTAAAGTAGGACCCCTAAAAAAAACGGTAAAGTAGGGTATTCATGAAGAAGATCTGATGCGAGTGTTCTAACAATCAATAAAATAAGTGTACTTTTAGGAAAAAAAAAAGTAGTAGTAGTGATGGATTGAACAATATAGGTGGAGTAATTTTTGCGTAGAATATAGATGGCGGAAAAAATGTGGATAGAATTAGTATTTTCCATTACAATCAAATTGTGTAGTGATCGATAATAAATGCCTAAAATCATGGGAATTTGTTTGGGAGTTATAATAAATAGGGGAAGTGGTTTAAAAGGATAAAAAAGAGGGAGAAAATGGGAATCAGGACAGTGGAAATATAAATTGGGTGATAAGGACAAATTCATTGTTCATAACCCCAAATCCACTGTTTGCTGCAGTGGAACTGACCCCAAATCTATGTTTCACTATCACAGTGGAATAAGGATATGTCTTTTTTACCCAAAAAAATATTCCACTGTCCTCTTTGTATATTTCTATGTTCAAATTGTCATTTTTGACAATAAACCCTAGTTTTCACACAGATTAAGTAAGAGGTTGAATGTCATTAATTTGAATGTTAATGCCTAAAATACCCTTTGACTATTATATTTTTGGAACGGAGGTAGTACATTTTTTCTACTATTTTTTTTTCGAGTCATTTTCTTTTCTATTCCTAAGAAGATTATTTTCTGTTAGTTGAAACGGCCGATCATGCCCTAAATACTATGATATGCATGATATGCAGATTGGATGTAACAACTATGGAGAATATATGCAGATTGGATGTAGCGGCCATTTATGAAAAAGTACAATGCGCACTCTGCCAGTATGAAAAAAAGGAAATGATAAGCTCAATATAAGCTCAAGAAATTGATTAGGTATATTTTAACGGTGGTCGTGGCTGAGACAAGGCGATCCCATTTTTTCCTATATTTTTGCCCTTTAGATTGAGTACCTATCCATCCTTGTAGAAAAAGGATCAAAGGATAATAATTGGAAATCCTTTCCCATTAGGAAATGGGGGGCAAGAATTTCCACCTCATGTTTGCGGATGACATCCTTGTTTTTGTGAAGGCTAATAAGAAGGGTATTAGGAATCTTAAGAAGGTCCTTGATAACTTTTGTGGCGCGGCAAGATTAATATCTTTTTGGAGAGCGGTAATGGATAGGTTGCCTACTAAACTTAATCTTTTAAAGCATGGAGTGGATATATTGTGCATTGATTGCCCATTTTGTGGTGTGATGGAGGAAGATAGTCCTCATATCCTACTCTCTTGTACGTGCTCGATTCGAGTTTGGAGACTAATTTTTGATTGGTGTAAGATCGATGGTCAAATGCCGGGAAGCTGGGAAGAACTAAATCATTTGTATCCAAATATTTCTCATAATGGCAAAGTGTCGTTGATATGGGATGCAATCAAAAGGTATGATCTGGTTTGTTTGGATGAAACATAATGAGCTTGTGTTCAATCAAAAGAATTTTGATGTTACTAATGCTTTGATGGAAATCTGAGGCGAGATGTTTGAATGGATCTCAGGCGTTACACCAAAGGCATGTGGGATTGGAATCAATGGAAATCAAATCCATTTTCAGCTCTTATTTCTACTTCTAATAGTTGATATTTCTTCATGCTTTGGTGTAGTTTCTAGATTGTCTTTTGCTCGCTTAAGCTTTTGTAACTGAATACTTCAGCATCTTGATGGTTTTTATTAATATATAAATCTTTTCCTGTTCAAAAAAAAAAAAACTTTTGTGACGCGGCCATTTCTTTAACCTTGAGAAATCTAACATCTTTTTCAGTGATAGCATCGATAGAGATATGGCCATATTCATATGTAATATTACTGGCATGTCTAGGACCCTTGACTTGGGGCATTATCAATTGGCCGGTATTCCCATGATTACTAAAAGAGTGTCCAGCAGATCTTATAATTTCTTAATCGCGCGAGAAGGTCCAGAGGAAACTCACCGGTTGGAAAGAGAAACACCTAAATAGAGTTGGACGTTTGACTCTTATCAATTATGTCACTTCTGGTTGGTTTGTCCTCATATCTTATATCATGCCAAAAGACTTGTGATGATTTGGACAGGTTGAATAGGAACTTTCTTTGGAAGAGTAATGAAGGCAAAGACATTCATCGTCTGAGTCTCAGCTGGGCCGGATACTATAGCCAAACCTAAATACCTGGGGGTTTGGGTATAAGAAAATCTAGGAATAACAATGTTGCTCTTCTTGCTAAGGTAGTCTCGCGCGGATTCGGTGATGGGTTATGATTCCTTATTGAAGTCCGTCCTTAATGCTCTTTACATCGGAGAGATATGATGGATGTGGGTGCTAGGAGTCTTGATTCTCCCTCTTGGAAGGGCATCCTTAAAGCCTTTTCCTTTGTCAAAGAAAAGGAAAAAGCCTTTTCCTTAATACAAAACTTTGCCACCATCACCAACCATCCACAAGGCTCTCAGCCTAGCTAGCTTTTTGCTCTCAGTCTTGATTCTCCCTCTTGGAAGGGCATTCTTGCCACATTTGTTACTTCATATTTGTTACTTTATAATTGTTATTTTTGTCCTGATTAAATTACAGTTTCATTCTATCCCGATTTTTTGATAATTTTGCCCTTCTGGACAAAAATCTATAAAAATTTGATCACTGCTAAGTATATAATCATAAATTCAAAAACGAGTTGATTATTTTTTTTGAGAAACCAAAAAATGAGTTGATTATAATCCACCTTACACAAATACATAAATATACTTTTTTTTAAAGAATACATAAATATTATTAAATTCATCAATTGTTTCATTATATTTTTTCTTTTTCTTTTTTGAAAACAAAATATTTTATTAAGCAATATCCAGGCAAACAAATATTAAAACGTCATCAAGGCGAGAACCCTGAGTGTCCGGGTAGTAACAAACAAGCCACATCTAGCTCAAAGATTATATTTTTTCTTAAAATATGTAACACATTCTTTGTTTCTATAATAATTATAAAATGATAAAAATAATCATGACACATTCTTTGATTCTATAAAAATGATAAAAATAATCATGATTATAATAGGGAGAGTCTTATCACACCTAAAGGTCATCCTGACCGAATTTGGGTCAGGAAAAATAATTGTTCATCCTGGCCGAATTTCGGTCCGTAAAAGTAAGCACTTCTTGCCCGAATTTCGGTCCGTAAGGTCATCCTGACTGAATTTGGGTCCGTAAAAGTAGGTGTGTTAAGAATTTTTTAGGTGTGAAAAGACTTTACCTTATAATAACGCTTATTATTAGTATTATTATTATTATTAGAAAAACCTTGGTGTGAGTCTATCAAAGAAAAAATTCCCACAAAAACTTATGTAAGAGAAAAATTATGAGCTTACGTCAAAATCAACGATATGACACACATCATTATCATAAACATAACTAAATAAAAGTATTTTTACACAAACGGCCTTATTGACTTTTTTCCAGAAAAACTTATGTAAGAGAAAAATTATGAGCTTACGTTAAAATCAACCATTGGACACTTATCAATGATATCATCATCATAAACATAACTACATATAAATATTTTTACTCAAACGACCTTAATGATAAATGCTTTCCCTCAAGAAGAATTTTTTTTGATAAATGCTACCTCTAAGACTTAGTAAAATAAGAGAATAACAATATCAACATCGCTTTTTCATTTATATCTTTGTATAACTTAGATAATGATCAACACGATTGTTCAATAAACATCAATGCACTTTGTTTAATCTATGTTA
This sequence comes from Gentiana macrophylla, assembly GCA_026214975.1. NCBI lineage: Eukaryota > Viridiplantae > Streptophyta > Magnoliopsida > Gentianales > Gentianaceae > Gentiana > Gentiana macrophylla. The sequence continues at coordinate 7,726,616 of CM047816.1, read as the reverse complement.
ATGAACATTTTATAAGAATGGTTAATATTTTTAAGGATTTAAATTAATTGAAAAGAAAGACTATTATGTTTAACAAAAGTGTTGTAACTAAGGCTTTAATATGGTCATTACTTATGTTGTAAATGAAGTTTTAATATGGCCATTACTTATGGCCTCTTCATTTCCTAGTCATTTTCTACTTTTATTCCACTATTGTGTTTTTCTATATTACATTTTATAGGGGGAGTTGTTTAAAAGGACAAAAAAAAAAGAGGGAAAATGGAGATCAGGACAGTGGAAATATAAATTGGGTGATAAGGACAAATCCACTCTTCATAACCTCAAATCATTTTTTTTTCTTCTGATGGAACCGAATTTAAATATAATGTTTATTATCACAAGTGGAATAAGGATCATCTTTTTACCTGAGAAAAATATTTATTTTCCTTCTATTTGCGTATTTTCAAATTGAGTGTTTTTAACCATAAACCACATTTTATATTGCTTACCTACAAGTTTTGTGATATCGATAGTTGGGTATGGTTCTCAACCATACATCAAATTACAATAAAATAAATTAATTAGGATGATGCATTTTTGGGAAAACGTACGAGTGTTTTCTATAAAATATTTAGTTTTATAAAATTTAAACCAAAATTTATTATTAAAAAATGTTTTTATTTATGAATATATGTTGATAGTTAACCAAATTTACATGGAATATCATATACATTAAAACTAATTAAAAGATATTAATATGGTTTGATATTTATCCAACTTATGTTTTTTTTTAAATCATCACTTTGGGAGAAAATAATATAAGTTGGACAATGATCTTTCCTCAAAAAATAGTTGGACAATGATGAATAGTGCCTTAGGAAACATCATTATAAGTTGGAGTATTACTTAAGTTTCAAGAATATTATAACCTTTTTAAGTATGAATAATTTTTCCTCAAAAAAAAGTATGAATAATTGTGCGGGAGAAAAAGTATGAATAAAATAACAACACTCGTGGATTTAAAAAAAAATAGCTTAGTAAAAACTTTTAAATTAAAAAAAATTGGAAAAATCATTTCACGTATTCATTTCATTAAAATTTGATCACTCCTAAGTATCATAATCATAAATTCAAAAACGAGTTGATTATTTTTATGAGTAACCAAGAAATGAGTTGATTATAATCCACCTTACACAAATTCATATATATACTTTTTTTTTTTTTTGAAAAGAATACATAAATATACTTAAATTCATCAAATGTTTCATTATCTTTTTTCTTTTTCTTTTTTGAAAACAAAAGATTTTATTAAGCAATATCCGTCAAACAAACGGTTAAAATGTCACCCGGGAACGAGGAACCCTAGAGTGTCCGGGTAGTAACAAACAAGCCACATCTAGCTCAAAGATTATATTTTTTCTTAAAATATGTAACACATTCTTTGTTTCTATGATAATTATAAAATGATAAAAATAATCATGACACATTCTTTGTTAATGATAATAATAATCATGATTATAATAACGCTTATTATTATTATTATTATTATTATTATTATTATTATTATTATTATTATTAGAAAAACGTTGGTGTGAGTATCAAAAATATTTTTCCCACAAAAACTTATGTAAGAGAAAAATTATGAGCTTACGTCAAAATCAACGATACGACACACATCATTATCATAAACATAACTAAATAAAAGTATGTTTACTCAAACGGCCTTATTGACTTTTTTCCAGAAAAACTTATGTAAGAAAAAAATTATGAGCTTACGTTAAAATCAACCATTGGACACTTATCAATGATATCATCATCATAAACATAACTACATATAAGTATTTTTACTCATACGACCTTAATGATAAATGCTTTTCCTCAAAAAGAATTTTTTTTTGATAAATGCTACCTCTAAGACTTAGTAAAATAAGAGAATAACAATATCAACATCGCTTTTTCATTTATATCTTTGTATAACTTAGATAATGATCAACACGATTGTTCAATAAACATCAATGCACTTTGTTTAATCTATGTTAATGAACATTTTATAAGAATGGTTAATATTTTTAATGATTTAAATTAATTGAAAAGAAAGACTATTATGTTTAACAAAAGTGTTGTAACTAAGGCTTTAATATGGTCATTACTTATGTTGTAAATGAAGTTTTAATATGGCCATTACTTATGGCCTCTTCATTTCCTAGTCATTTTCTACTTTTATTCCACTATTGTGTTTTTCTATATTACATTTTATAGGGGGAGTTGTTTAAAAGGACAAAAAAAAAGAGGGAAAATGGGGATCAGGACAGTGGAAATATAAATTAGGTGATAAGGACAAATCCACTCTTCATAACCCCAAATCCACTCATTTCTTACTGATGGAGGCGAATTCAAAATATAATGTTTCACTATCACAGTGGAATAATGATCTGGCCTTTTTACCCAGAAAAATATTTCACTGTCCTCTTTGCATGTTTCTATATTCAAATTGTCCTTTTTAACCATAAACCACATTTTATATTGCTTACCTACAAGTTTTGTGATATCGATAGTTGGGTATGATTCTCAACCATACATCAAATTACAATAAAAATAAATTAATTAGGAAGATGCATTTTTGGGAAAATGTACGAGTGTTTTCTATAAAATATTTAGTTTTATAAAATTTAAACCAAAATTTATTATTCAAAAATATTTTTATTTACAAATATATGTTGATAGTTAACCAAATTTACATGGAATATCATATACATTAAAACTAATTAAAAGATATTAATATGGTTTGATATTTATCCAACTTATGTTTTTTTTTAAATCATCACTTTGGGAGAAAATAATATAAGTTGGACAATGATCTTTCCTCAAAAAATAGTTGGACAATGATGAATAGTGCCTTAAAAAACATCATTATAAGTTGGAGTATTACTTAAGTTTCAAGAATATTATAACCTTTTTAAGTATGAATAATTTTTCCTCAAAAAAAACTATGAATAATTGTGCGGGAGAAGTGTACATCCACCTCAATGTGCTTGGATCTGGCATGATAGACATGATTCTGAGCCAAGGAACCATCACCTAAGCTATCACACCAAGCCACTGGTGTTCTATGCATCTTGACTTTCATCTCTTTCAGAAGTTGTCCAATCCATGCTATTTCTGCAGATAAATTTGCCAAAGATCTGTACTCAGATTCTGTACTTGATCTAGAGACCACTGACTGTTTCTTAGAACACCATGAAACTATAGATGATCCAAGGTAGACACAATACCCCGTGATGTGATTTCTATCTGAAGGGAAACATGCCCAATCAACATCAGAAAACCCTTGTAAGGATACAGCACCACTTACTGGAAAGAATAAGATGTAATGTAAAGTTCCCTTAACATATCTCATGTGTTTTTTTAATGCTGTCCAGTGATCCACAGTAGGAGCTTGCATGAACTGGCTCGAGATAATTCACTTTGAATATGATATATAAGTACAGTAGAGGTAAGAAATTGCAAACCTCCAATGGCACTCCTATATATAAGGGGATTTTCCATCAACTCACCTTGATTAGGACTCAGATGGTTACCAACAGACATATGAGTATTGGAAGCCTTAATGTTCTCCATATTTAACCTTTTAAGAAGTTGGCCTGCATAATGCTCTTGTGACAGTGTTAGTCCTTCAAAGTTTCTATAAGCCTGCATTCCCAAGAAATGTGATATAGGTCCCAAATCTTTTAGGGCAAATTTGGAATGCAACATCTGTATGAACTTCTGTATTAGAACATCAGAGCTTCCTGTCACCAAGATATCATCAACATAGATCAAGACATACAACAAATGCAAATCAGTCTGCATAACAAACAAGAAGTTGTCAGCCCTGGACTGAGTAAAACCCCACTGAAGCATCTGAGACCTAATTGCACTGAACCAGGCTCTTGGGGCTTGCTTTAGCCCATACAAGGCTTTATTAAGTCTGCAAACATACTGAGGTCTAGCAGTATCTTCAAAACCCTCTGGTTGTGGCATAAAGATTGCTTCACTAATTGGACCATTCAGAAAGGCATTATTGATGTCTACTTGTCTACTAGACCACTTGAACATTACAGCAATTGTTAGAACAATTCTAATTGTGGAAGCTTTTAAGCCCTGGATGAATGTTTTGAAGAAAATCCACACCATAAGTTTGCAAGTACCCTTTGGCCACAAGTCTTGCCTTATGCTTCAACACTGATCCATCAGGCTTCAATTTGAGCTTAAAAACCCATCTGTTTCCAACCAGATTTTGTCCTGGTTCAAGCGGTACTAAATCCCATGTGATTCTCTTTGGAGAGCACGAAATTCCTCAATCATAGCTTTGCTTCCACCGAGGATTACTTAGAGCATCGAGACACTTTAATGAGTTCGAGTAAGATGAGCAGGAGTATTGGATTTGGTGATGGAAGAATGGTAGGCTTTAGGTTTATAGATCCCACTTTTGGATTTAGTTTGCATATGATGGCCAGTGGAGTCTCAGGAGGTGTCACTTGTTGTTCCACACTAGTTGGTGAGGAAGATGAGGAGAGCTTTGATTCAGGATTTAGGTTTTGAGAAGGTGCAGGAGAAGTTTGAGCAGGTGTGTGAATAGAAGAACTAGGGGATCCATTGGACTTGGATGACATAGAGCTAGAATTAGTTGGACAATGATGAATAGTGCCTTAGGAAACATCATTATAAGTTGGAGTATTAATTAAGTTTCAAGAATATTATAACCTTTTTAAGTATGAATAATTTTTCCTCAAAAAGAAGTATGAATGATTGTGCGGGAGAAAAAGTATGAATAAAATAACAACACTCGTTGATTAAAAAAAATAGCTTAGTAAAAACTTTTAAATTAAAAAAAATGGAAAAATCATTGCACGTATTCATTTCATTAACATTTGATCACTTGGCTTACGAGCAGAAATATAATTTAACCACCAATATGGCTTCTTCCTCGTCGTCGACGGGAAGCAACATATGGCGCACTTTATGGAAGCTCAAAATTAAGCCAAGGATAAGTCACTTCCTTTGGAAAATAATCCACAATGCCATACCTACGGGGCTCGCTCTGCAGACTAGGGGAATGGGTGACGGTTTCTGCCATATTTGTCAGCTTCATAAAGAGACAACGTGGCACTGCATCTTCGAATGTGATATACCGAAAGCTGTTTGGAAAAACTACCATTTGGGAGGATTCCTGCAAAAGCTACAACTACACTCCTTTTCAGAATTCTTCAATGCCATTTTCCAGCTAGAAAGCGAAGAGGAGCTTGTGCAAATTATACATATTATGTGGCATATATGGAAGGCACGCAATGAATTTCTCTTTGAAGGACGACCAGCGCGCATAAATTCAATCTTGGCATCCGAAAAGGCTGAAGCAGACGAGTTTCTTTCATGCATGCTAAGTAAGGTGATCAATGTTCCCAAAGCCCCAATGGAGGTCAAATGGACCCCTCCAAATCATGGTATGCTGAAATTTAACATAGATGCTGCTTTCGGTGATAAGATAAATGCAGTAGGAGGGATTCTCCGCAATGCAGATGGCACGATCATACGTAGCTTTTCAAGAAAGCTGGAAGGGAGCTTCGAAGTGCTAATTGGCGAGGCCCTTGCTATGTATCATGCCATGGTGTTTGCGCTCACTTGGGGGTTTTTTTAGAGTAATCTTCGAGGGAGACTCACAATTGATCCACTATCGTCTGAATAATCCCTCTGAAGACCTATCTCCGGTTGGCAGTATTATCGAGGATTGTCGTGTGTTGCTGCCAGCTTTTGTTTCTTCTTCCTTTTCTTTTGTAAAAAGGCAAGGAAATGTAGCTGCTCATCTTCTAGCTAGAGAAGGTCTCCATCTTGTTGGATGTGTGGAATGGGGCTCCTCCCCACCTGCTTCTCACGTTATTCGTGCTTGTATCGCAGACAGTGATTAATAAAAAAATTCCATTTAGTTCTCAAAAAAAAAGTATCATAATCATAATCATAAAAAAAGTATCATAATCATAAATTCAAAAACGAGTTGAATATTTTTATGAGAAACCAAAAAATGAGTTGATTATAATCCACCTTACACAAATACATATATGTACTTTTTTTTTTGAAAAGAATACATAAATATACTTAAATTCATCAAATGTTTCCTTATATTTTTTCTTTTCCTTTTTTGAAAACAAAAGATTTTATTAAGCAATATCCATCAAACAAACGGCTAAAACGTCACCCGGGAACAATGAACCCTAGAGTGTCCGGGTAGTAACAAACAAGCCACATCTAGCTCAAAGATTATATTTTTTCTTAAAATATGTAACACATTCTTTGTTTCTATAAAAATGATAAAAATAATCATGATTATAATAACGCTTATTTAAATAAAAGTATGTTTACTCAAACGGCCTTATTGATTTTTTTCCAGAAAAACTTGTGTAAGAGAAAAATTATGAGCTTACGTTAAGATCATTATCATAAACATAACTAAATAAAAGAATTTTTTTTGATAAATGCTACCTCTAAGATATAGTAAGATAAGAGAATAACAATGTCAACATCGCCTTTTCATTTTGTCATTTTGCGGGCAGCCAATAGTATGGTGATCCATGGCACATACAATACGATTAAACACTAAACATTAAGGCGTTCTCCGTTAAATATCCTAAAAAGCGCAACTCAAAAGAAGTAGGCGTCAACGCGTTCTCTGCTAAGTATCCTAAAAGCGCAGCAGCTCAAAAATAGATCGAGTTTAGAAGTGAAGAGTATCATAAAGAAAGATCGGGCTAGTTTTGTGACCATATGATCGAAAAGATAGAGTCATCAATATCCCTTTTCACAAAAATCAAATGATAATTAAACATAACCTGATCACCACAAAAATATCTTGTTGCATGATCTCGACCGACCTGGTATACGTTAAACATTTTTATATATTTATGTATAAAAAGATGAAGAAACATGCATTTTCGAAATAAAATGGGAAATACACGATACCTAGTCCGCATGGTCAGCGTACGCACCGCGAATGACATACATGAGTACTTGTTCTCGAATCATACATAACCACAGCTGAGATATAATAACTTATGTTATTAACTTGTCTCATGAAAAAACAAACAAGAAATCGTTCCGCAATTTAAAAACTGAAACATACAAAACAATGAAACATACCTGTTCCGCAAAATCGTTCAAAGTATCCATAACCAAAGCTTCAGTATCATCCAAGAAAGCAACCACCACAGCATTAAGAGCAGTAATCTAAAAAAAAAAAAGTGCAAATATCTGTGTTTTTAGTTTTCAATGCTCATTAATAGTTTAATACGGCATAATAAACCACCCAAACACACAAAAACAAATAATAAAAAATAAAAATAATACCTCATTCATAGTTTGGACGATCAAATCTGTAATACCAGTGGCAAAAGCTTCAAGACCATTGATAAGAGCTTCACGATTAGCAATCTAACAAAATGCAAATATTTCATTAAAACATATCATTCAACCATATGATAATTAATAACCCACCCAAACACACAAAAACAATTAATAAATAAAATACCTCTCTCTCAAAATCAATCATAGTATTGACAACCATAATAGAAGATAAAGTGATGGATCTTGAAGAGATAAATGATGTCATTTGAAAAAAAGATAAAAATTGTCAAAATAAATCATTATCTAGTCTTTTTTATTATTATTATTATTATTATTATTATTATTATTATTATTATTTATCTTTATCATTTTTATTCAAATAATTAGTGGTCAATGACTATAGGAGTACTATAAATAGGGGTTGTATTTGTTATATTTGATGAATCCAAAAAACATTTATTCAGTGTCTTTCGTTGTGCTATTCTGATTTTTTTTATAGCACAACGAAAGACACTGAATAAATGTTTTTTGGATTCATCAAATATAACAAATACAACCCCTATTTATAGTACTCCTATAGTCACTGACCACTAATTATTTGAATAAAAATGATAAAGATAAATAATAATAATAATAATAATAATAATAATAATAATAATAATAATAATAAAAAAGACTAGATAATGATATATTTTGACAATTTTTATCTTTTTTTCAAATGACATCATTTATCTCTTCAAGATCCATCATTTTATCTTCTATTACCCTCCCTCAAACGTTGCCGGGGTTGGAGGCAATGTTTGTTTATCAACGGAGAATTATGATGAGGCTTTTTGACACCCACGACGGCTTTTAGTTCTTGGCTCTTGGCTCTTTTTGGCTCCTGACTCTTGGCTTTTAACCTGTGGCTCTTTCTTTTTTTGTCGAAAACCTGTGAAGTCTCTGATGATGGCAAACTTGCTTTTTCGTTGGCAACCTCCGAGAGAGATCTGTTTTTTTTTTTTTTCCAACTGAATCTACGGATAAAGAATTAGATGCCAAAAGGAAAGGAAATTTATGATATGTATGCATGTATTTTTTTTTTTTTTTTTTTTTAAGTGTTTTGGATTTTGGATTTTGTAAATTCAGTGTCTTTCGTTATGCTATTCTGATTTTCTTTAAACCAAAGCTTCAAGACCATTTGCCACAGCTTCAAGATTGGTGGCCAAAGTTATAAGACGAGCAACCTGAAAAAAAAATGCAAATATCATATTAGTACATATATCAACCATATGAAGAAAAACCCTCTATTAGAGCGACAGTTCAGTTTGACCGCAATATGAGGTCAACTTTGACCATGCATTTGCCTTACTTTTCTGACAGTTGCCTAGATTGAAACAAAGAAAAAGATGAACACAATAGTGCCCGTGATCCAATCATCACTAATGGTCAGCACTCAGCACAGCAACGAAAGAAAACTCATGAACCTTGCAAGACTCTTGAACTGTGTTAGAAATGGCCTTAAAACTGCCCGTATTTCCTATTATACATTTCAATAAAAGGTCGAATATAGCCAATCTGGGACTTCTCAAGGTTGTGATGAGCCCCGTTATGACTCACCACAGGTGAGCAACTCTCAACAATTCAAGAAACAGATACCGAAAACTTCATACATGACGACAAATGACAGCACGACTCTAATTTTGTAATAATCTTCTATGTGACAAGAGATTACAGCTAATTAAGCTTAGGCACATGGACGACATGCTTTAAATTAAAACCAGAATTTGTTTTAATGAAATCATGCCGGTTCCAGCCACCAAAATGGCTGTACGTACCATCAGCAATTTCAACTAAATGGGAGGCATTACAAGGTGTATAGCTGTCAAATAGCCCACCATTCCTAGCCATATGGTCTAAAGCACTTGATTCAATGATCCAGTGCTGACAATGTAAAGCCTTTAAGAACAAACCAGTATGAGCAAAGGCAGATGACTCTCTCTAATTAATGGTGAATCTTTACTCTTTTGGTGTTAAAAGACATGATTAACACTGAATTGATTAAGAATTAAACCAGAAACAGAGAAAAGGATGAAGAATCGATCAAGAACACTCAAGGTGTTCTTCCCCAATTTGAATATGAAAAAGGCGAGAAAACAGAATAGGAATGATTTTCAGAAAATGTTTACATCAAAATGAAATTCAACTAACTAATCGAGTTTCCATGATCCTAATTTACACTTATATAGGAATCACAAGCTCAATTGGTTTGTAACTAACTCTAACTAACTAACCACCTAGTTAGGTGTTTGTTGAAATGCTTCTAGGAGCCAAGAACTCATCAACTTGCTATTTTAGTCTCAACACACCCCCTCAAGCTGAACATGGATTGTATCCAGGTGAAGCTTGGCCAAGAACTCATCAACTTGCTATTTTAGTCTCAACAGGCTTGTAGATGTCTTTGAATGGGAAGGCCTGTATCAGTCTGTCCAAAGTCTTGCTGTCAACAGGTTTTGTTAGTATATCTGCAGGCTGGTCCTTTGTGTTGATAGGCAGTGGGACAAGGACTTTTGCTGTGTATTTTTCCCTTACAAAATGACAGTCTATTTCTATGTGCTTTGTTCTCTTATGGAACACAGGATTCTCTACAATATCCAAAGCACTTTGACTGTCACAATAAAGAGGTACTGTCTGAGAATATGTGATCTTGAAGTCTTTAAGTAAGTAAATCAACCATTGGATCTCACATGCTGTAATAGCCATGGCTCTGTATTCTGCCTCATTTGAGCTCCTAGAAACAGTTGGATGTTTCTTTGATTTCCCTGAAACAAGAGCATCCCCAAGATAAACCAAGTAACCAGTGGTAGATCTTCTGGTTTTTGTGCATCCTGCCCAATCTGAATCACTAAAGGCTTTTAATGTGATTGAGCCTTGTTTAGGAAAGAATAGTCCTCTTCCTGGTGATGATTTGAGGAATCTTAAAAGTCTCGTGGAGCGACTTTTAGATGAGCTTCATTTGGTTGGGCCAAGAACTCGACTTAATTGTTGGATGGGAAAGCTATATCAGTCCAGTGTTCCCTAAATATAGTAATTTGCCAACCAAGCACAGAAAGTGAGTGTTGGACTCTAAAAATGGGGCTTCAACTTCATCAAGTTCTGTGAGGTGTCCATTGGTGTAGCCACTGGTTTGCAATCTAGGAAACCAAATTCTTTCAAGAGATCCAAACAGTATTTCCTCTGGTTTATCACTATGCCATCTTTTGTTCTTGCTACTTCGAAGCCTAAGAAGTACTTGTTGTTCCAAGATCTTTTATAGTGAGCGAGAACGCGTGAGATCTTTTAGGTGTTGGATTCCTGTCAAATCTGAACTTCCAACAACAATATCATCTACATAGACTAATAAAGCCACAAACTTGTGCCCTTGACCTTTGGTGAAGAGGCTGTGATCGTTTTGAGATTGCTTATAACCATCATCCAATAATTTCTTGGTTAACTTTGCATTCCATTGTCTACTTGCTTGCCTCAATCCATATAAAGACCTGTTAAGTTTGCATACCAATCCATTTGCTGTTAAACCAGGTGGTGGCCTCATATAAACTTCTTCCTCTAAATCTCCATGCAAAAAAGCATTATTGACATCTAACTGATGTAAATGCCAGTCCTTTTGTGCTGCTAAAGCCATAAAAAGTCTGATTGTTGTCTGTTTGGCCACAGGTGAAAAGGTCTCCAAAAAATCAATTCCTTCTGTCTGTGTGAATCCTTTTGCAACTAATCTTGCCTTGAATCTTTCTAGTGAACCATCTGCCTTTCTTTTGATTCTGAAAACCCACTTGCATCCTATTGGTTTTGTTCCCGGTGGTAAGGGAACAAGTGACCATGTATTTGTTTTGTCTAGAGCTGCTAATTCCAGGTTCATAACTTCTTGCCATCTAGGATCCTTAGCTGCTTCATTGTAGGATGTTGGTTCTCTATCCTCAGAAATCTGGCCAATAAAACCCTGATATTTGGAAGACAAATTAGTATATGAAACAACATGATCTAAAGTGTGAGGTGAAGTCCTCTTCACTTGATTTGTACAGATATAATCTGTTAAGTAAGATGGTACAGATCTTTGTCTGCCTGATCTTCTTTGTGGTGGTATGATAGGATTATCAAAAGAGTGAAGTAATGAATCATCAGATGAAGTATCATCTGTATTAATGTTTTGATCAGGCATGCCAACAGAATCATGCAGGGGTAATGGAAGACATAGATCATTTGAAATATCAGATGAATGAATATCAGAAAAAGGAAATGAGTGCTCATGAAACACCACATCTCTGGATATTGATACATTTCTAGTGTGGATGTTCATGACTCTATATCCTTTGATGTTATTTTCAAACCCTAGAAACACTGATTTAGTGCTTCTGTCTTCAAATTTTCCTCTACCCTAAGAAGTAGTAGATGTAAAACATAAACAGCCAAACACCTTAAGCATATCATAGCTAGGTTCCTTATTATGAAAAATAAAATGAGGTGTTTGGTTCTTTAACAATGGTGTAGGTAGTAAATTTATCAAGTATACAGCATGTAGGACACAATAATGCCAATACTCTATGGGAACATTAGACTGAATTCTGAGTGCCCTAGCCACATTCAGAATGTGTTGGTGTTTTCTTTCAATCAATCCATTCTGTTGTGGTGTCCTAACACAGGCCATTTGGTGTACTATACCCTTCTGTCTATAAAAAATTTTCATACCAAACTTTGCACCTTGATCTGACCTAATTGTTTTAACACATCTGTCAAACTGTGTTTGCACAAAAACACAGAAATCTTTTAGAAGACCAGCAGCCTGATCCTTGGTTTTCATTGAGAAAATCCAAGTGTATCTGCTGTGATCATCTACAACAGAAAGAAAATAACTATCACCATCAACAGAGGGTATCCTATTTGGCCCTCAAATATCTACATGTATAATATCAAAACAATGCATAGTAGAAGATTGACTGACAGGAAATTTCAATTTTCTTTGCTTAGCCAAAGGACAAACAGTGCATTTACAATCAGATATCTTTATTCTGGAATCTAAAACCTTTAAAGCCTTCAATCTATCAATGGAAGGATGGCCTAATCTATAGCGCCACAAACTATTGTCTGTTACAGAATTACAAGCAACAGGAAGATTTTGAATATGAGTAATGCTTTTATCTAGGCCTTGTGATCCAAGAATATACAATCCATTCTGAAGCTTAGCTATACCAATCTTCCTCATAGTTTGTTGTGCCTGCACATAACAGCAGTTAGTCTCAAAAACAACAGACAACCCACTATCAACTGTTAATTTTCTCACTGATATCAAGTTATAGCTGAATGTAGGAATACAAAAGACATTATATAGAGTGATATCTTTATTGATATGCACAGTTCCTACATGTGTGACTGGAACATGCCATTTGGTAGATTAACATTCAGATTGTTAATTCTTTTGATATTAACCATATTATTAAGAGTAAAAGTTATGTGGTCAGTGGCCCCTGAATCTATGATCCAATGAACCATACTGCCCGTGATACCTTGCCCTTGTGAATTACAGCCTGCAGCCATAACCACTGAATTGCATTGACTGCTTACAGGTTGCAGGTTCTGGATCAGTGCAAGTAAATGATCATACTGATTTTTGGTGATTGCAGTGTCACCAAAATTCTGATCTTGTTGATAATTCTCAACTGATTCCATTTCCTCATGATCTTGGTCACAAGCTACATGATTGGCTGCTGCATTGCCTCTGCCATATCCCTTGAAATTTGGTGGAAACCCATATTTCTTGTAACATTTATCTATGGTATGCCCTTCCTTGCCACAGTATGTGCAATAAGGCCTTTTGTAATTCCCTTGGAAACCTCTACCAGCACCTTGAAAACCTCTTCCAGCACTAGTTGAACCTCTGCCTTGTCCTCTTCCTGGATTTGGATGTCTATAATTTCCCATGGCTTGATTACAATCTGCCTGTTCAAATTTAGAGGCAAGAACCACAGATTCTGTACTAGTTGCATAACTAAGCTGCTGCTCATGATTCAAGGCCATAACAGAAGCTGTTTTAATATCAGGGAGAGTCAGAGTCATCAACACTTGAGACTTGACTGTGCTGAAATTGCCATTCAAACTTTTCAAGAATCTTGTAGTATATGCATTATCATATTGTTCTCTTATAGTTTGTAATGCAGGACAGATACAAGGAGGAATAGGCTTAAGAATCAGATATTGATCCCATAGGGATTTCAATTTTGTATAGTAATCAGTCACTGTAAGATTACCTTGCTTAGTTTTTTCGATTTCTTCTTCAAGATTAGAAAGTCTATAAGCGTTTCCTCTTCCAAATCTATCATGTAAATCTAGCCATATTTCCCTAGCAGTATCAAAATACATCACGCTTTCTGCAACAGTAGGGATCATAGAATTCACTAACCAAGAATGTACCAAATCATTCAACTGCATCCAAGCTGTATAACCAGCATCTGTAACTTCTGGCATGGTTGAAGAACCATCCACAAAACTGAGTTTCCCTCGTGACGATAACATCTTTGTCATAGATCTTTTCTAGTGATTATAGTTATCTACTCCTTTGAGAAGCGGTTGAACCAGAACTAAACTCGGATTATCAAGCGAATTACCAGAATTTGCAGTTGACATTGCATAATTTTGAAGAAATTTTCTAGAAAAATTTATGAAATCGAAATTTGTGAATCGAGATTGACAGCGGATACTAATTGTTCTCTGATACCATGTTAAAAGACAAGATTAACACTGAATTGATTAAGAATTAAACTAGAAACAGAGAAAATGATGAAGAATCGATCAAGAACACTCAAGGTGTTCTTCCCCAATTTGAATATGAAAAAGGCGGGAAAACAGAATAGAAATGATTTTCAGAAAATGTTTACATCAAAATGAAATTGAACTAACTAATCGAGTTTCCATGATCCTAATTTACACTTATATAGGAATCACAAGCTCAATTGGTTTGTAACTAACTCTAACTAACTAACCACCTAGTTAGGTGTTTGTTGAAATGCTTCTAGAAGCTAAGAACTCATCAACTTGCTATTTTAGTCTCAACATTTGGTTTGACAAAAGCTTCTACAAAAGTGTTCAAGCTGGTCCTTGCCAAGTCCATTATCAGCCTTTCCCCCCTTTAGGGTAGTAGTATGATTACGTATCCTTGCATTTTTTCATGACTTTGGTTTTTAATCTCCTATGAAATTTTCGGCACCTATATATCCTTAGTGTGATTTGACTACTTTTCTTTACCCTTGACTGCAAGGGCTGGGTTTTCTTGATTATTAAGACCCTTCCTCCTACTCTTTTCGGTTGCGTTTGTTTTGGGTTGGAGTTTTTTTGGGAGTTTTTTTTAGATAAAATGATTGAAGTAATAATTAGAAAGTTGATGGGGTAAAATGATTGGTGTAGATTATGAAATGATTGGTGAAATAAAGTAGAATAATGAATAAAATAATGGTAAAAAAGGTAATAAAGTTGATAAAGTGAAATGATGAGAGATGATTTAATATTTTTTTATTTATAGTTGAAGATTTGATTGGTGGGAGAATTGTAAAAAATGATTGGTGATGGGATGTAAATAAAACTCCCAAAAAAACTCCGGCCAAAGGAAACGGAACCTTCATGTCTTACTTCTAATAAAACTGACTTTAGAAATCGTAGGGATGATTCGCCAGGAATCCTCCGACAGGGTTCAAACACATGAGAAAATTTATAAGTTGCAGCCATCTTAAAAATAATAAATAATAAATTGTAATTTTTCAATAAGGAGCACCTTTTCATCCTTTGCTAGCCGTTCCCTTTCGGACTCGTTGACCATCGATTTACGTCATCCAAGGTATATTCTATGTCTATTATTTTATGCTTGTTGCTCCTGATTAAAAGGAAATAAATTTTTGAATTTCGTTGCGTTCTCGCGTAAATTTCTTAACAGTTTATTGACTCGACATATTGAGAACAAGTTATATCTATAATGATAAATTTCAGTTTCGGATTTATGGTTGCGTAATTCAAGAATTAAAAAGTTGAATAGAAACGTTCTGTTCAATTAATATTTTATTCAACTTATTGGAGCTACTGGTTATATGTCCATAGTTCTCGGGTTGACTCCTAACACGCGAGCGAATTCTCATATTTTGGAGCCTCGAGATAATCTTAAATAGTTGGGCTATTTAATGAATATGCAAAAGTATTATAGAAAAGACATTTTCTATTATCCCAGATGGCATAAAAATGACGCCACATTTTATAAATTTTGGGAAAAGAAATTTTCTCTCAATTAATTATAATTGGAAAATATAATTATTCATAAGTTAAATAATCATAAATAAGAAACTAGTTTTCTTATTGGATAAATAGAAAATTCGTTTGTTTATTGGATAAATGTTTTATTTTCCTTAAAAAAAGATAAACTTGTGTGTATATGATAAACTCTCAAGTAAAAAACCAACGCCATATTAGAGAGAAATAATAGAAATTTTGTCTCTCTTGTCTTAGCAATTGGGAAGACGAAAGGCATATTCGAGAATGTTCATATACAAGACCGGTACCGGTCGTCGCTTGAAGATATAATCCGAAAGCTTGCGGCTTCTCTACGTGCTGGTCAATAGATGCATCTTATCTTTTGATATGTGAAATTAATTTGTATCGGTATATATATATACTAGTATCCGTACACCGTGCAAAATGCACGGTGCATGCCCATTCCAGATCGGTGGATGTAATTAGGGTCTTTTTTTGTGTGGTATATGTTGCGATTGTACGAAATGAGTAAAGACTATAAGGAATCATAAAAGCTTTGAAACATTAACTATACATTATCATAAGGTGTTTTTCAAAGACATAAAAATAGAGTGAGGGACATGACATGGCATGTGTTGTGTTATACCGAATGTGATAAATATATTCCGTATAATATACTTAATACGTTGTATTATAACTGAGCATGAAGTATATTACGTTGTACTACACCGGAAGCAATATTAAACGGACACGACGAATGTGGAACACCGAATTCAAAAAGCTGTATAACACAAAACGTCATTGTATAACAAAATAATTAAATGGCCAGACGGGAAAAAAAATTAACTAAAATCTACCACACGTCGTAATAAAATTGATGTAAATTTCTTACTATTGTCCCAACTAATAACAACAACCATTATTGTATCTTAAACATCTAAATAGACAAACCGCTTTTAATAACAATGTAACGAACTAAAGTAATTAAGATAACATAAAATATCATTAAATTGTTTGAAAATATATTAAACTATAATAACGTGTATACGTAAGTACATAACGAGCCATACTACTAAAAACCGAAATAATACTAAAATTTATGTAAATTTGTGAGTATTGTCCGAATTAATACAAATAAAATAAATCCATAGAAATATGTCGTCCATCGGTGACGCGGCACTAATGAATCGAGAGAATCCGGAAGGAAAAGAGGAATGAATACACTATATAGAAAAATTTCGCGTATAGCCGTAGACATCAACGGAAAAGTGATAGGAAACATCTACTAATAACAATAAACTCATTTTAACGTGTATACTAAAGTCCGACACTCCTAAAAAAACCGATATCATAATAAAATTGATGTGAATTTGTTACTATTGGCCGAACTAATAACAATAACCACTATCGTATCTTAAACATCTAAATAGACAAATCGTTTTTAATAACAATCTAACGAACTAAACTAAGATAACATAAAATATCATTAATCGTTTAAAATATATATTAACTATAATAACGTGTATACGTAACGACTCACACTCCTAGAAAACCAGAATAATAATAATTAGAATCTGAAGGGGAAAGAAGCATAAATATATCATTGTATAATGCAAGGAACGGAAAAAATAAACAAATCACGAAGTCGATATTTATAATAATAAAAGTCTACAATGAAATAAAATCGAAATACGAAACGATACAATGTAATACAATAAGATAAGAAATCGGATAAAAAAACTCGAAAGCGTCGCAAAAAAAAGATTGGAGGAGGTGAATAAAAAGAAAAGACAATATATATATATATATATATATATATATAGAGAGAGAGATACATATATATGCATGTATAGGTGAAAAGGGAAAAGTTAGAGGAAAAAAAAAATCGTAAATGTGGAAAAGTGTACCAGGAAAGAGAGGAAAAAACGTCGCTAGAAGTATTAAAAGAGAGGGAAAAGCGTCGCTATAAGTCTTAAGAGAGAGGGAAAAAATATAGATACATATATATGCATGTATAGGTGAAAAGGGAAAAGTTAGAGGAAAAAATAAATAAAAAAATCGTAATGGGAAAGTGTACCGGAAAGAGAGGAAAAAGCATCGCTAGAAGTCTTAAAAGAGAGGCAAAAGCGTCGGTATAAGTCTTAAGAGAGAGGGGAAAAAAAACAGAAAATGTCGGGCCAATCAGGGCCCGACACGTGGCAGCACCACAAGGAGCAGAAGAAGCGCCCTTGCTCCTTTATTATATATAAAGATATCTATATATAATATATAAAGGAGGGGATTTAACCCAATTACCCGCCTTGACCCACTCCAAACCCGACCCAAACCCGTAAAATATAAAGAAAAAAACCCTACCATAATTAGAAGAAATCGGCTACTTTAATTAGAAAATCAATTAAGATTTAAATTCCATAATAAATACCCTATCTTTCCCAATATTCCCTAAACTCACATTCATCACATTTCAATTAAAATTTGATTTCCCAATCTTTCTCAAACTCACATTCATCTCATTTCATATTAGAAAATTCGGCCTAAGAACATTGTAAGAATTAAAATTTGACCCATTGCATTGGCAACTCACTTCATTCAACCACTGCAAGGTATGATTTCCCAATCTCATTTCAATTACAAAAATCAATTAAACTAGGATTAAACCATTCTGAAGATGTTTAAATCGTCACGGGTGTCCTTGCGGTGTATGGACGGTGGATATCTGGCTGTATTTTTGGTGTGGTGTTATTCCGGCGGGTGGTGGCTCGGAGGAATGAGAGTGGACAGAGCTTTTGATTACAAGTATAGTGTGTATTCCATATATCTCATATAGTTTACAATGACCACCCCTTTTATAGAGGTGGGTAACTTAGGGAATAAGTAATCTTTTTTAGATATTTGTCTAATAGCTAGGCTTAACTTAGATACTAAGCAAGACGAAATATCTAAGGTACAAGTGGGGAAAAGATCTGGATCAATCGGCGGCCATCTCTGTGAGGTCGCAAGGAGCAAGCCTTTTCCGGCCTCGCCCCCTTGGCGACCCTTCTTGACTTGCCTGGATGAGTTTCACAGGATCTGTTGCACTTGCCTGGGTCCGCAAATGCTTTGGTCGCGGCGAGGTGAGACAAAGTGGCCGCCCCTCTTGCGATCTCTCTTGTCGTGCCGGAGGGTGGCCGCAGTGGGTTGTCTCTTACTGTTGAGGTGGTGGAATCATTCATACCCATCAATGGCCCCCTACTCTATGCTTTAGTGATATTCCCTGAGGATATAAAGGATGGAGTAATTATCAACACTTTTTATGACCTCGTCGTCGGACGCGACTTGTACACTTGGGGTCGTGTCTTTAAGGCAAACGACCTCAAAGTAACTTTGGGCCAGTTTCTGCGACCTTGTCGTCTGATGCGACTTGTTCTCTAAGGGCCGTGCTTTCAAAGCAAGCGACCTCAAAGCAACTCTGGGTCTGTTTCTACGACCTTGTCGTCCGATGCGACTTGTTCTCTGGCAGGGCCGTGCTTTCAAAGCAAGCGACCTCAAAGCAACTCTGGAGTCATTTTGCGACCTTGTCGCCTACGATGCGACTTGTTCTCTAAGGGCCGTGCTTTCAAAGCAAGCGACCTCAAAGCAACTCTGGAGTGCATTTGCTGCGACCTTGTCGCCGATGCGACTTGTTCTCTAAGGGCCGTGCTTTCAAAGCAAGCGACCTCAAAGCAACTCTGGTCTGTTTACTGCGACCTTGTAAATCACGATGCGACTTGTTCTCTAAGGGCCGTGCTTTCAAAGCAAGCGACCTCAAAGCAACTCTGGGTCTGTTTCTGCGACCTTTGTAAATGATGCGACTTGTTCTCTAAGGGCCGTGCTTTCAAAGCAAGCGACCTAAAAGCAACTCTGGAGTCTTTTGCGACCTTGTCGCCAAATACGATGCGACTTGTTCTCTAGCGGCCGTGCTTTCAAAGCAAGCGACCTCAAAGCAACTCTGGAGTGCATTTTCTGCGACCTTGTCGCCTGCGATGCGACTTGTTCTCTAAGGGCCGTGCTTTCAAAGCGGCGACCTCAAAGCAACTCTGGAGTGCTTTTGCGACCTTGTAAATGCGATGCGACTTGTTCTCTAAGGGCCGTGCTTTCAAAGCGGCGACCTCAAAGCAACTCTGGGTCATTTGCTGCGACCTTGTCGCCTGCGACGCGACTTGTTCTCTGGGCGGAAGCAACTCGGTCTGCTGCGACCTTGTCGCCGATGCGACTTGTTCTCTAAGGGCCGTGCTTTCAAAGCAAGCGACCTCAAAGCAACTCGGGGTCTGTTTCTGCGACCTTGTCGCCTCGATGCGACTTGTTCTCTAAGGGCCGTGCTTTCAAAGCAGCGACCTCAAAGCAACTCTGGGTCTGTTTTTTGCGGGACGAGACCGTCAATCGTGGCTGACGTCAGTCCTACAGGTATCATTCTGCTGAGTAATGCGGCCGCCTTTGCAAATCGCCAAGCGGTTGCGCGAGGATTGATGGGACGCCTCTTGAATTTCAAACCGATAATCGCCGCCTAATCGAACCGTCGGATGAAAGGTTCCCAACCGTTCGATTGTGGCCCCCTTGCCTATATAAGGTTTTCACCCCTCAACCTCCTCACACTTTTAGCGTTCCTTATTTTCTCCGTTGTTTGTTGCTTTAGAATTCTCAAGTTTTTTGGCAGAGTTTTGAAGGTTCAACGGCGTTCCTGCGGAGGTTCTAGGATTTCACGGCGGTTCTTTTGAAGATTCCGGCCACCTCCTTGAGTATTTCCCAGTTTTTACGCGGTTTTCCCATCTTTCTCAGCAAATCAGGTTAGAAATCCTTTCTGTTAACTCGTTTATTCATCCATCCCTGCCTTGTTTTTTCATACATATCAATTTTGTCATTCCTTTTGCTACGGAGATGCAACATTGCCTTGTTTCCGATCAATAACGGGGGTTTTTCCTGGGGAGAGATTATAGCTTTCCTAGGAAAATTGGGGCTTCGCCCGCTCCCCTGCTGTCCTCTGTAATTTTATTTGCGATCTCTCTTGCAAAAACGGAGGAGGCGGTATTGAAGTGGGTGCGATCACCTTCCTGGGTTAATTTATTATTATACCAGGTCTGAAAGCTCCACCTTTTTCCTCCCTTGTTTTTGCAGGATGTCGGGGAATGATCATTCTGGCGATGATTCTGCGGAGAGAGAGATTTACGATTATGCTGAGGATGACCCCATATTATCTGTGGCCTCCGTTGGCGATCTACTGGACGAGGTTGAAGTGGAAAGTGCTCGCGCAGATATTGGCGAGGTTGAAATGGATGCCGACCCTTTTGAGTTGGAGGCCTTCGTCGGTTGCTAGAAATCCGCCCGCGTAGAGTGAGCCTTAAGGAGAAAGCGCGGGCTCAAAAGTCTCCAGCATTCACGGGTGAAAAGATCGCGCCCCCGGCCGAAGGACAAGCTGCGGTCCCAGTACTAGCGGCGCCCCGACCACGCACGAAGCTTATGTTCGGGACGCGCGCAGTTCATGAGTTAATGGGGTCCAAAGTGAGGATGAAAATGCCGATTTGCCTCGGAAGGATATCCGGAGGCTCGCAAAAGCGTAAGAAAAGGAAAATTACGAGCCAAACCATGACGATTGGTGAGGCGCGCGCGCCGACACCCACCGAAGAGCTCTCGCCCTAACAATCTCGAAGCTATGCGAGAGTTTGCGATCATGGCGGCGTATGAGAAGGGCGTTGATAAGAAATGGTCCCGACTGTGCAAGAGCAACGATCTCAACAGACCATTAATAGCATATTCGAATCGACACCGGTGTGTATCGGTTTTCTTTTTCGATTATAAGAAAGAGTCCGATAAATTTAAACCCGGGACCACAAGGATTACGTAAGTGCGGCGTCGCTCCGAGGACACCCTTATCCTCCACTTCCATCATTTGTGTGCGGTGCGAGACCGCCTTTCGATCCTTTCTTTGTGAAGATCTGCGCAAGGAGTTGGAGGCGCTTCCCTCCGATTTTGCCGTCGGGGCTATTATCCAGCTTGATGGCCTTCACCGTTATGTGTCGGATTCAAGATCGAGCCGACGTTAACTTTCTTGGGGCAATTTTACTCCTTCGTGGGGCGCCTATTCCCGGACAAGTCTCCACGAGGCGAAGACTCCCCGCCACTGTTCCCGCTTTCAATAAGTTTCATAAGTGGGGCGTGGCACTGAAAGTCGAGTCGAAGGTAGGTTGGCCTTTTCCAGGCGCGAGCGATCCGCAGAGGCAAATCCACGCTTTTAATCCTTGACCCCCCTGTGAGTGAGCGGCGCTACGTAAAGGGGCTGATGACGTTAATTCGATCGGACGGGCGGCGCCATCTCGGAGAAATGTTTCTTGGGTTGAACTTGATCTCGGCCGAGCCTTTTGTGTATATGGCGGGCCTAGTGGGCGTGGGGAATGCCGCGCCCTTTGGTACGAATGGGTCTCGAGAGTCGCGATCCGGTTTGGATTAGGGGTTGTCATATCAACAAATGTTTCCCCTCCGAGTGTCCGGAATGTGGGGGCGATCCTATACTTAGGCCGCTTTGTAACTTTCTTTGTCCACTTGTATTTATTTGTGAATGCTCATTTTGTTTTCCTGGGTTCTAAACCGCTTTCTTTTTGTAGGTATGGATCCAAATGCTCGCAGGGCTCACCGAAACAAGCTTAATGCGGAGGCAGACAAGGCGGCCAATGCTCGACAGGAGGCTTTGAAGAAAGCTCTAGGGATGGTGCCCCGAACTGTAGACGCCTCGATTGTCGAAGAGACGCATAACCCGGAAGCTGCGACCTCTTACGCTCTTGTTGCGACTTCCTCTGCCCTTGTTGCGGGCTCAGTCGGTGGTGCCTCAAAAAGACTCATCCCCTACTAAAGAGTCGCACGGCGTGAAGCGACCTCAACCAGAGAAGCGAAGGATGATCGCCCACCCAAGCGGTCCGCTCCCCGGCGCATCTTGAAGAGGTTGAAACTCCGGTGGAGAAGAGTGCACCACCGAGACGCCGCCACAAAAACTTTGCCTCGAGGTTATTCTGGGAAAGAGGCCCTATGGTTGGATCCGAGCTTTACCCAGGATCTTGACCTATCCAAAGCTCGCCGGGTTGGTGAAGCAATTGCTGATGTGATTCCTCTTGGGCCGATCCCTCTCGGCTATCCTGACCATGTTCAAGTGGAGATTGGCCGGGGCATATTAGCCCGCTTTGCGGCTCAAGACAACTCTCCGCCTCAAGATGAGATTGCTGAAATCAGAGATTTGAGCGGCCAGTTTGGGATTGCAGCTTCTCTGGTAAGACCATTTTTTTTTTTTTTTTTTTTTTTTTTTTTTTTTTTTTTTGCTAACCGTCCCTTGCTTTCCCCAGCTCGGCGCTCGCTTGAATAGGGTGCTCGAGGCCGCCGAGAGGCGCGAGGCAGAGGTGAGGAAAGTGACGGCGCAGCTGGGAGCGACTGATAAGGCGAGGGTTACTGCCGAAAGAAAGCTAAGCATGCGGCTGGAGAGATGGAGAAGATGAAAGTAATCATGGAGGAGCACGCTAAATTGGATGCTGAGATCAATGAGAAAGTTGCATCTTTGACAAAGGATTATGCGGGGGCGCAGGAGGAGATCGCCACGTTGAGGGTTAAGCTTGCTGAGGCGGAGACGGCTGCCAAAGAGGCTGCTGAGAAAGCTATTGAGGAAGCTGCGAAGAAAACGGCTGAGGCTGTCGAGGAGGCCAAGTCTGGGGCCGTCGCCGCCTACAAGAATTCGGATGACTTCTTCGACCTTATGGAGCATAGCTTTGACCAGGGCTTTAGTCACCTAGCTCATTTCAGATCGGGGTGATCGAGGCAGGGAGCACATTACTCTGGAAGATATGCTGCGGTGGGTGAACACGCACCAAGGTCATCCTGATCTAGTGGTCTTTCACCCGGAAATCCCTTATGCCGGTGAGCTTATTACCTCGATTCAGACGGAACAGCTTAGTCGTGGCGAGCCTGTTTGGGATCCTGCTCCTGTTAATCCTGTAAACTTTGAGACGTTGAAGAAGCCGCCGCCCTCTGAGCAAGGCGACGAGTTTATCAGCACCCCGCCTACCCCTCATGCTCTCTAGATTTCTTGGTTTTTTCTGCGAGCTCCTTGAAAATTTGATTTGTAACTTTGACTATTTATTTGTGATTTGACTGAATCTTGAGTTGTAATATCTTGACAATTTACTTTCTGCAATTTTCAATTTATAAAACTTAGTTTTTCCTGTCCCTGATTCGATCTGGCGGCCTTTCGCGAGGCTATGACAGGTTATTTTATTTTCTGTGCGCTGTCCTCTTGGTTCGTGCGAGGTTGTTCAATAATTTGGCGGCGTCAAGCAGTCCTCATTCTAACCATAGTCGCTATGCGACGTTAATTTTTCAAAGTTCCAGCGGCCCTAATGAGCAGTGCTTTGCCAGAGAACAGAGCTTCTCAGAGCAGCCTTTGACTGTCATTAAAGCAGTTATGACCCCTAATGACTAGGCGTCAGTTGTAACTGTAGCCATAAATTTCGGTCTCTTCATGGTCTGGCGCTTCTGTTGCCTTGGTTTTCGGGGCAGTTTGCATATCTGGCCCTAGGATCCATTTAATCCCAACCGTTGATTATGTCCCTTTTCTGGTATAAAAGGGGGTTACTTTGGGACTCACTCTACCTCTTGCCTCATACTGAATTTGCTTTCTTTCCTCCTCAATCGTTCATTATCCTCTTTACCGTTTATCCACGACTACATGTCTCATCCAGGGAAAGCAACTGAAGTTCGGATATGGAAAGCTCGCCCTATCCGGGATGTTTCTCCCTTTTCACCACCGCCTCCCCATAGCCAAGGATTATTTTCGGGATTATTTTAAGTGGCGTGATACTATGAGGAGAGGGGCTTAAATGAACAACGAATAGAAGATGGCTCCATGTGCGCGCTCGCTTTCGGGTGGTGGGAATTTATTGCTAAGCCTCGGGCAGCGGATAATGTTACCATGATACGGGAGTTTTATTCCGTGTTGTCTGAGATAGCCTCTGGCGGGTCAGTGAGTAGTATTTCTCTTCGGGGTGTCCCCGTTATCTTTACTCCGGAGAGAATTAACCAAGTTTTTAACATTCCCGCTATAAATCCCTCTTCCCATTATGAGATCGCCTGGGATCTTGCAGATGAGGAAAATAGGCGATTCGTCTAGTGTATTGCAATGTGCGAATTTGTTCCGAGAGAATCGGGTTTGGTCTTTGGGAGTGACTGCGTCCGACCTCTCTCGCACTGTTGTTAGGAAATCTACTGGAACGCAATGGAATTTAAAATTTTGATTTCCTTTTACCCAAGATCGACTTCGTTTAAGCAATAAACAAACGAGTAGTAGAGCGGTGGTTACCTTGGTTGATCTATAAGATCGACGCTTTGACCGTCTGGGGAGAGTAGTTTCGCATAGAGCCGCCCAAGTGTTCGGCCTCTACCGCTAGTCCACACGAACAGCCCGCCGGAATCCCATCATGGATTGCTATTGGAAAACTCCGGTTGCTAGACCGGCCTTTTTCCCTCTCTCCAACTCTCTATAGGATGCTCTCCAATTTTACACAAGAACTATTAGTTCTTGGAATTGTGATGTACAAAAGAGCTTGACACCCACCTCCCTTTTATAATGGATGTGGCGCCCAAGAGGTGTGGAGGAGAAGAAAACATTTTTCCAATAAAATAAGGAAAATATAATTGATTGATTTATCTCATTTATTATAATATCTCATATTAAATAAATCTAGGATTTTGTCAATATCTCATATTGAATATTCCCAAGATATTGTCAATATCTAATATTGACTATCTTTATTTTATTACCATAAATCAATTTACACACATGTGTGTATATATCACTTATATATATTACAAACACATAAATCTATATATAAATATCTAGCTAACACAAATGTGCACATGTATATCTTATATACATGTAGCACACGATGTAACCATATATATTTATATATATTAATATCTTATATTAATATATGGTAATCTTATTAATTAAATTGCACAATCCAAGTGTATCTTATACACTTCAATGTGGCGCCTTTGACCAACAAATTGGCTTCCGAATATTCTTTAATTAATATAATATTATTAATATCTTGTATTTAATTTATTCATAATAAATAAATAACACCATATTAATTTACCATTATAACCTTTATAGTCTCGAGATAAACTTTCCTTATTTGGTTATCATCTATAACCACATTTTAATCCGGCTAGATGTTCTTATGTGTGTGACCCGATAGGCTTCCGAATATGTTGGCCGTAGACACAAAGTGCAAATTACTTAAAATGCCCTTCATGCCTAACGATCACGGGATAGCGTCTAGCAAGAACACACCGTGACCCCAATCATCGGAAGAGTCAAATGCAATGACTACTACCTTTCATGTGAAACAGTTACCGTGTAACTTACAATCCTATCGCTGTAATAATATCCATACGGTCGTTAGTCGAGTGTCAAAACATCAACGACCGTATCTTATAATCTGGATATCAAGCTCTCTCGAAGTAACACATTTACTCCCACTTTGCAAAGATTCACGAGAGTAAGACATTCCTTATAAGAAGGCCATTTCGGATATTCGATCCCAATCATAGGATACGCGATTCTCGGACGACCAATCATGTATACTCCGCGATACTTCAAGATCATACCCAATCACTACCGCATGATCGCCCGTGGCTGGGAAACCTCAATAGTGTCAAAGCATGACAATCCACACCGTGATGCCATGAAGACTCCGGTCTTAAGGATAATTACACAACCGCCACATAGTGTGACACTTATCCGTGTAAGTGGGTCGATCTAACGTCGCGCATTCTCTAATACACGCCCACGCATACCCAAGTGTCTCTACACTTCGATAGACGAGATCTATCCTCGCCTTAAAGACAGTAAGACATCTAATACGTGCTAGCCTGTTCATACTATCAATGCTGGGTTTAATAGTACATCGCCTAGAGACATTTAAGTATCAAACTTATTAAAGTGATTAGAGATCTCATCAACCATAATCGCCTATCATGGTTTTCTATCACGTTTAACACTAAGGACGTTATCATATAACAATTCATAATTGGTTCTTTAAAAGAACGTATATATGACAAATGAAAAGCCATTTAATATATGTATAAACATAAAGAAATAGTAGAAATGATCCGACCGGTCGGATCCGTTCCAACCCGATTGGGTTTAGGACACTATTTCAACAAAGAGCCGACCGCGAGTGGAAGAAGTTCATAAATTCCGCGCTCTTATCTTTGCCGCCGATGTCGTTAGTGAGAGCGGAAGCGCCTTCGCACGCCATTCGCGACCATCGAGTGGATATAGACTCGGGAGTGTTGATCCATCGCGAGGCACTAAGATATGCGTGCTCGGTGAGTCAAGATCGCCGAGGTAACTGGTCGCCGCCGATGCCTTCGCGTCGATAACCAAATTATGCGAGTGGTGCCAGGGTTCCCTCCATACTCGACCGATATGTTTGAAAAAAACTTATCCGGTGGAGCCCTTGCAAGCGTGGTGTCGTTTTTGGACCTCACACATGTGATCGGAGGAAGATAACCATCCTGCAGGTTGATGGAAGTTTGTCCAGGCTTGATCGATATGTTTGAAAAAACTTTTCATCATTTATCATTTTTTTTTTTATGACGATTTAAAAGACAAGAATGTAAATACAATTTGGAAGAAACGACTTTATTTGAATTGGCTTGTTACATATAGTATTTTTTCAGATTGTCTGCAGATGCCATGGCCTATTATACTCGCGGCCCTCCTTGTCACTTAGCATGTACGTCCCCTTTTTGATAACTCGCGAAATCCGTAGGGGGCCCTCCCAGTTTTCCGATAGCTTTCCTTTTTTCGCTTCGTGGCCCGCGGCTTGTCTTTTTTGTAGAACGTAATCCCCGACGGCGAAGTGATGATTGCGAATACGTTTGTCGTGATGACGCTTTGCCGCCTGTTTATAATTGACTAGACGATCAGTATGCCTGGATGCGCCCGTTCTCTACTAGATCAAGCTCGAGTTTACTGGCCGGTTGTATTATTGACCTCATTTGTAAAAACGACCTAGGGCTTGGTAAGGCCATTTCCACAGCGCCATAGCCTCGAGATCCATATGTTAAAGCAAAAGGAGTTTCCCTCATTGTGATTTTTCGCGACGTCCCGAGTGCCCATAGAGCCAGCGGAAGGTGATCCGCCGATGGCCCGCTTCTCACCTGTGCTCTTCTTTAACACACTTAGGACCTGTTTGTTGGCATTTTCGGCTTGCCCATTTCATGCGGGTAGCACACGGATGATTGCCAATGTTTAACATTGTTTTCTTCACAAAATCTGCCGAATTCGTCTCGAATTGAGGTCCGTGATCGGAAACCATCACTCTCGAACACCAAATCTTGTCCATATTTGATCGAGCAAAAGTATGTTATGTCCCCTGGTATTGATTTTTACCAAGGCCTTAGCCTCGACCCATTTAGTAAAATAATCCACCGCGGCGACCACGTACTCAAGAACCTGAGCGACCCTTTTTCAAAGGTCCGATGAGGTCGATCGCCCACATGTCGAAAGGCCAGGCAGCTACCACTATGCTTTGTTCGATTGAGGGTAGCCTGGGGATATTTGCGAACCTCTGGCAAGTATCACATGCTTGGGTATGAGATTTGGCGTCTTCGCTAATTTCGCCAATAATATCCGGCTAGAAGTACATACGTGCTAGTGTTCGATTGGAGGGATGGCCGCCGCACATTCCTCATGTAGTTTCGTTAGAATTCCCGTTACCTCCTCAGGTCGTGACGCACCGCAGGAAGGGTTTCGAGAATGAATGACGGTAAAGCACATCGATCCATAAACATATATCTTGCGCCCTTTTACTAAGGCCTTAGCTTTGCAAGGATCATTTGGGAAGCTCCCTAACTCAATATAAGACTTCATGATGTCGACTCCAACAAGTGTTATCTTGGGTTGGAAGTCCATGATCTCGACTTGGGAGATGGCGGGCTCCGATAGGTGTTCGACCATGATCTTTGGGATCGCACGAGCGTCTTATTTGGTTAATTTGGATAAGTAGTCCGCCTATGATTGTCCTCTCGAGGATGTTTTGAATTGACAATATGCGAAGCTGCTTTCGAGTCTTTTGACAAGGTTAATATACCTTTGTAAAATTTCGCAATGAATGCCAAAGGACCCATTGATTTGATTAACCACCAACTGTGAGTCGCAAAATACTTGTATGTTTTCGACTTTCATGGCTTTGGCGAGTTTCAACCCAGCAATGACGGCCTCGTATTCTGCCTGGTTATTAGAGGCGGTGAAATCGAATCTCAGAGCCTGCTCAATTTCTTCTGAGGTGCCCGGCTCTAACAGGATTATTCCCGCGCCACACCCTTTGTGACTAGCGGCGCCATCGACGTAGAGCTGCCAACAGTGACTTGGCCACGATAGTTCGCCCTCCTCCTGTGGGTGACCTTATCCTGGTCGCATTCGGAGCGGACCTGCTCTTTCACCTCTTCGTTGAAGCTTGTTTCTGCTATGAAATCTGGGAGAGCTTGGGCCTTTATAGCCTTCCGAGGCTCATATCGGATATCGAACTCAGTAAGCTCGATGGCCCATCGGAGCGATCGGCCGGACAGTGTCGGGTTTGTGAAGAAACTGTCTTAGCGATGCATTTGATAAGACTACGATGGTGTGCGATGAAAAGTAAGCCCTTAATTTGCGGGCAACTATAACAACACAATAAGCCAACTTTTCTATATTAAAATAACGACTTTCAACGGGCTTAGAGCTTTGGAAACATAAAAATCGGCTTCTCGCGAGCCTTCCTCCTCTTTTACAAGTGTCGCACTACGCCCTATCTCGAGGCGGCCAAATACAAAAACAAAGTATCCCGAGCCTCGGGTCAAGTTAACAACGGCGGTCTTGACAAGTATTCTTTGAGGTCTTTAAATGCCAGGAGCATTCATTGCCCAAGAGAAGGTACCAATTTCTTCGAATTTTGAAGAAAGCGGACTTCTTTCGCAGATTTCGAGACAAACCTACCAGTAGTCGTGATCTGCCGTTAAGCCGCCAGACTTCTTTAACACTGGTGGGCTCGCTCATGTTGACCAGGGCCTCGATTTTCTCGGATTTGCCTCGATCCCCTTTGACTTACCATAAAGCCTGTAAATTTTCTCGCGCTGGACCCGAAAGTACATTTCGTAGGGTTTAGTTTCATTGAGTGGCCCTTACATTGGCGAAGGTTTCGCGAGAGTCCACCAGGTGACCTCTGGCGACTTGACTTTACGACCATATCATCAATATAGGCTTCCATGTTCTCGCTTTTTGTGTGTCAAAACTCGGTTTACCATTCTTCGATATGTCGAACTCTGCGTTCTTTAGGCCGAAAGGCATCATCTCATAGTAATAGAGTCCACTCGCGCTCAAGGCCGTCATTTCCTTGTCTTCATCTCGCCATTTTGACTTGGTGATAACCGGAATATGCGCCCGTAAAACTTCGGTGTCTCGAATCCGCGATCCCGTCGACCATTTTGTCAATTCGGGCAGCGATATGGTCTTTGGGGCAAGCTTTGTTCAAGTCTCGTGAAGTCGACACACATCCGCCACTTGCCGTTGTGTTTTTTACCATTACTACGTTTGCCACCACGTGGGATATTGGAGCTCCTTGATAATGCCTCGCCGCTAGAAGTTTTTGACTTCGCCTTTTATTGCGATCTCTTTTTCCAGAGAGAATCTGGCGTGCTCTTTGTCAGATTGGTCCAAGTTGGGGTCGGCATTCAGATAGTGCAAAGCGACCTCGACCCAACGCCCCTCGTATCATTACTTCCCATGCAAAGGCGCTCAAGTTGGCTTTTGAAGCCCGATCAATTCTTCCTCTTCCTCGGTGGTCCTCGATCCTATTTTTATCTTTTGATCGGGATATTTGTCGCTTATTATAACCTCGATCAACTCGCCCTGGCCGTGAAGTCGGGCTCGTCTCGAACTTGCAATGTTTCCACTTCTATCGCTTTTCCGGGATCATAGCGATCCGATCCGTGGCGTGTTAAAACCATCCGATCCGGGTCGCTTAGAATCGACCCTATTTTTGGTCATATAGTCGAGGAAAGCTCGGTGTCGGCCGATGGCGACCCCAACTTCTTTCCTACGTGAAATTTGACCGTTGGTGGGGAACGGACGCCACCATTTGAAATTTTTTCATGGCGGGATCCCCAAGATAATGTTGTAGTATGAGGAAGATCGATAACTAAAAACGTAATTATCTCGATTCGCATGGCTCGTAGTCGCCCAAAGTGACGTTGAGGTCGACGTTCTCGACCCCGCGGTGTCGTTGGTAAAGCCCTCGAGCACCCCGAGGTAAGGTTTCAACTTAGCTTCTCCAAATCCGATCGCTTTAAAGCAAATGAAATAGATGACGTCGCGACCGCCCCTCGTGGTGTCGATCATCGCTCTCCGACTCCATGCTTGTCGTTTATTCCGATTTTGAGAACAAAGGGTACCTCCATGGGGCCTCGCCAGGCCAATTCGCTTTTAGTGAACATGATTCCTTCTCGTTTTCCCCAATACCACCTTTTCAAAGCCGCGTGCA
Source organism: Gentiana macrophylla (assembly GCA_026214975.1). Taxonomy (NCBI): domain Eukaryota; kingdom Viridiplantae; phylum Streptophyta; class Magnoliopsida; order Gentianales; family Gentianaceae; genus Gentiana; species Gentiana macrophylla. The sequence continues at coordinate 7,695,426 of CM047816.1, read as the reverse complement.
TTGATCTGGGTGTATCCGAGACTTCACCGATATTCTGTGGGGATATCCCCATGGATAACTTGACTCTTTTTCGATAGACGCTGGGGCGACCTTGATCGGTGTGCCGATTCCCATCTCGCTTATACTTAGTCGGCCCCTCGCGGATTAACCTTTCTATTTCTCGCCTTAACGTGAAACATTCATCCGTGATGTGACCATGATCCTTGTGATAGTCACAAGATTTGGACTTGTCGCGTCGCCGGGATCGCCTTCATAGGTTTGGGCTTGTCAAAGTGCTCACTTAATTTCGAACAATATTTGAGACGCTTTGGTGTTGAGCGGGGTAAAATTGTCCTCGTTGAATTTATAAGGCTTTTTACCTCGCGCCGTGATTAGCCTCTCGCTTTTTTCCTTCTTTTTCTCCTCGCGCCTCTTTTGTGAAGGCTGCTCTGCTTTTGTCTTTGCCTCGCCTCAGACGGCGCTTCACCGACTCCCATCATTCGAGCCCTTTCCAACATTTCTCTGAGACCCGCTTTAGGGGGTCGTAGGTTGAATTCAGTTTTCATTGGTCCCTTGGCGATCCCTGTGAGGAAACATGTGACAACTGCATCATCCGGAATGTTCCTTGTCTGATCGTATATTCGATGAAACGTTCATAATATTCTTTTCGGACTCATGTCCTCCCATGCGAATTTCATATAGTCCTCTATAGTTTTCTTTGGTCTACTCGCCGATTCAAACTCTCGACGAATTTCTCGGAGAGATCCTCCCAACCTTTTTCTTGAGCCGGGAGTCCACGTATCAAGATGCGCCCTATATCACGCATGCTTCCGACTAAGGCGATGCACCAGGCAGATTTATTTTGTGTCGCCAGGGTGATGCGACCTTGGAAAGCGGTGAGCCAGTCGTTTGGGCAAGAATTTCCGTTGTAGTAATTATAGCTGGGATAGCTAACCTTTTCGCGACCGGTAGGCAATGTTTCTGTAATTCTCTTGGCGAGCACGTCGATTCCTGAGATTGGGGCGGTTCTCTCGGCTGGCCTTGACTTTTTCAAATCGGCGAGCTCATTTTTCATTATCTCCATCTGTTCTGCCCAGACTGGGTCGAAACTGGGTCGTAATAACGCCTGTGTATTAGCCCTCTCTGGCCTGCGTTCTGACTCCCCGCAGTCCTCCGACTCCTCCCGGCGAGCTCTCTTTTCACGGATAATTAGGCGGGCGTCCGGTGCGTCCTTGTCTTGTCGGGGGAGTAATCCTCCCTCAGGAAGGCTGAGACGACTTGGGGCCGAGGCCTTGTCCTTCTCACCCAACCTTTTGAAAGCCGAGCCTTTTTCGTGTGATCTTTCGCCCCTGGTGATCACGATCCGGGAGAACGAAGTCCGCACAACGCTTTTTCCCGGGTCCTTGCGCCCGAGGCGCGACACTTTCTTCTATCTCGACCCCGTGAGTCCGACTCTGCCGAATTTTATTCGCCGCGATAGCGATTTCATCTCTGGGAATTCGGGTCGTCGATCGCATTGGAGCTTGGCCCTTTGCTACCAGACGGGAGTTAGCTAAGTACATAGTTTCCGCATATCTCGCGTATTCCCTTATTTCCGCAATCTCCGGATCTTCAAGATCCGCCCCTTCCTGGGTTGATCTCCGGCTTTGTCGCGATCGAGATGCTCCTCCGATTTTCCCATCTAATGTCATTCGACCTCTCTTGACTTGGCCTTCGATTTATCAAATTTCGGGCATCGCTAGGGCCAAACTCCCTTTGTGATCCTTCCCACCGCTGCGCAATTTCTTGTGTCTCTATCGCGACATCACTTGTAAATGCGCGTTGTACAACGCCTCTCGCAGGAGTTTGGGGTCCAGTTGTCCTTTGCTTCCCGCCATAGGTTGACTATTTGTGCTTAGATTTCGCCTTGGGTCGGACTCCCTGGCAACCTGATGTGATCTTCTATATGATGGAGCCGGTCGGATGGACCGCCGTTTGGATTGTGTGTAGTTTTTATGAACGGTGAAGCTTTGCGTCTCGCAACGGAGCCAATCAAGATGTTTAAATCGTCACGGGTGTCCTTGCGGTGTATGGACGGTGGATATCTGGCTGTATTTTTGGTGTGGTGTTATTCCGGCGGGTGGTGGCTCGGAGGAATGAGAGTGGACAGAGCTTTTGATTACAAGTATAGTGTGTATTCCATATATCTCATATAGTTTACAATGACCACCCCTTTTATAGAGGTGGGTAACTAGGGAATAAGTAATTTTTTAGATATTTGTCTAATAGTTAGCTTAACTTAGATACTAAGCAAGATTTAAATATCTAAGGTACAAGTGGGGAAAGATCTCGGATCAATCGGCGCCATCTCTGTGAGGTCGCAGGAGCAAGCCTTTCCGGCCTCGCCCCTTGGCGACCTTCTTGACTTGCCCGGATGAGTTTCACAGGATCTGCATTGCACTTGCGGGTCCGCAAATGCTTTGGTCGCGGCGAGGTGAGACAAAGTGGCCGCCCTCTTGCGATCTCTCTTGTCGTGCCGGAGGGTGGCCGCAGTGGGTTGTCTCTTACTGTTGAGGTGGTGGAATCATTCATACCCATCACATTCCATTGGCATCTCATTTCATATATTTTTTATTTTTTTTAGTGTTTAAGCTGAAAAACATAACCATTCCATTGGCATATCACTTCATCCAACCATTGCAAGGTACGAATTTTTAGATTTGCTATTTAATTTTATTTGTATATATTTTGGTTTTTTTTAGGGTTTAAGCTGAAAATCATATTGTTAGGGTTTATGCTAATTTTTTTTGTTATGTTTTCAAATAAAAAATCACATTCATCTCATTTCATGTTAGAAAATTTGGCATCTCACTTCATTCAACCATTCCATTGACATATTGGCTTAAAAATGACGGAATTTTTTAATTTTGTTTCCATTCCATTGGCATTCTAGCTTAATAAATGGTGGATTTTTTTTAATTTTTTTTTCTTTTGTCATTCTTTATATGTACTTGATTTGTGCAGACATCAAACTCCGTGCAAGGTACGAATTTTCAGATTTGCGTTTTAATTTTATTTATACATATTTTTGTTATTTTTTATGATTTAAGCTGAAAATCATATTGTTAGGGTTTAGACTAATTTTTTTTTTTACTTTTTCAAATAAAAAATGTCAGATTTTTTTATAAATATTTCTTCTTTTGTCATTCTTCATATGTAATTGATTTGTGCAAGGTAAGAATTTTTGGATTTGCGTTTTAATTTTATTTGTAAATATATAGATTGTTGGGGTTTAAACTGAAAATAATTGTTAGGGTTTAGGATAAGTTTTGTTATTTTATCAAATAAAAAATAGCGGATTTGTTTTAATATTTTTTCTACAAATTTTTGAATTTGTGTTTTAGTTATTTTTTTTAGGGTTTAATTTGAAAATTATATTTTAGGGTTTAGGTTAATTTAATGAAAAATTGGAATAATTTTAAAATATAGACCGAATATGTCATTTAATGCAAAATATTCTCATATTAAATACGTTCCTATAAATTAGCCATCCTAATTAATATCAAATATTCTTAAATTTATGACACTTAATGCGAAATATCACATTAAGTTTTTTTGAATGTCACATTAGGTTATAATATTTACTAAATGATAAATTAAATTTACCAACCAATTAAAAATATGCTAACATTAAATAACATTTTGATAATTATATAAACTCAAATATGTCATTTAATACTATATATTGAGATATTAAATACACCACTTATAACTTATCCTTCCCAAAATAATGTCAATTATTTTTAAATTTATGTCATTTAATGTGAAATATTTTTTATTTAAAGTATAATAATTAAAAAGTATTATACAAAATTTGATTTTCTATTAAATATCCTCTCACTCCAATCACACTACTTACACTTCACAATAATTACAAAATTTGACTTTTTAAAATTTGATTTTCTTAATAAATAATATATCTCTCCAATGACACTAATTAATGACAATATTTATAGTTCACACTTATTACAAATTTGCCTCTTTCAAAATTGATTTTTCTAATAAAAATATCTCTCTCCAATCACACTAATTACATGTCACACTAACTACAAAATTTAAATTTTTATAATTTGATTTTTGGAATAAATAACATCTCTCTTCAATCACACTAATTATGGTTCACACAAATTAAAAAAATTGACTTTCTAAAATTTGATTTTCTAATTATATAGAACCATTAATAGATAAATACGACTATAATGATATTTATAATATATAATAGTTGATTGAAATCAGAATGAATCATAATTAATAGAAAAATATGGAAAAAAAAATAAATGTCGAATAAATTCAATTCATTAGGTTATAATATTTACTAAATGATAAACTTAATTTTAACAATCAATGAAAAACATTCTAACATTAAATAACATTTTGATAAATATTTAAACTCAAATATGTCATTTAATACAAAATATTGAGACATTAAATACATCCCTTATAAATTATTCATCCCAAAATAATGTCAAATGTTCTTAAATTCATGTCACTTAATGCGAAGTATATTTTCACTAAAGTATAATATTTTAAAAGTAATATACAAAATTTGATTTTCTACTAAATATCCTCTCACTCCAATCACACTACTTACACCTTACAATAATTATAAAATTTGATTTACCTAATAAATAACATATCTCTCCAACGACACTATTAAATGTCATTATTTACAGTTCACACTTATTACAAAATTTGTCTTTATCATATTCAATCACACTAATTACAGTTCATACTAAGTACACAAAATTAAATTTTTATAATTTGATTTTCGGAATAAATAATCTCTCCCTCCCATCACATTAATTATGGTTCACACGAATTAAAAATTTTGACTTTCTAAAATTTGATTTTCTAATTATATAGAACTATTAATAGACAAATACGACTATAATGATATTTATAGTATACAATAGTTGATTGAAATCAGAATGAATCATAATTAATAGAAAATTACGAAAAAATGAAATATCAAAATAATTCAAACATGCCCTAATTAAAAAAATTTATTTTCTACTAAATAACCTCTCACACTAATCACACTATTTACACTTCACAATAATTACAAAATTTAAATTTTTAAAATTTGATTTTCCTAATAAATAATCTCTCTCTCCAATAATACTATTTACAGTTCACACTTATTACAAAATTTGACTTTATCAAATTTGGTTTTCTTAATAAATAATCACTCTCTCCAATCACACTATTTTATTTTTTGAAACTAGCCAAGTATTCTTATGCAGCTGGATCGTGGGAAATTAACATATTGAGGGAATTAGTGTTATTTATTTTATTTTTTAAATTAGGGCGTAATATAACATATAATAATAGATTAAAATCAGAATCAATCTTAATTATTAGTCTTCCCAATTAATTACAAATATTCTTGAATTTATGGCATTTAATGCGAAATATCTATTTAAAAATGACAACTTTAATTTTACAAATCAATGCAAAACATTCTAACATTAGATAACATTTTAAAAAATATCTAAACTTAAATATATCATTTAATGTGAAATATTTATGCATTAAATTTTAATATTTAAAAAATGACAAATTCAATTTTACCAGTTAATGAAAAATGTTCCAACATTAAATTACATTTCAAAAAATATGTAAACTCAATTATGACATTTAATGTGAAGCATGTCGACATTAAATACATGCCTTTAAATTAATGAAAAATATTCTCACAATAAATACATCCTTATAAATTAGTCAACCCAATTAATGCAAAATATTTTTTGATATAATAATGGATTAAAACCAGAATCAATCATAATTATTAGTCATCCCAATTAATTACAAATATTCTTGAATTTATGGCATTTAATACGAAATATCATATTAAGTTGTAATATTTAAAAAAATGATAACTTTAATTCTACTAATCAATGCAAAATATTCTTAGTTTCTTACATTCTATTACATTTTGAAAAATATCTAAACTTAAATTAATCATTTAATGCAATATATTTATTCATTAAATTTTGATATTTAAAAAATGATAAATTCAATTTTACCAGTTAATGAAAAATATTCCAACATTAAATTACATTTCGAAAAATATATAAACTTAAATATGCTATTTAATGCGGAGCGTGTAGACATTAAATGCATCTCTATAAATTAATGATAAATATTCTCATATTAAATACATACTTATAAATTAGTCAACCCAATTAATGCGAAACATTTTTTAAGTTTATCCTATTTCAATTTAATAACTTATATTTCGAGATATTCTTAAATCCGCTATGTTGTGATGGGTAAGGTAGGTAGGAAGCGTATTTGAATAAGGTGGGGTGGTGGGTAGTGTAGGGAATGATGGGGTGGTGGATAGGGTATGGTAGGGTAGAGAGGTGGGTAGGGTAGGGTGGTGGTGGGTAGGGTAGGGTAGAGTAAGGGATGGTGGTGGGTAAGGTATGGTAGGGTGGGTAAGGTGAAGTGGTGGGAAAGGTAGGGTTGCTAGGGTAGGGTAGGTTGGGGTAGTGAGTAAGGTGACGTAGGGTGGTGTGGTGGGTAAGATTGGGTTGAGTGGAATGGTGGGTAGGGTAGGGTAGGGGTGGGTAAGGTATGGTAGGGTAAGGTGAAATGGTGGTTAAGGTAGGGTGTGGTAGGGTAGAGTATGGTAAGTTAGGTTGGGGTAGTGGGTAATGTAAGGTAGGGTGGTGTTGTGGGTAAGATAAGGTTGAGTGGAATGGTGGATAGGGTAGGGTAGGGTTGTGTGGTGGGTAGGATTACGATGGGGTAGTGGGTAGGGTAAGGTAGAGAAGGGTGAGGTGGTGGGTAGGGTAAGGATGGGTGATAGTGGAGTATATAGTAGGTAATGGTTAAGGTAGGTAGGATGTCGAGGGTAAGATATGGTGATAGGGTGATGGGTAGGGTATGGTAGTGGTGGGTAGGGTAGGAAAAGAGGTAGGGTGCAATAGGGTATGGCATAGGGCTACCCCACTCCTTCTCCTATATCCTACATTATTAACCAAACCATACTATACTCTAGCCAACCTTAATTCACTACCCTGCTCTACTCACACTCAAGGTGTCATCTTTTATATAAATTGTTTCATTCCAATCTTGCATATTCCAAACGCATTAATATAATTAATTTATTCCATTACATTCCATTTCGTTCCTATTATTTTATTCTATTTAATTTAATTCCTACGTAACAAACATGCTAATAAAATCATCTTTTCATCATTCAAAAAAATTCTTTTTTTAAAATATATGTTCTCCCGTGCAATGTTAAAAGCATAAATATAACCACAATTAATGGCATCAGTATAACTTTTGGACGTATTGTGTTGTTTGTTTTGACTTATCTATCGCGACCTTAAACGAATGCTAATCTTAAATAAAAGAATTTTAATATCTAGAATTACAATAAGTTTGAAGAATCTCTCATTTTGTAATACATATTATGCATATAAATTGAATGTAATCACATTATCATACGCCCTCACAATGAATGCATGAGTTATTATCTAATATATATATATATATATATATATATATATATATATATATATATATATATATATATATATTATTTTATTGTATATCGTTAACATTTCAACATAATTTATTTATAGAAAATGATTTAATCATAATTTTCGGTGCCTCCGTCACTCTTCTTTACACCATACATATCAAATTAAAAAAAAATCTGTGCCTAAATCATTATAAAAAATAAAAATAAAAAAAGCAAAAAATATGGAACGACACAAAAAACAACAATTCGAGGGATTGGGTTCGGTAAAAGACTAAGAAAGAAGTGTTCTATATATGGTGGTCATATCCCTAAAATGAAGATAAAAAATAGCTTTTCTGCTAAAATAGCTTCCATGAGTAGCTCTATCCTTATTTATTTTTAGGGATATGAGCAGTCATCCTCTTGTGGGGATGCACTATTCACGTCCCTAAGCATATTTAATTATTAAAAATTATAGAGATAGGGATAGAGATGTTGCTGGGGTGAAATAATAAATATTTAATGTGTATGAATAGGGTTGTGAGGTAGAATATGTATTATTTAATATTATTTGAAATGTTATAAGGATAAGGATATGGATGCTGTTGTGAAGGTTTTTAAATTGAAATATTGTAAAATAGGAATATGTATTATTTTATATTATTTTAGGGATAAAATTTAGGACATCATGATTAGAGTGCCTTAATCATTTTCCTTTATTTGCACAGCAGCAAACCTTTTTTTTTTTTTTCCTTCCAAAATCAAATAAGAAATCGTGCGGCAAGAAGATGGATTCGTCGGCGGAAGAGGAGTTCAAAATCCCTCTACTAGACAATTTTTGCAGTCCTGAATTGAAGAATCGAATTCGATATTCATGTCCGTTTATCGTAACTGCTGCTGTTATCGCCTTTTACGTTGCTGTCTTTGCTCTGTTAGCCTGGGCTATATTAACTGTTGGGGTAGATGACGAGATTTATCCTGAGATTGAGTTAAATTCTCTACTTGTTTGTCCAACGGTTAGGGAATCTGTGATCTGGGATCTCAAATTCGACATCATAAATACCTACAATGATTCATATATATGCGACAGCGGCATGGGGGACGGATTTGAGTTTTCTATTTACCTTTACAATCAAAGCAAGTTATTGACAAAAGCGTTTGCTATTCCGACTGATTCACCGGCGTGTATTGAACCCGGAAGTCATACATCAGTGATTGGTTTGGTAGAGGCTTCTTGTTCTATTCAAGATCTGAATGACTACTTAGATCCGACTAGTGGAACGGTTCGTCTCGATTTGAAGGTTCATAGCTATAGCTACGACCTTGTGTGTGGAGATGCAAAAGTTGACCTATCATCTAACTCCTCTTCCCCTTCGTCTTGTGGATCAATGGTCGGAGATCCTTTTGCCTGTTCTTACCAATCGCACAGTGTTGCCACTAGATGGTCCTTCTTGCACTTTTTCATCTTGTTAGTGTTACTTGTTGTACTTGGTCTGCTTATCGCTCTACACTTGTTTTTGCTCCGGTGGCGGGTACAATCATTTGTCTAATAGCTTGGATTTGTCTCTGGGGATGTGAGTATTAATTCCAGGAGCCGTCGTTAATGACACCACAATGAAATGTCGAAGCTATGATGCCACATTGTATTCACTCAATTGTGCCATTAACGACGTCCTTAATTATACTCTCTCAACCCATGAATTAGGATGCTACTGTACTCTATTTCATCACAACATGATCCTTTTGTTTGGTTTTTGTTAAAGGCATCACAACTAACCTATTCCTATATGTATGTGTGTGTGTGTTTATTGTGAATACGTGGGAAGAAGTTTGTACTGTTTTATTATTATTATTCGTATTATTCGAGGAACATGCATAAAATATTGTTCAAGTTGAAGCGTTAATGTATCTTCTATTCCTGCTGCTATTACTGTTATTTTCTTATTACTCCCCTTCAAAGCAACGCCAAGAATGAGGTTCGAATACATACGAAACATTTTTAGCTTTCACGATAACAACAGGTCGTTTCATTTTGTAATTTATTTTTATCGCTCACACCTAAGCACATAAGATATAAGATATGGTCAAATTTTTTTTTCCGCCCATACGAGCTGGGGAGCCATGTTTTTCATCCAGTTATAGCTTTTCAGCCAATGTTATTTGAAGATCCTTTACAAGAGGAATGTCCAAAGGATTCATTCCTTGAAGGCAATGTTCAACTTGTTCTGTATTTGATCTTGTGTGTGTTTTTTCCCCGGGTAATAAGCTTCAGGTCGACATTGAAATATCACTTGTTTTTAAAGCGGATCCATTAAAGCATAGAGACACGAACAATGATAGAGACATAGGCGCTTTTCAATTTTTTATCCATAGAATTGAGATGTGTATGCAGTAGTTGATGTAAGATTAGTTGTAGGCTATCGGTATTGCCGGGGCCAAGAATTGCTTGGTCTTCTTCTTTACAAACGGTAGAAATTTATGAGTTGAAAGCCAAGAATGGCGCTCGGTATCCCCAGAGCAAATAAATTGGAGCCTGGGCAAGTCAAAGATGGTTCACATCAAATGACAAAATTATCCCTGTCCTCCCCTCCTTGTATTTCTCCATTCAACTCCCATCTTCGTCCAGCTTTCCCCTCCATCAAAATGGCAAAGCACAAAAATTCATACCACGCATTATCAAAATAATGATGGTTAAAACGACAACAATTACCATATTTATCCTTAATTTAGTTGACTGTTGAATTTACTCAACAGAATAAGAAAACTGGAATCTCTGGGGCTCTTCAACACACACAATATATATAACCCAAGCCCAAGTTGAACGCTTGGCAATTAAACAAAATTCTGATTCTAGTGTTGAAGAACAATTGCTGATGTTAAGGATTCAGGATCCAAAATAGGTGGTATGGATGCCGAGAAGCCTGAGTTTTCCGGAAATTGCTTAGTTTTATTGTTAAATCCGTTTGGCAAATCATCTGATTCTTCAATCAAACGAAAAGAAGCCTGAGTTTTCCGGAAATTCTATAGAAGCAATTGCAAATGATAGTTCAATTACAAATATTCTCCACAGAAACGAAGAAAATACACAACTAGGTTCTGAAAGCAATGACATTGAAGGGTCGGGATTGGTGGATGCCTAAAAGAATAAGAATTCATATGGTGAGGATTTGTTGTTGTTTCAAATCGAAGAAGAAGCAGAAAGCATTTCACCAATAGGAGAAAAATGAGATTTATTAGGCACGCAGGTCAGAACAGAAGGGGAGGTGTGAGGTGTCAGCGGAAAATTTAGTATCGCTCGAAGAATCGATGGGGAAGAATGATGAAGAAGAGGGTATTTGTGTGTGTCTTTTTAATCATACTTATTAGAAATTGCCCTGGATTTACCTTTTGCGCCCTGGCAATACCAGACGCCGGCAAGAATTGCCAATGAAACTAAACATGCCAGCATATATAAATAACATACAAGCTAAATTAATTAATGGCTCCCCACCATAGATCACAAGCAAAATAAAGCCCATAGTATGACATCAAAGTATCACCAGAGTGTATATAAGCAAAAAAAAAAAAAGGATACAATGAAGTCATTGGCCACAGGCGGCAAATAGCAAGAAAAGATCAAGTCTCCCGATCGAGTAGGGGATGGGCACTAGGATCCACCGGAGTGATCTCCTCATCAACCAAACCCGCATCAATCACATCATCAACCGCCGTCTCATCATCGCCTGGAAGGGGTACACCCGCAGCATGCAACTCCTCGGTATGAACCTGGGCCGCTAACATCACCAAAGAATCAACAAGACAAGGAGCCTCAGGATTGTCTATCAAAGTGACAGGGACGTCAACGGAAAACATGTCAACCAGAGTAGAATCAGCAGGCAAGGGTAAATCAGACGGTGGAACCTCAACCTCAATCTCATCACTAGGCACAGTCGGGGTAGCATTAATATTAGGAGTAGGAGGAGGAACAGCCCCATGGCTCATACACACAAGGGGTAGAAGTAGAACTCATGCAGGGAAAAGCATCGGGATCAAAGCTAGCCCCACCATGTGCAATTCCATCCACCACAGAACGAACACCACGAATACCAATTCTCCAATCATCAGCCCAAACACGTTGCCTCTCAAAACCCGCATGAATATCAGAACGTAAGGCAGTTATGTCAGCACGCAAATCCTCAATGTCGGAAAGATAAACTTGTTTACGCTGCGGCTTAGGTGGTGGGGCAGAAGCAGTGGCAGCAGCAGAAGAGGAAGAGGACGAAGCGATAAGCCTAGCACCTATGATGGGCGAAGTGGTCTGGCTAATCTGGTCGGCAGGTCGGCGTGGGACTTTGGCTGCGACAACCATAGCTGCAATGGTATTGGGGAAGGGGATCTTCCGGCTGCCTTCTTCCTTGGTGACATATTTAATGATGGCTTTATGAATAACATAGCCAACATGGATAGGCGTCTTCGTCGGAATGGCATAGATGGCGAGGGCTTCCTTCCGGTTGATGCTTTGAAAGTGGGATGACGGGATGAGGCACGAATTCAAAAAATAACTCCAAACCTTAGCCACAGAAGATACATCATAATAATCAAAACGGCCCTGATCCCAAATGGCATTCGGGTCAAGAATTCTGAGCCTCAATGACTTTGGCGGACTTTTTTGAGGAGTCCTTCAAATCCCAAACGAACTATGAGTTGCTGGACCAGGAGGGTCCATGAACGGATAGTTCAATCTCTGATCTAGGTTTTAGAGAAGCCTTAGCTCTGATACCATGTCTGATAGAATAGAAAAGAAAAGGTGATGTATTTTATTATAATTTCGTATATTAGAATGATATGGAAACACACTTAAATAGGGGTGAGGCAGCTAGAGTCCTGACAGGCTACACTTCCTTGATTTCAGGAATCAATCAAACGGAATAAAAAAACAATAACTAGTCAGCCTACACCTTTATTAGGCAGCTAAACCCTAGTTAAATATAATAAAATACATATAAAAGACAAAAGAACCCTTATTTCTCAACATGCTAGCTCCTTGCTGAACACACAATGCTTGGGATCATAGTGTTCTTCATAGTTGCATGCTTGGCAATGCCTTCTTTAGCTGGTTCACTCTTAGAAGATTTCCAGTTTGAAGGCTTACCATGAAGCTTCCAACAATTCTTTTTGGTGTGACTTGTCCTCTCCTCTATACGGTGCTCACACCATGGTTTATTTATCTTTTCTCTATTTAGAATTTTGGTTAAATGGTTGAAACGACTTAGAGGCAAGAGCGCTCCTTTCAAGATGGGTAACAGTGTTTGAAGAAGTAAAATTTTCTCCTACTCTCTTCATGCCTTACTTCTAAGAACACAATTTTGAGAATAGGGATGGATGGGTTTCAAACCAAGAATACGACCTCAGACATCATCAGGTTTTGGTTTTAGTCCCATTAGAAACTTAAACGCCCTTTCCTCTTCTTTGAGTTCTTTGAAGTTTGTTGCATCTTTAATTAGGACAACTCCATGGAATGCCCTCTAAGTCATCAAAGATGTTGCCAAGATCTCAACAACGTACAGGTTGTAATAATTTTTGACACTAAGCGCTGTCTCCTTTTTTGAGGTCTTGAAGCTTGGCCTTCACCTCATATTTCTCTCAAGTATTTTCCTTCTTGGAATAGAATTAATCCGAGGCTACATTCCAGATTTCTTCAGCTGTATTGAAAAGGAAATTAAGTTTTCACAAGGTTTAATTTTTGGGGTCTTGGACCCAAGTAACTAGGACAAGACAAGGTTAATTGTTCTGAATCCTCCACCACTTATAATTAAGATGGATCACTAGGCATATGAGCTTTGATTTCACCAGTTAGGTACTCTTCCTTCCCTCTTCCAGTGATGTACATCGATCTGGATAGATCTGGACCATTGAAGAAAATTTTGCTTTATTCAGCATCTGAACTAAGAGGGGCAGGGTTGATGTATCAACCACCACCCCCGCCCCCCAATCCTATTTGAAAGACTCAACCTGTGGAGGATTCAGAGGCCATTTGAAAAATGCTTTGCCAGATGTTTTTATTTTATTATTTTATTTTAGGTAAACCGGTTGCGGGTCTGGTAATTGGCCTTAAAACGGGCTAATTAGCATTTTTTTTTCGTTCGTAAATATCTCTCTCTCTATATATAAAGGATTACAAAGCTAACAGGCTGCTAGCAATAAAGTACTACATCCGTCTCACAAAAAGTGGCCCACTTTTATTGAATATGAGATAAGGGAAATAATTAATGTGTTGTATTTTAAGAATGAATAGATAAATATATCTTAACTAATCATAAATCTTTGTTTTGGAATATGAAAGGATTATGGAAAATTAAATGTTAAAATAGGGTATGATTGGAAAAATGTATTTAATGATGTATTGGAAATTTAAATGGGCATTTTTTATGAGACAATTCATTTTTAAGTTATGACACTTTTTATGGGACGGAGGTAGTATGAGATCTGACATAAAAGACCTACCTACCATAAAAGAAGACGGCTGCCTTAAAGGGCTGTCTACAAACAGTAAGAGCCGGCAAAGATAATAAATATAACAATATCCCAAGAGGACGGCTGTCTACTAACGGTAAGAGCCGCCGGCAAAGATAATAAATATAACAACATCCCAAGAGGACGGCTGCCTTAAAGGCTTGTCTAAAAGCGGTAAGAGCCAGCTAAGAGTGATTTAACGATAATCCTTCAAACATATCGTTTTCGAATTCTGATTACACTTTTTCAAAATCCAAAAATAATTCACTCCAATAAGCGAGCCTCTATACATCCCTTTAAAAATATTTTACGCTTTAAAGTGATATTTGAATACGCCGCACAACGGTAAAAAAATAAAAGATGTCGTATCCAGACACAAAAGAGTTCAAAATAAAAAATAAATATTTGGCCAGATTAATTTTTTTATGGAAAAAATAGTATATATAATTTTTTTTTCAATGATGTATATCACCGCGTTGTGATCTTATCGTTGTGCTGTGATCATTACTTTCGATACATAACACATTATTATATAAATGATATTGATGTGTGAAATTAATTTATTGGTAAAAAGAGAGATAAGTGGATAGATAAAAGTACAGATTATTCATTTAGCAGAGACCTTCAAATATGAAGGGAAGCTTAAGAGAATTTAGGGGGGATGATAGTTAAAGAATCCAATCGTGAGCAGGGTTGATCAAGGCCCCTAAACCCAATTTTAAAGGGTACAAAAATGCACCACCTGGGTCACTCTAAGATAATAAATATAACAATATCCGGATTCTAAATAAAAAATTACGGTTGTTTGAAAAAAAAACATTAAAAAAAAATTTGACATGCTGGGAGCAAACTGGGACGCGCGCGTGTATAATAAGGGTATTTTTGTCCGTTTGAAAGTTGTTTTGTCCTTTTTTGCAACTAGAAAAAAGAGTGTGTCATGTTTATTCATGTTGTATTGAAAAGTGGACTTTTGGCTCATTCCTCTTTAATTTTTTTATTTTGTCTCATAATGTAAATCTATTTAGATAACCAATAAATAATTTATTATATCTTTCTTCTTTTACACTTCATTAATTATATATTTAATCATTTTTCACTACTTTGCATTAACAACAGTCAAAGATCATTTTTATGTTTTTTTATCAAAATTAATAACACATAATTTAACCAAAAAAAAACATATAACCAATTTAACAAAATTTTTTAATTTGTGTAAAAAAGTCAACGGAAGTACGTAGTAGTTTAGAATATAATGGTAAAAACCTTTGTATTTATCAGTTTACACACTCCTTAATATATATATATATACTAGTAAAAATGGTACTCCGCAACGCACTGCTGAAGTCGTCCATCTTAGATGTTTACCTTAATGTTAAAAACTATTAAATATAAAATACATTTTAACTAAAATATCACTCCACACATTTTAAGTACAACACAATATGAATGACGAAATTTAGCCGGCATTGATATTATACAACAAATTATGATGTCAATTATTTAACATGACGACAATTAGACAAATGTTTTCGATTTACTTATATAGACACTTGATACAAAAAAACAAAAGTTCCAAACTATATTTAACACTCATCAATAAAATACATTTACCATGGTATCAGTAAAATTTGGTCTTTATTCACACTAAAACATTAATATTTTATTACTCCATCCATTCTTATTTATATGTCGCAGTTGCCAAAATCATTTTTTTTAATATGTCGTAGTTACATTTCTAATACATATTTTAATACTATTTCCGCTTTTAAATATTACTTTCAATTTCAGTAATTTCATTCAATCAATTAATTTTTCATATTCAATACACCGCTACACTTTTCAAGATTTTTTTTGAACTTTATATGGAAAGTCAACACAATAAATCATTTTTTTAATCTATGTATTTTTCTCAAACGCGAGCAGAATAGAAAATAGTGTGTGTGAATATGCTATAGCCCAGTAGATGTGCAATCATATTAGAAAATGATTATGTGACATCATACATCTCGACACACATAATATAGTAAATAGTATTTAAGTATAAAATACTTTTCAACTAAAATATCACTCTACATATTTTAAGTATAACACAATATAAATGATTTAAATTTAGTCAGGGAAAAAAATTTGAAAAAAGAAAAATTAAAATCCGATGAACAGTAAAATGGTCCGTGGGGAAGTATATTAAAACGTGGGGAAAAAAAAAAAGGACCAATCTTTTGTGTGACACTTGTCACACAAAGACAACTTTTTCCTTCTTATTAGTATAGGAAGATATATATATATATATATATATATATAATTTTTTTTTTCTTTTTCCGAAAGGTTGTTAATTTATTTTAGGTAATATTCGGATTTAGTTCCGTTCTGTATATAAATTTTAAAGGGAAATTAGGGATAATGACACAATCTGAAATATTTTTAAGTAACATGACAACTACATATTTTTTATAGGGAGAAGGACAACTGCATAATTTTTATAGCGAGAAGGACAAACAGTGAATCTCGAAAATCAGTGAATCTCCCCAGTGAATCCCGAAATTAGTGAATTTCGACAGTGAATTCCAAAAATCAGTGAATTTCGACAATAAATTTTGAAAATTAGTGAATTTCGACAGTGAATTTCGAACACAAGTGAATTTCGACACTGAATAAATAGTTTTGTCCTTTATGCAAAAGTTTCAAAAGACTGTTCTTCTACTCAATTGATGAAATATTTATGTCCTTCTCCCTCATTCCCCCAAATTTTAATCCAATTTTTTTTATTGGTTTAAGGACAAAATATTTTCCTTTGGACTATTTTATCCTTTCTTTTAATATTATTAGC
Organism: Gentiana macrophylla; assembly: GCA_026214975.1. NCBI lineage: Eukaryota > Viridiplantae > Streptophyta > Magnoliopsida > Gentianales > Gentianaceae > Gentiana > Gentiana macrophylla. The sequence goes on along the minus strand of CM047816.1, from coordinate 7,678,612 downwards.
TTCATTTCCTTCGGATTCCTCCGTCGATTTGCAGAGAGAAAAACACAAACAAATCCATGGGCGGATTGCGGAGATCGGAAACCTAACTCACTTTCTTTGATTGGCGGCGGATAAATCAAAATCAGTTCCAAATTCTCCTTCAAACCCTTTTCCCTATTTGGGGTTTTCTTAGCTAAAATTTTCCCCAAATTCAAAGATGCATCATCATCATAAATGCCGTCACCTTTTGAGTTTCTTGAAATTTGAAGAAACAATAAAGTAGAGTGATTATGAATCACGAGCTTAGGTTTCAAGAAAGCGATGGAAAAGATTTAAGCCTGTGGAATCGAAAATTCAATTTGAAATGGCAAAACCGAATCAGAAAACCGAACAATTTAGAAAGCGACAATTTGTTCAAGAACAATATTGTCGAAGCTTGTGAGAGTATCAATTTACGCTTTCATCATCATCGCTGTCGGAAAGAAATGAAAAATCGCCATTTTCAAGTGCAGATGAAGAAAATAGAGAGCGATGGAATGCTTGTTGATGGAGAAGCTTGTACTTTACCTCATTTCGATGTAATGACTTCAAAATCTTGTCTTCTTTTCCTTTATAAGGCGGCTTCGGTTTCATCGATGTTGAACCTTTCATTGTATTTCGTTGTTTGTTGAGTTGTTTAGTCCAACTCTAGTTGAACTTGTTGTGTTGTTTTCGCATCTGTTTATCAAAGACATGTTCGCAAATTAATTTGACTTTGTTATCTCACATTCTGTTTGAATAGCCTTGTAAATTGTACCCTTGTTTATTGTACAAATGAGCCTCGCTTCGTTAATTGAATTTACATTAAATTCGCTTGTTACATTTCTCATTGAACTCTTTGTAGCATTTTGGCTTGTTACATTTCTCATTGAACCGATTCTCACTGTGTGTTACCCTTGTATTCTTGTGTTCTTTGTGTTACCCCTGTGTTCATAGGAATTTGATTAAAATCAAGGTTTTTAACTAACTTTGGGGCAAGTTTTTTGACCGGTTTTTCCCATCTAATTTGAATTTAATCGTTAGATATTACTCCCATAATCGCTAGTTCTATTCTTGATCATCATGAGTCTTCATTGATCATGTTAATCAAGCTTATGAACACCCTTGTGTGTTTTATTGTGCCTGCAAATTCTGGTTTCTTCTTGCTTTGAATCTTGCTCCTGTTTTGGGATCTTTGAACTTGTTTGCTTGCATTTCCTGCCGCTCTTGATATCTTGCTCTGAACTTGTCTTAATCGCCTAATCTTGTTGCATCTTGTTTGTTTGCACTTACAAGCCTCGCATTTCGTGATCCTTGAACAACTTGTAACAACTTTTAGGCATTAGTGTTTTAGGAGCCGAACATTGTATTCGATTTATATAGTATTTAGGCTTGATAATCTTGATGTTACTGACTTGACTATCCTTCCTTAATCCTTCTTGAAAGTTCGGTTTGATATACTTCTTTGAATTGATCTTGTAATCAGTCTCAGGTTGTAATTGATTAATTTAGATAGTTTGCTGAACCTATATTTCATTTTGTGAACATTGCATCTAAGCTTGCATCATTTCATCCTGCGTTTTGCTGTTATATAGTATTGTTAATTGCTGAACTTGTAGTATTTGCTTTGTTAAGTATTATATTTAATTGGCTGTTGTAATAACATATACATATATATAGCTGTATTATAAATCTTGAATTTAGCAAGTTGCTGAATGGTGTGTTGTTACTTAATTGATCAAGTTCAGCAACCTTTTTTCATAGTTCATATCTCCAAATTTATTTTCATATACAACTTGAACCAATGGTAACCTTTACTTAATTATTTCACCTAATATCAAGTGATTATCCTGTGCTTAAATATTGAAAAGTGTCTTGTGACAATTCTTGTACCTGCTGTAGCATCTTGTCTTGTTACATTTCTCATTTCTCATTGAACCAATTCTACTGTGTCACTGTGTCACCCCTGTGTTATTGTGTTACTGTGTAAACGCTTCGATAAAATTCTCCTTTCAAATACTACGTCGAAAGGGTATCAAACGCGGTCTCAAAATGAAGATAAAAAAAACATGAACTTTGGTGAAACAATTTTGATGATCGGTGTTCTAAATCAAAAGTTACGGTTGTTTATAAGAAAAACGATCCGTTTAATGCAAATATTTTTTCCTCTTTCAAAATATACGTCGGAAGGATATCGTGTTTGGGCTCAAATTGAAGAGCAAAAAGAAACATGAATTTTGGTGAAAAAATTTCGATGATCAGAGTTGTAAATCAAAAATTACGCGTGTTTGAAAAAAAAAAAAAAAACAAAACAAAACAAAACAAACCTGAATATATGCGGCCGTGTTAACTGAATATACATTGAATATATATGCGCCGTGTCCTATTTATATATTTTGTAAATATTTTTGTCGTTTTCTCTCGGTCCTTTTTTTTTTTTTATCATTATATTTCACTTGACGACCTACGGTTTCAAGTTAAACCCTAGCAGCAATTTTGTTTCTTTCTTTTTCATAAAAAAATAAGAAATCGTGCGCCATGAAGATGGATTTGGTGCAGGGAGAGGAGTTGGAATTCCCTCTACTTCACGATTGTCGCAGTACCAAACTGAAGAATCGAATTCGATCTTCATGTCGGGTTATCGGTATTTTTGCTTTAATCGGCCTTCTCATTTTTCTTGTAACCGTGTTTATTCTTGCTGGAATAGAAATTCATGAGCACAAATATGTATCATATAACCTTGATGTTCAGTTAAATACCCTATTTGTTTGTCCTACAATTAAGGAATCTGTGATTTGGGATCTGAAATTCGACGTCATAAACCCTTACAATGACACTGCTTTGCACATCTTCGGCGGATATGAGGTTTCGATTTTCCCTTACAATCAATCCAAGTTATTGACAAAGGTGTTTGTTAGTCCGATTGTTAATCCGACCTATAATGAACCCAGATATCATACGACGTATATTGAACCCGGAAACAATATATCAGTTTTTGGTTTGGTGGAGGCTGCTTCTGTTCAAGATCTGAATGAGTACTTAGATCCAACTAGTGGAACAATTCGTTTCGATTTGAAGATTTATGGGGATGCATATGAAAAGGAACTTGTGTGTGGAGATGCAAAAGTCGCACTATCATCTAACTCCTCTTCGTCGTCGTTGTCTTGTGGATCAATGGTAGGAGATCCTTTTACGTGTTCTTACGAACCGGACGATGGTTCAACTAGTAGCTCCTTCGGGGACTACTTATTCATAGTTGGGTTTGGTCTACTTAGCGTTTTTGAGGTGTTGTTTTTCTTGAATTTACTTGTAGGTTGTAAATAGACCGGTGGTCATTCTAGAGACTTATTCCCGTTACTTTGTGTTCGTTTCGGGTACGTACAATACTTGTCTAATAACTTGGATTTTTCTTGATTTGGTGTTGGAGGTGGGTGATATGGTTTGATCGTATGTTGCTGATTTGTGTTTTAAATTGAAAGGAATATTTGATTTTGACACGAAAATTACAAATTTCTTTCTGTAACTTTGATCAAAAAGATAATACTCTGTTGTCAAAAACACGATTATTATGAAAGTGATTTAATGCTATGACTTTTCGTATGCAATGACTAAAAAATCTTTATGATACTATTAATGCAGTTTTCCTTTTAACTTCTACCATAGTATTAAATAAGGGTAAAGTTGGAAAATTAGCAATAAATTCTACTTTGGAAAATGTTATGCCTCGGTTATTTCGAAACAAAACATTTTGACAACTGCCTCAGTTATCTTGGATATCTTGAAACGGAGGGAGTACTTGGATTCCATGTTATAGAACTTATTTTGTAAATTTCTCCCTTACTTTTGTAATTTTCCATGCACAATGGATTTATTTTTCCTTTTTAAAATCAGACACCTTTTGCATCGGAGGACTAAAGATGCATTAAATAAAATCCATGTTAGAGGAAAAACAAGATTAAAATAAAAAGTAGACCAAGTTACTAGACGCCGTCTGTGGGTGTGGGTGTGGGTGTGGGTGTGGGTGTGAGCTGAATCTTTTTGTGAAATATCTTTCATAGCTCCCTTAAAGATGTTATGGTCTTGAGCTTAACCACCTCCTTGAAAATCAAATGGGCCACATCGCTTGCATCTGCTGCCTTCTTTCAAGGAATGAAATGTGTCATCTTGCTAAAACGATCCGCCACTACAAATTATGAAACATGTCTTTGTGTCTTTGGCAGGCCCAAAATGAAGCCCATGGTCAAGTCCTTCTAAATAGACTCTGGGATTATAACTAGAATTGTTCTTGGACCCCTTTTATTGACTTGACAAAGTCCACACCTCTCCAATTATATACTGTAACGCCCTCTGACCTCGTGCATGATAAGGTTAAACGAGTCATAAATTATGCGGTCAACTGCTTAGACCGTTGTCTTGGCTTAGTCTAAAATGGCTATCCCGAGTTGACAAGAATTTATGCCTCACACTTATATGGGGTGAGCAGGCTATTATTTTACAGATGTGGACTTTACGTATACTTGCTGGTGTCCCTCTTGATCTGAGGCCAGTAAAATCTTTCTACCAACAAGTGAAGGGTTTCGTCTCTACTAGTATGAGCAAACAATGCACCCTCATGCGTTCCCTTGATCAACATATGTCTGAGATATGTCATAGGGATACATACAGTTTGTCTCTCCGGCCTATCTAAACAAAAAAAACCCTTCTGGACACAACTTTCCCTGACATTGTGCCTAAATATCCCCAAAGTCAAGATCATCCACATAGTCTTCTGAATGTCTCAAAACTCACTAACTTTGCTTGTAGGACATACATTAAGGAGACATTCCTAAATTTTTGCTTAATCCATCGGCCGCCCTGTTGGTGTCCTCTGGTTTGTGATGAATAACAAAGGAGAATCTCTGCAAATATAGGAACCATCTTACCTACAATTTGCTTTCGCAAGGTATCTCATACAATTGTCTAAGACTAATCTTTTGATGTACTGTCGGCAAGGGTGTCCATGTCCAAATTTAGGCTCGGAGCCAAAAAAAAAATTAGGCCCTTCTAAAAAAACAATAACGGGGCTCGAACCCTCATCACATGCCAAGTTATACCCTAGTACTCACCACTAGGGCAATAACTTGTTGGTTGGTAGGTTATTGAAGCCCAACGTAAAAATACAAAATATATATGCTGAAGGGTAAAAGATTGACGTGGCCCTTAAATTCATCGATTTTGGAGGTGGGCCATGGATCCGTTGGCACCCTCCAAGGGGCGTCCCTGATTGTCGGGTACCAAAGGTGGGGACCTCCCTCAATAAGATTTGATGCATACACGTACAAGGGCTTGAACTCGAGACCTCTTATCTTGCCTACATTTTGTTGATATGTTTCTATGGCGGAAATACTGAATATTCCTTTTACATGCCTAACACAATTATGGCCATATTAGTAACCATAGTTAATTGCCATTGTCCCTGAGTTTTTATTGCAAATGCGATACGCAAAGCACGTGAGCTTAGATTAGCCTGGCCCTGAGTTTTTACTATTTTAGTTTACTACTCTTGATGTGAATCCAAATTTTGCCCCTGTTTGTACAGTTTTTTGTACAGCCGCTTGATTTAATAAAATATCCGGTTTATACCAAAAATTTGCCATTGTCCCGTGTTAGAAGGTAATTAAACTAATGGTTCCTAATATTGAATGATAATGATTAAAAAAAAATTAAGAAGCATGTATAAGATAAATATAACTGCTTTATGATTTTTTTAAGGATAATTACCCTTTTAATCCAAATTATTTTTTTCAAAACTATTATCTATCTTTATTGTTATGATAAAAGACACTTATTTTTCATTTTACGATAAACATGCACCATTATCGTAACAAAACCAATACATAAGAGTGTTTATTATAAAAATAAATATATTAGACTATAAAAAGACTATAGTGTTTGATATACAATTTGATTATCATTAATTAATGTAATAATTATAATATTAAAAAAGTTGACCGAATATATACAAATTAATAGTGGTAATGTAAGGTCTACTTACATTAATAATAATAATAATAATAATAATAATAATAATAATAATAATAATAATAATAATAATAATAAGTTATAAAAATAAAAAATAAACTAAAAAAACACTATGCGTGAGCTCTTTACTTCTCCCCCCCTATTGTCTACGCTCTGTCTGGTTGAACACCAGCATATCAAAATCCAATTCATGGTGGGGCTATTTTTGTCATTTATGCATCAACTTCCTTTAGTGTTTATTATGGGTCATTTTGCACCCCCTTTTTTCCATAACATTAATCAATGGTCAAATTGTTGAAACAGTGTCCTAAACTCAATCGGGTTGGACTGGATCCGACCGGGTCGGATCATTATTACTATTTCTTTATGTTTATACATATGATAAATGACTTTATGTTATTATATATTTGATCTTTTGAACCAATTATGAATTGTTATATGATAACGTCCTTAGTGTTAAACTGTGATAGAGAAACCATGATAGCGATTATGGTTGATGAGATCTCTAATCACTTTAATAAGTTTGATACTTAAATATCTCTAGGCTTATGTACTATTAAACAAGACATTGATAGTACAAACAGATTAGCATGTATTAGATGTTTTCTGTCTTCAAGGGCAGGGATAGATCTCGTCTATCGAAGTGTAGAGACACTTAGACTGTACGTGGACGTGTATTAGAAAATGAGTACGTTAGTCTAACCCACTTACACTGTTAAGTGTCACACTATGTGACGGTTGTGTAATTATCTTTAGGACCGGAGTCTACATGGCATCACGGTGTGGATTGTCATGCTTTGACACTATTGAGGTTTCCCCTAGCATGAGCGATCATGCGGTAGTGATTGGATGTGATACGGAAGCATACGGATCATACATGTTTGGTCGTCTGGGAATTGCGTACCCTATTAGAAGGGGTGAATATCCGAAAAGGCCTTCTTATGAGGAGTGTCTTATTCTCGAAAGTGTTTGCAAAGCGGAAGTAATCTGTTACTTCGAGAGAATAGGATGTCCAGATTGTAAGATACGGTCGTTGATGTATTGACACTTGAGATACGACCGTATGGATATTATTACAGCGATATGATTATATTTACAAGCTAACCATTTCACATGAAAGGTAGTAATCATTGCGTATTGACTCTTCCGATGATTGGGGGTCATGGACGTGTTGCTAGACGCTATCCATGATCGTTAGATGTGAAGGGCATTTTCATAATTGCGCCTTATGTCAACAGCCAATATATTTGGAAGCCTATCGGGTCACACATATATTAACATCAAGTCGTTTAAAATGAGGTTATAGTGGATAACCAAATAAGGAAAGAATTTATCTCATGCTATAAAGGTTATAGTAGTAAATTGATATGGTGGTATTTATTTATTATGAATAAATATAATACAATATATTAATTATGTTGATTAATTAAATATGTGTGTGTATATATATATATATATATATATATATATATATATATATATATATATATATATATATATATATATATATATATATATATATATATATATATATATATATATATATATATATGATATACATGTATTTTGTGAATTAATTAATCATAGTATTATATTAATTAAAGAAAATCTCAATTCCCAAATTAGTGGGGGAAGGGGCGTCATATTCAAAGTGTATTGGATATACTTGGATTGTGCAATTTAATTAATGAGATTACCATATATTAATATTAGATATTAATTGATTTTGGAAAATAGATATATGGTAATAAGATAAATATAGTTAATATAAGATATTGACAATATCTTGGAAATATTTATATAAGATATTAAATTAATTGAGATAAATCAATCAAAGTTATTTTCCTTATTTTATTATAATATTGTTTTCTTTCTCCCCAATCCACTGGGAACTTTCTCCCAATCAGATTGGGATTCATCTGGGGCGCATGTCACCCTATAAAAGGGAGGCTTGGCTAGCTCTTTTATATATCACAATTCCAAAAGCTAACTGTTTTTGAGAAAATATAGAGATTCTAGTAGCAATCCTTGGCGGGATTATGGCGAGGTGCTCGTGTGGATTACTGGTAGAGGCCGGACACGTGGACGACTCGCACACATCTACTCCTACCGGACGGTTAAAGTGTCGATCTTTTAGATCAACCAAGGTATACACCGTCAAACTACTTATCTTTTTATTGTGTTAAACGAAGTCGATCTCGGATCGAAAATCAAAAATTTAAATTCCGCTGCGTTAAACTAGTTGATTTCATAACACAAATAGTCATTGTACATAGGCATGCCTAAATATATATATATATATATATATATATATATATATATATATATATATATATATATATATATATATATATATATCATCTACAATTAAGTGAATTTTGTAAATTAGTTTATTTAAATTAAGCACATACAATGTTGGAAGGAATGTTGTTGTGCATAAGTAATAACTTGTGTCATAATATACATATTAAAGTTATAGCTTGGATGGCAAAGCTTGGTATTTTTTTATTAGGTCGCTTGATTCGAATCCCCTGCGACAAATTTTTATTTTCAGTAAATGGAGGAGAAATGGGACCCACAAGCCACGTTGGATCCCACCATTTTTCAAAACAAAAAAATACAACTTAGATGACCATTTTCCTCACCGGAGTAGGACTAAAATCTATAGCAGGCTAACTTAGAAAACCATTTTGCTAATTTTGCCTAACTTTGCTTGTCGGACATTAAGGAGACATTCCTTAATATTTGCTTAATGCATCGGCCACCCTGTTGGTGTCCATTGGTCTGTGCTGAATAACAAAGGAGAATCTCTGCAAATAAAGGAACCACCTTGCCTACATTTTGCTTTCGCATGTATCCTCATACAGTTGTCTGAGACATTTCTTTCGATGTATTGTCGGCAAAGGAGTCGCTGTCCAAATTTAGGCTCGGGGCCAAAAAAAATTAGGCCCTTCTAAAAAAACAATAACGGTGCTCGAACCCTCATCACCTGCCAAGTTATACCCTAGTACTCACCACTAGGGCAATAACTTGTTGGTTGGTAAGTTATTGAAGGCCAATGTAAAAATTGACGTGGTCCTTAAATTCATCGATTTTTTTGCAGGGGGGAGGGGGGGCGTAGGCCATGGCTCCGCTGGCCCCCTCCAAGGGGCGCCTCTGATTGTCGGGTACTAAATGTGGGGACCTCCCTCAATAAGATTTTATGCATCCACAAGGGATTGAACTCGAGACCTCTTATCTTTCCTACATTTTGTTGATATGTTTCTGTGGCTGAATGTACTGAATATGCCTTTTAAATGCCTAACACAATTAGGGCCGTATTAGTAACCATAGTCAATTGCCATTGTCGCGTGTTAGAAGGTAATTAAACTAGGGAATATTAGGTTTTAGTCCAATTTCCTTCCTGTATATAAATTTTAATCCACACCCTTTTTTTTTGTTGCAATAAGGACAAAATTAAATTGATTTGGACCAAAATACCCTTAATAACTACCGTGTATACGTCCGGATCCGATCGAATTGTCAAGCGTCGTTTCCACTCACGCTCAAGCCTTCTGCTATGACCAAGCTTCTTTACCAGAAAGCAAATATCATGGTGCGCCTTCTTTACCAAAAATCAGAAATCAGGTGCGGCTTCTGCATATGTTTTTTAATTTTTAATTTTTTAAATTTTTTGCTGTTTCATAGAAGCTTTGGAGAGGAGAGGATAATGTTAGATTGAATGAAACACTTTTAATTCTTGCTAGAAACACTTTTAATTGCATCATGGATTTGGAATTTTAGATTGAATGATAATGTTGCGATTCTGAAAGCTACACCCATTTGAATGAGAATACATCTCATTACATTCATCATTTCCATCAGTTTTGCTCTGTTAGCCTAAGCGGGACCGTATTTGACCTTTCAACATCTACTTTGAAGTTGAACTTGTGGACCACATTGCACGACAAACATTTGAAATTGCTCACCGCGAGAATGAAATATTTGGTTCACATTTCCATTTCTTTTTTCTTTTCTAAGAATCAGAATTGTATACTCTGGTGTGGTTTTTTTATGACATCTTGTGTAAGGACATTCTTTGGGTTTAAGCAGAGAGATGAGATAATGCGTAGAAGATAATGCAAAAAGTGTAACTTTAGTGTTAATAATTAGTGTTTCAAGTCCTCGTATAATTTTTGTTTTGTTTTGCTTATTTGATTCCTATTGGCTTGTATGGGTTTCAACACTACCTTTCAATGTTGGGCTCCTTCATCCGATTCCTCTTGTGATAGTTCCGACAATTGGTGGCAACTATGTGAGCACTTGTAATTACTCGAAAGTTTGAGTGATAAAGTCTTTGTTACTTTGTTAGTGTGTTACTTTGTTGGTGTGTTAACAAAAATAGACTAGTGTGTTACTTTGTTGAGAACAAAAATAGACTAGTGTGTTACTTTGATGGTGTGTTACTTTGTTGGTGTGTTACTTTGTTTGTGTGTTACTTTGTTGGTGTGTTACTTTGTTAAGAACAAAAATAGACTAGTATGTTACTTTGTTGGTGTGTTACTTTGTTGAGTGTGTTACTTTGTTAAGTGAACAAAAATAGACTAGTGTGTTACTTTGTTGAGAACAAAAATAGACTAGTGTGTTACTTTGTTGGTGTGTTACTTTGTTTGTGTGTTACTTAGTTGGTGTGTTACTTTGTTGGTGTGTTACTTTGTTGAGAACAAAAATAGACTAGTGTGTTACTTTGTAGGTGTGTTACTTTGTTAAGTGTGTTACTTTGTTGAGTGAACAAAAATAGACCAGTGTGTTACTTTGTTGAGAACAAAAATAGACTAGTGTGTTACTTTGTTGGTGTGTTATTTTGTTGGTGTGTTACTGTGTTACTATGTTACTTTGTTGGTGTGTTATTTTGTTGGTGTGTTACTGTGTTACTGTGTTACTTTGTTGGTGTGTTACTTTGTTGGTGTGTTGAGAACAAAAATAGACTAGTGTGTTACTTTGTTGGTGTGTTACTTTGTTAAAAATAAAAATAGACTAGTGTGTTACTTTGTTGGTGTTACTTTGTTGGTGTGTTACTTTTTTGAGAACAAAAATAGACTAGTGTGTTACTTTGTTGGTGTGTTACTTTGTTGAGAACAAAAATAGACTGGTGTGTTACTTTGTTGGGTTGTTACTTTGTTGGTTTGTTACTTTGTTGATTCAAATGGTTATGTTTGTGTTTTTTTGTCTTTAGAAAATTGGTGGAGCCTAGATTCTCTATTGATGAAGCCGAGCCGATGCTATTTGATGCATTTTCTGCTTCATACATCTTTCATGGAGTTTGATGTGGTGCGGGTTTGAAGGATGAAGGTCCATAGATGGTAAAACAGACTGCTTTTGTCTTCAAGAACTTGAAGAATGTATTAGTTTCATTAATATGCTTTTTGATTACATCCAATAGTATTAGGTTTTTATTCTCTTAATTCCCCCGGAGTTGCATCTCCATAATGCTTTCATAGATTGTTTCATTAGGATATGAAGCATTTTTTTGAAAGATTGTTGTATTATGCAATGTTAATGATGATATTTTGGATGTTAATAAATCGTGTCCTTTATTCTTGTTATTCTTTATCGTTATTCGTGTTATTCAAGTATCTTGTGTTACCGTGTTAAAAAGCTGCGATAAAATTCGTCTTTCAAATACTACGTCGAAAATGTATCAAACGTGGTCTCAAATTGAAGATAAAAAAAATTATGAATTTTGGTGAAACAATTTTGATGATCGGTGTTCTAAATCAAAAGTTACGGTCGTTTATAAGAAAAAAACGCTCCGGTTAATATAAATGTTTTTTCGTCTTTCAAACTATACGTCGGAAGGATAACGTGTTTGGGCTCAAATTAAAGAGCAAAAAAAAAAAACATGAATTTTGATGAAAACATTTCAATGATCGGAGTTATAAATCAAAAGTTACAGTTGTTTGAAAAAAAAAAAAAAGAAATAAAGAAAGAAAGAAAAGAAAGCAGGTGATAAACGAGTGAACGACTACCATCTTCAAAAACGCGCGTTCTCTCAATGGTGGGGTATTTTTGTCCGTCTGAAATTTTTTTGTTCTTTTTGCAACTAAAAAAAAGGGTGTGTCCTATTTATTCATTTTGTAAATATTTTTGTCCTTTTCCCTCAATCCCTCATTAAACTAATGGTTCCTAATATTGATGATAATGATAAAAAAAATTAAGAAGCATGTATGAGATAAATATAACGGCTTTATGATTTTTTGAAGGATAATTACCCTTTTAATCCAAATTATTTTATTATTATTTTTTCAAAATTATTATCTATCTTTTATTATTAAAATAAAGACACTTATTTTTCATTTTACGATAAACATGCACCATTATCGTAACAAAAACAATACATAAGAGTGTTTGTTATAACAAAAAAAAAAAGATATTGAAGTTTGTCGTAAAAGAAATAAATACATAAGTGTGTTTATCGTAACAATGAAATATAAATGATAATTATGAATAAAATAAAAAATGAAGGATTAAAAGTGTAATTATGATGGATTTTGATGAATGTTTTTTTTGATGTGATGTTTTCTACCTAAAACAAAAAGATATCGGTATTAATTTGAAGATTAACCGACTTCATATTCTAATATATGTGTCTTCTATATGTACTTGGCGACCAACAGTGTTTCAATTAAACCCTAACAGATTTTTTTTTTTAATAATAAGCAATTAGGAAATCGTGGTCCAATTGTCCTTGTCATTGTTCTTTTTAACCGGTTAATAATTGATGAAGAAAATAATGAGATTAAGCCTGAGATACAGTTAAATTGCCTAATTGTTTGTCCAATAATTAGGGAATCTGTGATTTGGGATCTGAAATTCGACGTCATAAACCTGGCAAAATTATAAAAAATGGTCCTCTAACTTGGCCTACTATAGATTTTAGTCATGTTCCGGTAAGGAAAATGGTCTTTTAAGTTGCATTTTTTTTTTTAAATGGTCCTATCCGCCGGATATTGCTGACCGGGGGCTGGAAGCTTTTAAAATTTCTGACGTGGCTGTCATTAGGCTGCCACATGGAATCCTACGTGGCTTGTGGGTCCCATCTCTCCTCCATTTACTAAAAATTAAAAGTTGATGCAAGAAGGATTTTTTTTTAAAAAAAGGTCATATCCGCCGGATATTGCTGACTGGGCGCCGGAATATTTTAAAATTTCTGACGTGGCTGTCATTAGGCTGCCACGTGGGATCCTACGTGGTTTGTGGGTCCCATCTCTCCTCCATTTACTAAAAATTAAAAGTTGATGCAAGAAGGATTTTTTTTTTAAAAAAAAGGTCATATCCGCCGGATATCACGATCGGGCGTAGGAATATTTTAAAATTTTCATTAGTCGTTATTAGGCGCCACGTGGGATCCTGCGTGGCTTGTGGGCCCCATCTCTCCTCCATTTACTAAAAATTAAAAGTTGATGCAAGAAGGATTTGAACCGGCGACCCAATGGTAAAATATCAAGCACTTTGCCATCCAAGCTACAACTTCAATGTTTATATTATGACAAGATTTATTACTTATGCACATAACATTCCTTCCAACATTGTATGCACCTAATTTAAATAAAATTATAGTCTAATATATTTAATTACTGTGTATCAAAAAAAAAAAATCATTTTATTAATGTATATGAAAATTCTAAATCCAATTACATTTAGGGACGTAGATAGTATTATTTTTTATATTTTAAAAAAGAACTACATCAAATTAACAAGGGAAATCAAGGCTTAAATCAGCACATTTGACATTCTAAATTTTGAAATTATAAACGTAAAAATATTTGTATAGGGAATTGAGTAAATAACTTGAAATATCATATTAAGCCAAAGGAAACCATATTACTTATGCATAAGTAATAAATCTTGTCATAATATAAACATTGAAGTTGTAGCTTGGATGGCAAAGTGTTTGATATTTTACCACTAGGTTGCCGGTTCGAATCCTTCTTGCATCAACTTTCAATTTTTAGTAAATGGGGGAGAAATGGGACCCATAAGCCACGTAGGATCCCACGTGTGGTTCCCAGTCATCAATATACGGCGGACATGACCATTTTTCAAAAGAAGAAACAACTTAGAGGACCATTTTCCTCACCGGAGCATAAACAGGACTAAAATCCATAGTAGGCTAACTTAGATGACTATTTTTCTGATTTTGCCTCATAAACACTTACAATGACTCATATATATATCAGCCGTGATGGCGGATTTGAGGTTTCGATTTTCCCTTACAATCAATCCAAGTTATTGACAAAGGCGTTTGTTACTCCGACTGTTATTCCGTAGGTGATCTGACATGTATTGAACCCGGAAGTCGTATATCGGTTTTTAGTTCGGTGGAGGCTTCTTCTTCTATTCAAGATATGAAGAATGAGTATTCAGATCTGTTACGGTGTATTTGTATCGTGTATTTATTTTGGGCCTTCGATAGCTATATAGGCCGTGATGTATTTGTAATTATAAATACCGAACATATACGGAATGAAAGACACAAAAATATTTCTTGCAGCTATAACCGCAGGTGTTGAGCCGCGTACTTTTAATGAGGCCATGCAAGATGTTCGCTGGAGAGATGCGATGCAGAAAGAGATTGTTGCACTTGAAAATAACGGGACTTGGGAAATGGCGAAGTTACCCCTGGAAAGAAAGCACTCGGCTCCAAATGGGTGTATATAATCAACTATTGGGAGGATGGCCAAGTCGAACGCTTAAAGGCTCGTTTTGTTGTTTTTGGGAATCACCAACTTGAGGGCATTGACTACAACGAAACTTTTGTTCCGGTGGCTAAAATGGTCACGGTTCGTGTTTTTTTTGCTGTGGCAGCGGCGAAAAATTGGGAATTGCATCAGATGGACGTGCACAATTCTTTTTTGCACGGGGATCTAAACGAGGAAGTTTACATGAAATTACCACTTGGATTTACGGTCAATCAACCTGGCCTGGTATGTCGTTTGAAGAAGTCTTTGTTTGGCTTAAAACAAGCACCACGATGTTGGTTCTCCAAGCTAGCGGCGTCTTTGAAGAAATATGGTTTTCTGCAGTCTTACTCGGACTATTCCATGTTCACTCTCACACAGGGTCATGTACAACTTAATGTGCTCGTTTATGTCGATGACTTAATCATATCGGGTATTGACATTGTAGCTCTTGCTTCCTTTAAACAGTTGATATCTTCTTGTGAATGCTTTCATATGAAGGATTTAGGCTCTCTGAAATATTTTCTTGGCATTGAAGTAGCCCTTGATCCGGAGGGCATTTTTCTATGTCAGCGGAAATATACATTTTATATCCTTGCAGAAGTCGGTCTCTTAGATGCTAAACCCGCAGAGTTCCCTATTAAGCAGAATCAAAGTCTTACTCTCGCTACGGGTCCTATTTATGCAGATCCGGAGAGCTATAGGCGACTTGTTGGTCCTCTCATTTACTGGTCTGTTACTCGGCCTGACTTTGCCTACACTGTCCATATTCTGGCTCAATTTATGCAGGCTCTTCGCCAGGAGCATTGAGACGCAGCCACCCGGGCCGTGTGTTACTTGAAAAGCTGTCCGGGTCAAGGAATTTTGTTGAGCGGCGATTGTGATCTTTCTCTATCCGGTTGGTGTGATTCAGATTGGGTCAGCTGCCCGTTGACGAGACGTTCTCTCACTGGCTGGATAGTGTTCCTTAGATCGTCCCCCGTATCTTGGAAGACCAAGAAACAACATACCGTTTCATGTTCGTCTGCCGAGGCTTAATATCGCTCGATGGCCGTGCATCCCTCTAAGTTGAAATGGCTAAAAGCCTTGCTCACAGGTTTAGGGGTTGAACATCCCCGTGAGATGGATCTATTTTGTGACAGCAAATCTGCACTACATATTGCGCAGAACCCTGTGTTTCACGAGCGCACAAAACACATTGAATTTGACTGCCACGATGTCCGGGATGCGATTTAGGCCGGTATTATTACTCCTAGTCATGTGCCGACGGATGAACAGCTTGCGGATATTTTTACCAAGGCATTAGGCAAGCGGAAATTTTTGTACTTACTTCGCAAGTTGGGCATTTGTACCCTGCATGCTCCAACTTGAGGAGGGGTGTTACGGTGTATTATGTATCGTGTAGTTATCGTGTACTTATTTGGACCTTCGGTAGCTATATGGGCCGGGATGCATTTGTAATTATATATACCGAACATATACGGAATGAAAGACACATAAATATTTTTTCCCCAAGCTTTGACATGGTATCGGAGCCAGAGGTCACGAGATCGAACCATTGTTGGAACATTCTTGAAAAAAAATTGTGGAAGTGTGGGAATGATTGCCAACATTTGAGGATGGTGTTGGGATGATTCCCACACTCTTGAATCTATAAAGAAATATAGTAGCACCTTTACTACCACCAATTGGTTTTAGTACAACGATAAGCGCTTGATCTTTAACAATATCCGACTAGTGAAACGATTCGTTTCGATTTGAAGATTTCTGACCGTGCAACGATTCATGCCCCTTCGCCTATTCGTTACCATGATCAACTTCTTGTATGTGTAGATGCAAAAGTTGCATTATCATCTAATTCCTCGTCGTCCTCGTCCTTGTGTTTTGGATCAATGGTATGAGATCCTTTTACGGGCTAAATTGCAATTTTAGTCCTGTAACTAGGCACATTTTGCGATTTTGGTCCTGGTTTTTCTCCGGCGACATTTTTAGTCCTGTAAGTGGTCTTTTTTTTTACAAAAATAGTCCTCAATGCCGGAAATTGCTGACTGGCCTATTTTTCCTGCAAGAAAAATACCGTGTCATCCATTATTGACACGACACCCAAACACATCATCAACACTTTCCACGTCAACATTTTTCTACAAAGAATAAAATATTGTTTCTAATGGGATTCGAACCTACAACCTATGACCAAAAACCTTAGAACTTGGCCATCTAAGCTAGAGCACCATATATTGTTTAAGACACAACATATTTTACTTAAAGACACGTTTAGGTTAAAAAATTTCTAGACAATCTAATGATACATACAATTTTATTTTTGTAAGTATATATAGTATTTATTGAATGTTTTCTTAATTATTTATTGTTCTTTTATATATGTAGTTTCGTAAATATGCAATATCTTCTTGTAATGTCATTTTCTTCACCATAGTCTCTAAACTGAATAATTAATTAAACTAACAAATGAAACGTTAAAATGAATGTATTAATTTTAATTATTCTAATGAAACAAAAAGCAAGTCCTTGACAAAATGGGACAAAAAGAAACATTAATTACTTTTATTATATCTAATGATATTGTTACGATCAGTTTAAAACAATAATTAACTGTAACATGATGTAACAGTGAAACATCGAATAATATTACATTTAATCAAAGATATATAGTACCTTTGTCATATAACATTTCATGATTCGGTGTGTCAGAATGGTTCATTAAATTACGAGATGGATTGTGTTAGAGATAGAGAAATAAACTAACCTGGAAATTAGTAGTGGTACTAGTACCCCAATACTTCAATACTGCAAAACCATATGATCTATCTACCTTTTTCCTTGTATTAACCACCTTATTCAACAAATTTGAGAAAAAAACGCAAATATTAAGTCACATGCATTATACAATATATATTATACATTAAAAAATAACAATAAATAATTAAGAAACTCTCATATTACTTAAAATAAATATTCGATAAATGTATCACCACCTGTAACAACTTTATAAAAAAATAAAATTGTATGTATCATTAGATTATCTAGAATATTTTTATACTGAACGTATCCTTAAGTGAAATATGTTGTGTGCTAAACAATATACGGTGTTGTAGCTCAGATGGCCAAGTTCTTAGGTTTTTAGTCATATGTTGGAGGTTCGAATCCCATTAGAAGCAATAATTTATTCGTTGTAGAAAAATGCTGACGCGGTAAGCATTGATGATGTGTTTGGGTGACATGTCAATATCGGATGACATGGTACTTTTTTTGGCCGAAAAAATGGTCGGAGTCAATAATAATTTCGGCATCAAGGACTATTTTGGAAAAAAAAAAAAAAACAAGTGACTAAAATTGTCACCGGAAAAAAACCAGGATGCTGACGCGGAAAGTGTTGATGATGTGTTTGGGTGACATGTCAATATCTGATGACATGGTAGTTTTTTTGGCCGGAAAAATGGTCCAGTCAGCAATTTCCGGCATCGAGGTCTATTTTTGGAAAAAAAAAAGAGACCACTTACAGGACTAAAATTGTCACTGAAGAAAAACCAGATCTAAAATCGCAAAACGTGTACGTTACAGGACTAAAATTGCAATTTAGCCTCCTTTTACGTGTTCTTACGAACCGTCCCCTAAGTGGTCCGCCATGGAGATGTTTGGTCTAGGTATCATTTTATTTTTCCTTGATCTAATTATCGTTATGATTCTGTTGTTGAGATTGGTTCGGGTATGTAATGTTGGTTTGGTTGTAGCTTAGGTGGTCATTCTGAGAATTATTAGTCTCGTTACTTGTCTTTGTTTTGGGACAATGTATTAGTCAACTAATTGGCTTGATTGGATTTAGTTGACGTGTTCTTGACATTGTAAGGAATATATGAGTTTTGCATGAAAATTACAAAATTCGTCATTTACAAATTACAAGACGAATTTGGTCATTTTCTCCCATACCTATTATAATTTTCGGTAATGATACATGCACAACACTTTTATGCACTCCTTATGATTCCACCATTGATTATAGTGAGATCTAAATCAATATATATGTCCCACATTTTATTAATAATGAGATCATATGTAGTGACATATGTTGTGCACATATCATTTTCCTATAACTTTCTGCCCACAATTGATTTTTTACTTTCAAATTCAGAGTCACTGTACATGTAGTACTTGTATATATATAATCACAGTTAACCGCTGTACTAAACTTTATATTCATCATCAACAATTACAATAAATATAAAATGGATGTTCAATAACTTGAAGAAAAAAAACATCAAACAGTTTTTAAAATAAAAAATAAAATGCATTAAATATATTTAATAATTATTAACCCACTATCTTTGTAACGCCCGTTTTCGGCACATATAACATAAAATAAATTCCACATTATACGTTAGCATTTACAACGTCATATCGAGTTTAGAACTAACAGAAGCTAAAAGACTCGAGTATATTTTTTTCAACAACAAGAATAGAAACATCCAATTAAAGGTGGAAATATAAACTTATTACAACGAAAACTCCAAACTTACAACGTATGGAAAAAAACCTCCAAAGGTTCAACAAAAGAAATTACAAAGTCTCAAAGGAAATTACACTGTGTTCCAAAACCAAATAATAAAACTAGTCTAAAACGTCATATGAGAATGAATAAAATAAAAGCTTCAACGTAACATCGTCAAACGCCATCATCAAACTCCTCGTCAAACTCCAGTTCTACATGTTCATCTTTTCATCTCCAAACATGCATTTGAGGTAAGTACAAAGGTACTTAATAAGAGGCAGAAGCTATAATTTAATTAAAGATTATAACGTAAGATTCATAATTATTAAATTGTCTTTACAAAACCGACTCAATCTAGGGTTCACTTCATGTCCATCAACATGTCATGATTATACGTTTCTATCTTAACTTATCTTTGTTACATCCGCATTCAAGGGCACTACGCATGATGAATATCCACAACGAGATATCGATTGTAACCTATTAGTGGATCACACCAATAGCCACGGGCTAACCCGATAGTGCACACGTTCGGCGAAGTCCCCCTGCTATTTAGAGGCCAGCAGAGTTGTCCACTTTATCTAAACGCCCACACATCGCGATATGAACAGGTGCCTATCCAAGAATGACGGGATGTTTAGTCTTTTACTACTCACGTATGTATTTTACTAGCCATTAACTAGCCACCTAAGTGTTTTCAGGGAAAAACTCACTTACCAGTCCTACTCCATCACTTAGATAGCTAGACACATTATCCTATCACATACAAAGACATTGATGAATACTAATTCATCAAAGCACAAGTCTATCATACTTTTCCGACGGTCCCGAACTTCAACTCTTTAGGAAGAATTCATTCGGTGCCGGAACTAATTAAACGCATCAGAAACTCAATCAAGGCTTGTTCATGTTCATTTAAGGTTATTAGATCAAGAAACAACATTTAAAACTGGTCTCGGGGCTTAAAACTTATCAATACACAAAACAGAAGCTTCGGCGTGCGCTAAGCCTTTTGGTGGTAAGCCTTTCTGAGACATTTAGGATCCTCTGGTTCACTTTTGGCATGCGCTAAAAGCTCCCAGTAAGATTTAGGATGCTTTCTGGCCATTTTGGCGCGCACTGAAGCCCTAAGCGTGTGCTAAAAACTCTCCGTAAACATTCATGATGGTCCTGTACCGTTTTGACGTGCGCTGACACATTTGGCGCGCGCCAAAACCCTAAACTGCCCTAAATAAGGCTTTCTGTACACTTTACAAATTCTAACCAATTCTAACCATGTTCAACAACAAATTGACATCCAAACAACAAAAAAACACACAACTTTTGCACACCATAGCAGCACCTACTATTTCTATATCATCCAGACATGATTTATAGCATCAAATCACATCAAACACAAACCTAAACCATATAAAACATAATTAAATCGTAGGAAGAGTCTCTTACTTAATTGCAAGCAATTCCAAAACAAAAACTTGAAGAAATCCTGCAGCCCTCCACTGAACTTAACCAAAAACCTATTTGATCCACAATCAATTCAAGGATTAAATAGGACCAAGGTTTCTCACAACCAGGGCTACGAATTATATCAAGAAGATCAACAAACTTGATTAAAACCATGGTTAGGGTAAAAAATCCATATCTTTAGAAAACTCTGAACTTTTGATGTCACAACGATCTCCCCCTCGCGCTGCTTCCGAATTTCTACTTGTATCTGAAGTCCGAGTAGTAACCGGTGAGAGTTTGTAGAAAGTCTCTTTGGATTTTATTAAGACTCTCACTCTTTTTCTCAAAGATCGTACAAAACCAATTTCTAATAAACTGATAGGTTATCAGAAATCGTACAAAACCAGATGTGAAATCAACTTCAACTGACTCCACCAGACTTAACCATGATGACTTTGGCTCTGCTGACTCTTCCCAAAGCTCACTTTTGCTCAAAACTCACTTTTGCTCAGCTGACATTGCTCAGCTTAGTACTCAGCTCTGAATGAGAGGCCAAGTCACATTTTCTAACAATGATCGGAAAAGCCAAGAGATTATTTAACTAATAATCCTAGAAGGCATGTGATTACATATCGAAGTTTTTAATCTCTAATTGAAAAGAAAATCATAAGGATAAAAATTGAGGTATGAATTTAAGGGGAGCGCGTTATATAAATACACAGTCGTCTCACGCGTTGTTTGTTATGTGAATCACGTGTTTCTCGGGGACTTCCACAAAAAACAGAAAATGAGTGACATGAAACAACCCGTGTTGAATGTTGACTGAATCATATGTTCACCGTGGGATCCCAGGGAAATGAAAAGGATGTGACCTTATAGGTTATGTTTCTTTCATTCTTTATTTTATCTCGTTACATTCTCTTTAGTCCTGCCATCGCTAATTGTAGTCACCGGCGGATCCAGAAATTTTTCTCGGTGGGGTCACGGGCCGTAAAACTACAATTATTTATTTAAAAATTTATTCCAGTAGGGTCACGGGAGCCTAAAACTACATTTTTTAACAACAATACTACATCGTTTCAATAGAAAAAAAATTCCCGGATCTCAGTTGGGTAACGTGACCCATCTGAAAACACACACATCCGCCAATGATTGTAGTATATTTGAAATAATTACATATATTTTAAATTTCATTTAGATGTTGACAAATAGGTGAGATTGATAAAGTATTTCATGTCAAATGTTTGTAGTAACGTTTTTTTTTGTTGAGAAAATAACAATTTTGTTGTTGTTGATGAAGTCTCTTTGATTATCAAACCCACGAAATAGATAACAAATGGCTTATTATTTTAAGGGGGAGTGGGAATAAATGACAAGAAAGAGTTAGAAAATAGGAATAAGGACAATGGAAATAAAAATTGAGTGATAAAACTAAATCCGCAGTTCACTGGGTCAGATCCACTGTTCATTACAGTGTAATAGACCTAAATCCACGATTCCATTGTTTCGATGTATATTACGAAAATGACCTTGAAAAAGTTATCGGAAAAATATCAAATGACATCTCAGAATATAGAGACGAAAAAAAGGAAAAATATGATGCAAGAATTACGATATTTTGATGCTTAAACCAAAAGAAAAAAAAAAGATATATTTTTTTGTAATTGAACAAGAGTGAGGATGTCAAATTAGTGGAATTTAAATTGTCTTTTTTTCTCAAAAAGAAATTTCTACTAGAATAAATCCATGTGTTCATCCTACATTGTATTGTTTACATTTGCTTATTTTGTTAATTATCTAATTCCTCATCAGTTTAAATTTCTGAAAGAGATAACACCGCTTGCCTAATATCTGGGAAAGGATAGCCCTAACATCTAGAAAAGATAGCCCTTTTTGATTTCAATCAAGACTATTCGCAAGCATTTGGTGCATCATTTTCAGTATGGTTGTCAAAGCGCATAAGATTAGACGTAAATGAGTTAAATTGTTCGTGACCGGTTTGAATTTGATTTGATTTTTGAGATAAGGGTCCTAAAGGATACATTATGAGATGTCAGACAAAAATGAATATTAGAAAAGATTTTTGTCAAAAATAACATTTCACTGGTGAAAGTGAATTTGAAAGTGACTCACGTTGATTTTCAGCACAAAACCAACGTAATTCATTTTCAAATACACTATCATTTTCACTTTCACTAGTGAAAATGTCATTTTGAAAAAAATATTTTCTTATAAATCTAAAATCACGGCGTCATTCTACGTGTGTCCTAATTGACAATTAACGATTGATATTTAGCTTGAATAGTTTGGTTCGATATGGTTCTTGATTAATGTTACCTCGACTCGAATACAAATTAGTTAAGCTCGAGCATTCTCATTCTCAAACTTAAATACAAGCGACCCTTGACTTGGATATTATATTTATCAAATTTATGTTTTTATTTATGAATTATATTTGATAATTTAAAAGCTTTGTTTACGAATAAAATTGATTTTTGAAAATTAACATGGAATAAAATACATCATTCCTATTTACATTTCTCGATACATTCTTGGAATAAAATACGTCATTCCTATCTACATTTGTCTATACTATTCTTGAAACGGAGATCGTTTCCTCCGAGTTCCAAGCAGTGGCGGACGCAGGAACTTGAGTAAGATGAGGCAGTAATACGGCAAATGAAAATTTTAAAGCAGGGGGAAGCAAATGAAGCACATGATATATATAGTAGTGGCTTTTCTCGGATCAAGGGGGACAGTTGCCCGCTTGGTTATATGTAGGTCCGCCACTGTCTCCAAGATTTCAGTAACAGTTCAATAGAAAACCTGAAAACATCTTCTTCTCAGTGCATTATGTGTTTGTCTGAAGAAGCCTGTGTGGGGTGTGGCTTTAATACCGTGTGCTCATCAGGTTCTTTGTTCACAATGTAATGTCATCCATGAGGAGCAGGGCATGTCTGATTGTCCTACATGCCGGAAACAGATTATGATGCGGATCGATGCTCGGTCTGTGGATGATTTGCAGAATCCTTAAGAACAAAGTGACCTAGTAGGCATTTGGGAGAAATCTCAAATTCCCAGTTCCCAATACTACGGCAAAAACTTCTGCATCCAGGCTTTGTCTCAACCCGTTATGCTGGGAAAATCTCTGGCATTTTCCCATTTCTTTCATATGGAATCATGACTCTATGCCTTGATCTTCAAATTTACTAATTGGAAATGCAAAGAGATTATTTAGATAAAGATTCGGAAGGCGTGTGATTATATTTCTAAGTTTTTGATCTGTAATTGAAAGTAAAATCAGAAGGAAAAAGAATGGAGGTATGAATGTAATGTGACCATGAAGGGGCGTAATATAAATACACGGCCGTCTCATGTGTTGTTTGTTAATCGGATCAGGTGTTTCTCGGGGAATTTCACAAAAACAGAAAAGGTGTGATCTTAAACATAACGCGTTGAATCTTGACTGAATCATATGTTCTCCCTGGGATCCCAGGGAAATGAAAAAGACGTGACCCTATACGTTACGTTTCTTTCGTTCTTTATTTTATCTCTGTAGGATGTAATATCGCCGGATGGATCAGAGATCCACCCGATTACGCAGCGGAATAAATACAAGATCTAGATCTAAACAATCAAAATACATAAATAATAAATCTAACCTACGAGGGGGTTTAGATTACCAACCTTTTTATGGTGCAATTACTCCAAGAACAAATGTCAATCCAAGATCCAAGCTAGATGAGAAGCCACAGTCTTCCAACGTGTGTCTCCAAGCACCACCAGGTGGATGGTGTTTCACGCCGCCGGACCTCCTCGATATGCTACCTTAGAAAACTCGAAACCCTAGTGTCACGGATTTTATTAACACAAAACAAACAAGTAATAATCCGGTTAACCTCAAGTATAAGGATCGTAGTAAAGAGGTTGATGCCGGGTCGATCTTACGGGGAACTAAACGATTGTGATTCTAGCTTTTTGTCTAACCTAACTATGTCACGAAGCTACTCTAAACAGGGAATAAACATCAAACAAAACAGAAGATAAAACTAGACAGAGGATATAATCCAAAGCTAGGAAGGATATGGGCTGCGAACCAATTTAAACTAACTAAACTAAGATGCAAGTAAAAGTAAACTACTAAACAAATTCAAGTTTTAAGGATTTAAATCAAGTTTATAACGGACAAACGAGGATTGATCCACCTATCCAACAAGCATTGACTTCCTACCTCGATTATATTGTGGTTTTTATCTAGGTTGTGATTCACCTTATCTAAACATGAACCCTAATTCCTTAGAAAGTTCATCTATTAATCTATTATCTTCCAATGCAAGATTAACGCGTTTTCTAGCCAAAGGTGCAAACTTTACGTTTATAATCTAGCAATTAAATCTATTAACTTCCGTTATGATAGATTCAAATTACTACTCTTATTCATGATGATCTAGGGTTTATTAAGATTCCCATCAACAATAAACAATCACACATGCAGATCTTCCGATATAAAAGCAATTAAACGTAATAAACATGAATAAGAAACAACCTTTAAATAAAAACTCACAGTACAACCGAAGAAAACGAAATCAACAATTGTTGGACGGCTTCACAATTCTCGTTTGATGAAGCTTTTAGCCTCTAAACATCCTCAGCAACTCGAATGTGCAGGAATAGTTCATAAAAAGTAACTAGTTTAATCTAGATCTAAAGTGCATAAAAACTGGAATAAAAAGGAGAAAAACGCAGCCTAAAGCCGCCCCTAGGTTTAGGGTTTTGAATAATGAGTGTATTGTGTCCTTGTGTGGAGAAAACAGCCGACTATATATAGATTTTAAAGTCGGTTCAGCAAAGTCGGCCGACGGACGCTCGTCCGCTCTTGTGAACGCCCGTCAGGTAGATAGATCTCGATACCGCAGACGCCCGCTCGCAGACGGCGCCCAAACTCTCTCGTATCAAAATCGCTTCTCCGGACGCCCGTCTGCTTTATCAAACGCCCGCCCACTCGGACGGGACACGGACGCTCGTTAGGATGGTGAATCTTGATTTCTTGATCTTTATCTCTTTTTCCTCTAAGTCATTCCTTCATTATCTCTTTTATCATCAATTAACTTTCGAACTTAATCAACTTTTGATCATCTCTTGAGCCTCAAACACGTATCTATAACACATAAAAACATCGCAAAAATGTAATAATGTCCAAATAATCATAAAATCATATAAAAACACCAAAATCAACCAATTTTGCGAATAACTTATTTAAAACCTCATTTACTCAATATTTCCATTAAACACTCGTTTCTTATGCAAATTTATACAAATACGGGGGAAAATATCATAGAATATAACGTTATAAATAGTATAAAGTCACCCTTAACAACTCCCTCACACTTAAGCTTTTGCTCGTCCCGAGCAAAACAAAACAAAAATTAGGCTCGAGAAAAAACAGACATCTAAACATACATAACACATATCCAATAAATCAGAGGTTCACCATTGTGTGTGTGCATAGCCATAGAAAACTTCCACTATATCCAAACTCGAGAAACTCAAAGCAAAACTAGCTAATACCCCCTCGTAGACTAGTAATAAATGACACTCATAAGATGCACCCTACAAACGTGATATATCCCAACAAAGATGATAGAATATATCTAGGGCCTTTTTGAAATACTCAGAGGATAATCCCTACATCATATCATCGAGTTTCTACTTGAGGATAAGGTAGAGCGATAACTTAGTCTTATATACATTTCATAACACTTCATCGCTGACTTAACTTTTTCACTTTAAACACACATTAGGATAAGCTATTGCCCTCATAGTAGAATAGGACATTTCGAGATAATACCCCACCTTACTCCAATCATAAGGCGAGTTTTCCTAAGCGCCGTGAGCTTTTAGTCATCATAGTGGTATAGGACATACGTGGTATACCCTATCGCACTCAAATCATCGACTAGCTTCCGACACACCCAATTATTTCGTACTTTTTCAATTTTTCATGTTGACATTAATTACGTGTTACTTATCACATTCAAACCTTGAGATATTCACGGTATATCATACTCGGAGCTAAATACTGAGACTATCATAAATCTCAAGATATATACGTAGCACTAAGCACATGACTTATAAGAAAATCAAAATCACTCGTCCAAAACGGGTATAACTTTATAAGTTAGCTCGTCATTCACTATGGCTCGTGAAAAATCGATCTCAGGTGAAACAACTAACTTATCAAACATATGATATACTGACTTAAATGACCATAAAAATAGCGAACATTGAATCGAATTGCCTACTCGGGACAAAACAAAAACAAAAGTATCGAAAAAGTTCGAAAATTTTAGCTCATTTGCATAGAAACATTACTCATTAAGCAAATGTGTAGATACATATCGAACATTCCTCCCCACACTTAAAAATCAACATGTCCTCGTGTTGTGCGAAACGAAAGAAAAAGGAAAAGACTTAGGTGATGTAAATCGAAATGCGAATCGTCGGTCAGGCGGAGCCTACATAATGACACTCAGAATGCGTAACTGGACAATGTAGCTCAACGAAACCGCTAAAAATATACCGCACGTCTTGACAAACATGGAACCATCTCGGGAAAGCGGGAGTTATACCACAATGAAAAGATATAGCAAATTCAAGGATTAACAAGAGATAAAGCATCCAATACAACCAAAAGTATAAACAAAGTCGAAATGAAAGTACGGGTGCCTTATGGCTTACATGATCCATCGAAAGAATAAATAGTAGCAACATAAAAATTACAATGAACCATATAAGAGGAAAAAGTAGTAAAACTACACAATGAAAGTATCTAGGCAAATCAAATCGAAAAATAGACAAAGAAAATCAAGATTGCCCCGGGCCGAGTATCATCACCGGAGGATCAGAAGGTGGTCCAGAAGGTGGTGACGTAGCTCTAGCTGCCGAATCAGGCTGCTCCTCGTCAGAAGACTCAGACTCGTGAAGAACATCGGCAATGGCCTGCTCAATCTCGTCAGAATAAATATAATCAACGGTGCTCGGAGCGAAGATCCGGTCATCCCTTGGTTTCCGGTCCTCATTGAAACACTCGAGAATCGTCAAAATGTTGTTCTGCGTATCCCGAATATCACCCATCCACTCCCGTAAAAGCTGTTGGCCATGCTCAACCGCATCCTAACTACGGGAGATAAAGTAGGAAGTGTAGATGCTCGAGGCGGGACCGAAGATGAACCGGGCTCTGTGGTGTCTCCATCTTAGACGGACTGAAGGCTTACCCTTCTCTCATTTCAGATCGGCCTCGGATTCTTCGGTTTGTGATCGGCCCATACTCAGGCACACCGGCATCGATCTGTAGACCGTGGATTAAGTGAGGATAATCAAGCATCGGGTATAGATCTTCCGATTAATAGCCACCTCATCATATAACGCCCGCCCCACATCCACGTTCGGGCCAAATGTCAATCGTATAACATGCCGAGGTCACCTATGTGAAAGTCGTCGAGGTTGTTCTTAGGCAACAACCGACTCGAATAAACCGACATGGACCTTCCAGGTCCTCCGTCCCGGTCGTGGTAACCAACTCCTTCCGGTCGCCTCCCGGCCTTAATGTCCATGCCACATCCGGGCAAACTCGCAACCGCAACTCCTCCAAGGGATCCTGTCCCAAACTCTGCCTATGCACAATCTCCTCCTTATAATCTCTTCCCTCAAAAGCCGCTAAGTTGTATTTAGCATTGATCACCTCCGGTGTAAAAGGAACTTCTACCCCTCGCACCACAACTACCTTTGTCCCCAAGTCGGTTTCCGAACAGTTTGCATAAAATTCCCGAACTAGGGAGCTATTTACCGGGGTAGTCGGGATTGTCATCAAAGCTCCCCAATTCCGATCCTTGAGCAACTTAACGAACCCCGGATCGACTTTGGCCTCCAAAATGGCCCGCTCAGTCAACATCGTCCTCGAGAAATAATGCTGTTTATACACATCGTGAGCTCTAAGGTTTATGAATCTACGAGGTAAGGGCATAGGAGGTACGGTTTTGGCTCTCTTCCTAGGTGGGGCAGCCCTAGGTACAACCGGTTCCTCTTCCCGGGTAGTTTCTATAGTCTCCTCAACCCTAGACGAGGCTCCACCTTTCTGAACTCTAGGCATCCGTGCAAAGGCACATCGTCATCGGGCCTCGAGTCGGAGGTCGGCTCATCTCTCAAAGTAGCCCTAGTTTGGGTGGCTCTAGGAGGTTGTTCTCGTATACTCACACCCCGGTTAGGATCAACTAAAGTAGGATCAAACTCCTTGCGTTTCTTTCCGGCCTCCCTAGCCACTTCCTTACCATGCCTCTTAACCACTCCTTCTTATGAACCATATTCTAAACCAGACTACACGAAAACAATCCCAATTCACAACAAGAGATACCCGTTTAACATCCAAAGCGGGATTTCAAAAACAACCAAACCACAACCACAATCATCACCAACCAACCCATTCAACATCCATCACAACACCACATCACCATATCGGAAAGGAAAGAAACACAAAACCGAAAAAAAAAAAACGAATTAAGATGACATTCAAGGGAACGAGCCGACCCAAAGATCGAACTCACAAAAACGTGAATAAAAACTGGAAAAGTTGTTACTAGCTTACCAAGTAGGATGAGTAGATGCGGATTGATGTGAAGATTAGTCCAAACAACACAAATTTGGCTCCAAAAATCGGATTTTTCTTCCGAAAAGTCGGACTAAGGAGAAGTCTTGATTCTCCAAAAATAAAGCGTGTTGGGAGTTTTGGTTATGAAAATCGAAAAGAGGGTATCAATAGCGGTCTATAGCACTTGGAATCGCTCAAAATGGTTTAGAAATGAAGATTTTAGGCCAAAAAGAGGGAGAGAAAACGGTTTTTCGATTTGAAAAAGTGAAAAGTGAGGGTTCATCGAAGCAGGGGGTATATATAGGCAGATGTTGGACGCTCGTCCAACTTTCGGTGGGACGGGCGTTCATCGGGAAATCAGATGAAGCCGGACGGGCGTCCGGTTCGATGAAACGCTTCGTCAAAAATTTAAATCACATCTGAGATTGGAGGAAAATATCGGACGGGCGTCCAGGCATAGTGGGCGTTAAATCAAGATTTGTCATAGCGGGACGGGCGTCGATTTTACGGACGGGCGTCCCAAAGCAGCAAAAATGCAAAAATCATAAAATTCCATACAACCCAAATTTAAAAGTACATCTCTTATTAAACTTAATTAAAATTTGAAAATACAACCTTAAATCAAATAAAGTACATAAAATTCCTAGAACATAAATAAAAACAAGCAGAAAGCGTTGGGTTGCCTCCCACTTAAGCGCTTTGTTTAACGTCGTTTGCTCGGTGAAACAAACCTAACTAACGCTAGTTCTGCATAAATCTCGTCCCAATCCACCAAGCGGATGAGGCGACGAAGCATATCAATAGCGAGGAGGGAAATCATAGTCGTCTTGTGCGCCTGAGTCATCTCCGGCTACCTCTAAACCTCTAAAATGTGAATCTTGGAGTACCAGCGCTAGATCACATCGGCATAGGGTCATTTAGGATCGTATATGGACATCCTATAGCTTCTGTAGCTCCTCGGTGGTGAAGTCACTACCTCCCGAACAATGGGTACAATGAGAACATAAGTGATGGTCTTCGTACGGGTACTAAGCTCAAAATCTACGTGCAAGACTATAGTGCCTCCTGGTCCATCAGCTACTGTAATCAGTGGGATCCGACTAATGATGGGGAACTCCTCAGGAAGAACTCCGTAATCCATATCTAAAAAGCACACTAAGCCGATGAGATATAAATACAAAAACTTAATCAGCTAAAACTTAATTAAACTAAAACTGAAATAAATAAAACACTAACAGCGTGAACAGAACCTAACTAATATAATAAGGGATATCTAGGATGCCTCCTAGTAGCGCTTACGGTTTATGTCGTTAGCTCGACACGATGTAAGCTCACCTAGATCAGGCCATTTGACTTTTACGCCACCACTACCTCGTGTAAGCTCGATCGAAGTGTGTGGTCAGTAGAAACAAGATCTCACATGGGGTGAAATCTTTAATAGCTTTCCACATACGCTTGAACTTCCCGGTGGGTGACCTCTTCATTCTCTCGAGCCCTCGATGACGCTTCAAGCGGCGCTCCTCTCCAATTCTTCCATATCCCAACTACCGGCTAGAACTTCTTCGGAAGGATCACTACAAACAATCCTCTGAAAGCAGGTTGAGTGAAGACTCACGAATTCTTCGACTTCCGTAGCACCACACCCTAGGATGTCGAGGCAACGGACATTCGAAGGTCTCTCTTTAGGTTCACCAATATAGTGCTTACACCTTTGGCCATTTACTCAAAGCGGGTCACCACTATAACCACGAAGTTCTAGAACGCCTCCGGGAATGATTTGGAGAATCTCGAAAGGGCCGGACCAACGTGTCCTTAACTTTCCAGAAGCAGATGTAACCTAGAATTATATAGAAGAACTTGTTCGCCGACTAGAAATCTCTCTTCTTAATCTTAGCATCGTGGAGTAGCTTCATCTTATCTTTACTAATCCTGGCACTTTCTTAGGCACGGAGTGCAATTCGTCTAGCTCATATAGCTGCTTTGTAGTCGATGTTGTGCACAAGATTGGGAATCAAAGTTGAAACTTTGTAGCCCAATAAGCTCTATGCTCTAATTCGACGAGCGGATGACATGGTTTCCGTAGACCATTTGATATGGAGATGTCCCCATAGGGGTTTTATAAGCGATTCTATATGCCCAAAGTACATCATCCAACTTCAAACTCAGTCTTTCCTATATTTGTTTACCGTTTTCTCCAGGATTTTCTTAATGCTCGGTTGCTCTTTTCAACGACCACTAGTCATCGGATGATATGGTGTGCGGTTTATAGCGAACACCATACTTCTCAAGTACTTTCTCTAGGGGTCGGTGCCAGAAATGCGTCCCTTCATCACTGATCAAGGCACGTGGACATCCAAACCTCACGAAGATATTCTTCTTTAGAAATTTCATCACCGTCTTATGATCATTGTGAGGAGTGGCTTGGGCCTCCACCCATTTAGACACGTAGTCTCACGAGACTAAGATGTATTTATTACCGCAAGATGATGGGAATGGTCCCATAAAATCGATACCCCATACATCAAAGACTTCGCATTCGAGGATGGGTTTTAAAGGCATGTCAAAACGCCTTGTCAGAGTACCGGTTCTTTGGCACCTATCACAAGCTTTCTGAAAGCTTCACGTATCTTTAAAGATCGTAGGCCAATAGAAACCGGATTGAAAGATCTTAGCAGCGGTTTTCCACGTACCAAAGTGACCTCCTGTGGGTCCCTTTGTGGCTTGCTGCTCAATAATATCGCGTTGCTCGGATTACGGAACACATCTCCTAAGCAACCCATCTTTCTGAGATCTTGAAAAGATAAGGTTCATCCCAAGCGAAATATTTCAAATCGAGAGAAGAACTTTTCTTCTCACGATAAGACATTTCGGGATCGAGATAACGGGCATGAAGGTAGTTCACAATGGAAGAATACCATGGAACATCAGGAGGACAACCGTCTATCAACATAATGTTTTCTAGAGGAAAGTAAAGATCTATATCATCCCGGTTCATCCTTTTCCTCATTTAACATTCTAGAAGCGTGATCCGCCACTACATTTTCACCGCCTTTTGTCCTTAATTTGAGCGTCAAACTCTTGTAGTGGTCGGTATTCAATGCAAGATGGCGCGGTTTAGCCTCTTTCTTAGTCATCGGATACCGCATAAGCGGCGTGATCGAGTCCACACGATCACTTGAGCTCCCAACAAGTAACTCACGAAACTTG
The DNA here is from genome assembly GCA_026214975.1 of Gentiana macrophylla. Lineage (NCBI taxonomy): Eukaryota > Viridiplantae > Streptophyta > Magnoliopsida > Gentianales > Gentianaceae > Gentiana > Gentiana macrophylla. Next base: position 7,646,070 of record CM047816.1, on the reverse strand, counting down.
TCCATAGCAAAGACTACGGCCGGTAGTTCCTTTCGATAGTAGTATAGTTAACTTGAGAGGGTTCAATGTGTGGTGGCGTAATAGATAGGCTAGAACTTCCCCTTGATCTTTTGCCCTAGAATAGCACCAACAGCATAGTTTGATGCGTCGCACATAAGCTCAAACGGTAGGTTCCAATCAGGCGATATAAGAATTGGAGCAGATATTAAGCGATCCTTGAGCTCCTCAAGCGCTTGCTTGCGCTCTCATCAAAATTAAACTCAACGTCTTCCTTGATAAAGTGGATGAGGGCTTGGCTATCTTGGAGAAGTCTTGAATGAACCTTCAGAAAACCGACATGTCCGAGAAAGCCTCTAACTTCACGCATATTCTTAGGGTAGCTCATCTTCTCGATAGCTTCTACTTTTGCCATGTCAACTTCTATACCCTTGGCGGAGATCTTGTGGCCAAGAACTATTCCCTCATCTACCATGAAATGACATTTTTCCCAGTTCAGTACTAAGTTCTTTTCCACACATCTGGATAACACTTGATCAAGATTGTCAAGGCAATCATCAAAAGACTGACCAAAAACCGAAAAATCGTCCATAAAAATCTCCATACACTTCTCTACAAGCCCGTCAAAGATAGCTAGCATACATCTTTGAAATGTGGCTGGGGCATTTGAGAGACCAAATGGCATTCGCCTATAAGCAAATGTACCATAAGGCGGGTAAAAGTGGTCTTTTCTTGGTCAACTGGATCAATGGGTATTTGGAAGTATCCCGAATATCCATCTAGGAAGCGATAGAATCGTGTCCCGCCAGGACGCTCGAGCATCGATCAATGAATGGAAGGGAAAATGATCTTTCATGGTTACCTCATTGAGCTTTCGATAATCGATGTAGACTCTGTAACGGTGACAAGTCTCAAAGCAATTTCCTCTCCTTCTCATTCTTCTCAATTGTAATTCCTCCTTTCTTGGGAACTACGAGTAGGGAAACCCATTCACTATCGGCGATGGCATAAATGATTCCCATGTCCGAAGCTTGATGATTTCCTTTTAACGACTTCTTGCATATGAGGTTGAGCCTTCTCTGGAATCTGCATCGACACACTTTGCACCCTCATTCGTCTTGATCTTATGCATACAGGATGTCGGAGATATTCCTCGATATCTCTACACCGCCAACCAAAGGCTTTTTCATTTTTCTCAAAGCGTTGATCAATTTCATTTCCTCCAAACGAAAGCTTGGCAGATATAATCGGTGGAAGCTTGTCACCTTCTCTTAAAAACACATACTTAAGATGCTTAGGCAACGTCTTTAACACTAAATCTGCAGGGGTCTTCTAAACTAGACTTGAGATCTCCACTTTTCAACTCAATATCATTGAGTTTACTCTGTGGTCCCACCGCCAAAGCTTCTCCTTGAATAATTCTTCCTCAAAATCACCGCTAATTGATCTAGATTAACCACACCATGAGTATTTAGGTTGTCAACTAATCGCTCGATTCGCTTCTACGACCATGACGTGTCTATCCATATAATCGGTGAAATCATCGTCATATAATCAATGGAAAAGCCGGTTGGGGGCGAGAGGGTACTTGAATGGACTTCAAGACATTGTAACTCACCTCTTGATCACCAACTCGGATAGTCACTTGCCCACCATCGCAATCGATGAGGGCTCTAGTTGTAGATAAGAAAGGTCTTCCAAGAATCGGGGGGCGTTTTTCGTCTTTCTCTATATCTATAACATACCAATCAAGCTGGAAAGGTAAATCTATCAATCGAACCAAAACGTCTTTCGGGATCCCGAGGCTTTCTTAGAAGATCTATCCGCGAATTGTAAACTCATAGTAGTGGGTTCTAGAAGGCTTTGTAAACCGAATTTGTTTGCATCTGAGACATTGGCATAAGGCTTATAGAGGCACCTAGATCACACAAAGAATTTGGGAAGACTAGACCTCCCATTAATCTGTAAGTCTGAATTTGCAGGAGTCACCTCTTTTAATTGGTAAGTTTTCATAATTAATCATGGAACAATCCTCACCAATCTGCCTTTCCATGCCTGCTAATTTCTTTTTCGAAGACACAACATCCTTGATAAATTTTGTATACTTAGGCATCTCGACTAAGACATCCGATAATGGAAGATTCACTGAGTATTTTCAAAAGGTTTAGCACCTTTTCATACTTCTTATCCTCAATCAAAGGAATGTTGCTCTTTCTCGGTGGAAATGGAAGTTTCTTAAGGTCATCCTCAGAGAAAACCTTCTTTGAGGTTGCACTAATAGCTCTGTCTTCCAGATCCTTCCAACGAACAGCTTTTTCAGATTTCTTAGTAGTTGGGGATCAGCCCCACGACTTTCGCGCTGCTTTTTCGGTCCTCGAGGATCACCACTTGAGGATCACCAAATCCTTCACCTCTCAGGGGATCGACCACTGAGTTTTCTCTTGCAGTTGAGGGGAGTGTAGGTGCTCAGCTTCCCCTCCTGCCTTATCAATGGAAGGACCACTAACTTGAGTACCACTTTCGATTCATTGCACCGCCTCCTCTTTACCGTATTGAATTGATGGCACGAGGTCGAGACATGGGACTTTGTTCAAGTCGGCTGAGCAACTTGACCACCCTTCGAATTCATCTCGGTGGCTGGCAATTGCCGCTGAGGGTCTAGTTAAAAGCCAAGCTGCTCGGCCAGTTGCCCAATTTGTCTCTCAAGATTCTTCATCGATCTACTTTGCTCCTCCAACTTAGCTTCAAGATTTGTAAGTTGGGAGGGGCCTGAGAGTTTTGGAGATTTGGAGCATAAAATTTGGTGGGCCGACTTTGAAATTGAGAGTTTGAATTGGAAGGCCAATTACGATTGAATTTTTTGCGTAGGATTGGAAAAATTGAGTTTTGGTTCGATTAAACCCAGGGTTTCTATTGAAATTCGATTCGAATTAAAATTGAATTAGGATTGAAATTTGAAGATGGATTAAGCCCTTGGTTTTGAAAATTGCCCTGCCAGGCGGCGATTGAACCTTTGATTGTTACGGCCATAGAATGCATTCACTTCGCGCGTCGTCCGTTCATAGGCGAATTTAGAAGTGTGCCCCACCTCGTCACAATTTTGACATGTGACTTGATTTATCTTGTCCATAGTCATGAACAACATTCACTTGATAAGGTGCGAGGGGATTAAATTGACATTGGCCATTCATATGGCGGTCCGACAGCGATTTTACGCAATCTGAGAACACGAGGGTTCGTGGAAAGAAAAGTTTGATTTATAGGATTGGAAACTTGAGGTGGTACCATGCATACGTAGCATGGCGATCAAACTTTGTAAATTGACTTCCTCAACCTTGGGAGGAGGAGGTGCTTGAATTGCTTGATAAGAGGGGCATAGTTATACTTTGCAATGTCCTCAAACAATGCCCATCCTCATCAGAGCGTTTTCTTGAAATGCCCCACACCGGAAGAGCTATTGACCATGCACATTGTAAGCTCGATCAATCCACTGAAGAATGTATTGACTTGCCTTTCCAGTGGCAAGCCATGATGGGGACATTTTCTGAGAAGAGACTTGAATCTCTTCCAACATTCAAAGAACGACTCATTTTCTTTACGATAGAATGTGAAGATGTCGTTCAAACACTCAATTTTGTCTTTGAAGGCGGAAAGTATTGACTGAAATTCTCTTTCAAGTTCAGCCAGGTGGTGATAGATTCAGAGAGGAGAGAGGTGTACCACTCTTTAGCCTCTCTCCTTCAAGGAAAATGGGAAAAGTTTCGACTTGATGGCATCCTCACTTACTCCTTGGATGCTTGTAGTCCCGCATATCTCTAAGAATGTGTGTAAATGGGTATGGGGATTCTCGATTGATAACCATGAAAAATAGATGCATCTTTGCATCATCCGAATAAGTCTGGTTTTAACTCAAAGGTTTGTGCAAGAATGGCATTTGGAATAACAATAGCCGGGTTGACTTTGACTTCGCCTGGCATGGCGTAGTCCGCCAACGCACGTCTATTATCGGCCATTATCACAAAATCGATGATTTCTCTAGCTAGTTGTTCTTCAAGATCTCGCTCGGCTCATGCGCGTAACCGCGAGCGGAAATTCCGCTGTTTGGCGGACTACGGTTCGCCGGGGTCGTGGGTGTATAATAACGGTCCTTTTGACTCGAGTTTGCATAAACGGACCAAAAACAAGTGGAGCGAAACCTAAAAGCTAAGAAAGTAAAAGCTTAAACTAAAATTAAAAGCCTAAAGAAAAGAATGGGAAAGAAGAAAATGAAACAAAAGTGTTGAAGAAAATAGGACCAGACGGACGTCCAAAAGTTTGGACGGGCGTCTAGATGAAATTGAGATCGAACGGGCGTTTAGTGACTCCAAACGCTTTCAAATGCGAAAGACGGAGTACCGAGCAGGCGTTCAAATATTATGGACGCTCGTCTAAGTGAATAAAAACAGAATACAATTGATAATTTTCCAGCGGACGGGCGTCCAATATCGCAGACGCCCGTTTGCTAACGGGAAAACTAGAACAGAAGCAGATATTTGCAGAGAATGAAAGAATGTAAGAAAGAACGACAGAAAAACAGAAAAACAGAAAATCTAATCTCCAAGGAAACTACTAAGGACGAGTCTTAAACCCTAATTATCTACTTAACAACTACCTAAGACAATTATCAACTAGAAATAGGAATTTAAAAGCGAAATAAAGCAGGAAAAACAAGCGAGAAAAGCGAAACAAAAACTAGACAACCGTCCGGTTCCCGGCACTTGGCGCCAAAAACTTGTCACGGATTTTATTAACACAAAACAAACAAGTAATAATCCGGTTAACCTCAAGTATAAGGATCGTAGTAAAGAGGTTGATGCCGGGTCGATCTTACGGGAACTAAGCGATTGTGATTCTAGCTTTTGTCTAACCTAACTATGTCACGAAGCTACTCTAAGCAGGAATAAACATCAAACAAAGCGAGAAGATAAAACTAGACAGAGGATATAATCCAAAGCTAGGAAGGATACGGGCTGCGAACCAATTTAAACTAACTAAACTAAGATGCAAGTAAAAGTAAACTACTAAACAAATTCAAGTTTTAAGGATTTAAATCAAGTTTATAACGGACAAGCGAGATTGATCCACCTATCCAACAAGCATTGACTTCCTACCTCGATTATATTGTGGTTTTTATCTAGGTTGTGATTCACCTTATCTAAACATGAACCCTAATTCCTTAGAAAGTTCATCTATTAATCTATTATCTTCCAATGCAAGATTAACGCGTTTTCTAGCCAAAGGTGCAAACTTTACGTTTATAATCTAGCAATTAAACCTATTAACTTCCGTTATGATAGATTCAAATTACTACTCTTATTCATGATGATCTAGGGTTTATTAAGATTCCCATCAACAATAAACAATCACACATGCGAGATCTTCCGATATAAAAGCAATTAAGCGTAATAAACATGAATAAGAAACAACCTTTAAATAAAAACTCACAAGATACAACCCGAAGAAAAGCGAAATCAAAAATTGTTGGATCGCTTCACAATTCTCGTTTGATGAAGCTTTTAGCCTCTAAACATCCTCAAAGAACTTTCGAAGATGTGCGGAATAGTTCATAAAAAGTAACTAGTTTAATCTAGATCTAAAGTGCATAAAAGCGGAATAAAAATGAGAAAACGCGCAGCCTAAAGCCGCCCCTAGGTTTAGGGTTTTGAATAATGAGTGTATTGTGTCCTTGTGTGAGAAAACGGCCCGACTATATATAGATTTTAAAGTCGGTTCAAAGCAAAGTCGGCCGACGGACGCCGTCCGCTCTTGTGAACGCCCGTCCGGTAGATCGGACAGTGCAGACGCCCGCTCGTTAGAGGCGGCGTCAAACTCTCTCAGTATCAAAATCGCTTCTCCGGACGCCCGTCTGCTTTATCAAACGCCCGTCCACTCTGGACGGGACCTGGACGCTCGTTCAGGATGGTCGAATCTTGATTTCTTGATCTTTATCTCTTTTTTCCTCTAAGTCATTCCTTCATTATCTCTTTTATCATCAATTAACTCGAACTTAATCAACTTTTGATCATCTCTTGAGCCTCAAACACGTATCTATAACACATAAAAACATCGCAAAAATGTAATAATGTCCAAATAATCATAAAATCATATAAAAACACCAAAATCAACCAATTTTGCGAATAACTTATTTAAAACCTCATTTACTCAATATTTCCATTAAACACTCGTTTCTTATGCAAATTTATACAAATACGGGGGAAAATATCATAGAATATAACGTTATAAATCGTATAAAGTCACCCTTAACACCTAGTATTATAGCCGAAAATTCTAAGCTACAATACTCCCAATAATTCGAAATTATGTGTGTCTAAAGGCTTGGGAGAACTCTCTTTATATAGGAGAGTAATCCTTGTCCTCCATGGATTTAATAATTAAGAGATAATTATTAGATTAATCCTTATTTTAAATAAAAGATAAATATAATATATATATCCCAAACAAATTAGGATAAATAAATATATTATCTAATATTCCATGATTTATCACTTAACAAATAAATGATTAAATCACATATTAAATAATTATCCAAGAAAACTAATTTCTCTCTAATTAATTAATACAAAATGCGCCCCAAACCCTAGGCATTAAGGGCTACACGCATTTTTACACACAATGGGCCGAGTCCACTTAAAAATTTCTTTTCCATGTATTTAATTATCTAGTCCAACTAAACAATTAATCACATATCTATTAAATAGTCCAATCCAACTATTTAATTATAATTGAGTGCAACGACGAGAAAACATATGCATGTTAGGAGCCACGTCGGGGACCATGGACCCATATTCGTAGCTACAATAAATTAAATAAAATTATTAAATCAGATCGAACAATTATATTCAATCTATTAATTCGGGATTACACCACCATAAACCCGAAGCCCGAACTCTGCCGAATATAGATAACTTACACTCAACCATGAGTTGATAAGCGTCCATCGATATATTCATTACATACGGATAAATCCTCCATAGATTATTCGTTTCGATTCGGGATATCTCCGTAAACCCTTCTCAAAACCTCTTATCCTTATTTACCATTAACCCCTAGTGATCAATTAGTTCATAACTAATATAATATGAACTCCAGCGGATCGATCGGTTTCTAGGATCAACAAATAAAGGAAGGCTATGCATCGCTTCCCGAGGAAGGAATGGATTCCATATTCGTGATAGCAATGACTACTCACTCATTCCAAAATAGAGCCACGAAGTGTTGGACCACATCTTTGCGAAGTGATCCTTACTAACACATCAAACTCTACCCTAGTCTAAGCAATTGTATGCATGATCACCTCAGGATTGAGATTAATCCATATATGATCATCTTGTGATTCGATAAGACTTCTCGATCACGGAATTATATCGAGAACTCAAATCAAATCGGTCCAGCCCTATATGATTATCATCATATATAAATGCCCCACTAGGTACCCTGTTACCGACAGTCCGGATAAGACTATCACACCTAAAGTGTTCTGGGCGCATTATTAGCAAATTAATCTTGAGACCCATACTCAGATTAATAAACGCTACGGACTAAGTTAATTTTAAGTACATCTCACTAACTCAATCCTCTTGTGTATAGCCATACACTGAGTTATGTGATTACATAAACGAGGTACTTAGGGTTTTCAGCAGTGTCTTAATTATAAGCATACATGCATATAATAAGATGAATTATTAATTCTGTCATAAAACAAATTAGATAATTGTCTTTCGGACACTACACCTAACAATCTCGTTATGTCCTCTTTAGTCCTGTCATTGTTAATTGTATTTTATATATATATGAAATAATTACATCTTTTAATGATTTCCATGTCAAACGTTGTAACACATCTTGTTGTTGTTGATGAAGTCTGTTTGATTATAAACCAACGAAATAAGTAGACGAATGGCTTGAATTCCATGAATTTATGTTGTTTCTTCGTTTATAGTTTAGTCGCTATTTTAATATCGTGTTATCTTTTTCCCATGCGTTTATCTTGTTTCTTCCATAGTTCCATACTTGATAGGATTTGACACATTTAAAAGCAAAATTACAAAAACGGATACAAGAGGTCATTAAAACATGAAGAAACTATCCATGTTGTGTTTGATGAACCCAAGTTCACTGGAATGGAAGATGAAGTTTGTGAACCTGCTGAGAACCTACAAGACACTGATCCAGATTGTGTTGAAGTCTTGGAAAGGTTTAATGACTTAAAAGTTTCTCGATTACGCCTCGCTTGAACACCTCTTTGGTGACACTCTCGATGCAACAAGCTGAAGGCGGTTCAAGGATCTGCTGAACCCCCTGTTGAAGATACAGCAGACCCTACTGAAGATGAGGTTCCTGAGAATCAGTCTAACTAGAATCCACAATGGTTAAGGGATCACCCTGCTGAACAAGTCATTGGAAACATTCAGCAAGGTGTAAGGACTAGAAGACAATTAGAAGCAATGTTTACCTGTTTTCTATCTCAAGTTGAACCTAAAGTTGTTGAAGAAGCAATTTCAGATCCAGATTGGATAATTGCTATGCAAGAAGAATTAAATGAATTTGAAAGAAATCAAGTTTGGACACTAGTTGAAAGGCCTAGTCATGCAAATATCATTGGTACTAAGTGGGTATACAGAAACAAACTTGATGAATCTGGTACCATTGTAAGGAATAAGGCCAGACTAGTTGCAAAGGGCTATTCTCAAGCAGAAGGAATAGATTTTGATGAAACTTATGCACCTGTTGCAAGATTGGAAGCTATCAGACTATTCTTGGCACATGCTGCATATAAAAACTTCAAGGTATATCAAATGGATGTCAAAAGTGCATTCTTGAATGGCATTCTAGAGGAGGAAGTGTATGTTCAGCAACCTCCTGGATTTGAAGTTAAAGATCAAGAAGATAAAGTGTATAGACTCAATAAAGCACTGTATGGCTTAAAACAAGCACCAAGAGCATGGTATGAGACTCTATCTCAATTCTTGGTGGACAATGGTTTTACAAAAGGCACCATTGATAAGACTCTTGTCATAATCAATGAGAAGGACAGCACCCTGCTGGTTCAGATTTATGTTGAATTGCTATGTGAGAAGTTTGCAAATCTAATGAAGAGCAAATTCCAAATGAGTATGATGGGAGAAATGAACTACTTTTTGGGATTGCAAGTTAAGCAGATGAAAGATGGAATCTTCATTCATCAAACCAAGTACACCAAGGAGTCTTGAAGAAGTTTGGTATGGAAAATAAAGACACCAAAATATCAACTCCTATGAGTACAAATATCGAGTTAGATGAAGATATAGAAGGAAAAGATGTTGATCGGACTTTATCTGAAGGATGATAGGCGATCTGTACACCTTCTTCGCCAGTGAGACTGATATATCCTTTCTTTGTAGGTGTTTGTGCGATTTCAATCCAAACCTAAAGAAAGTCATTTAGGTGCGACCAAAAGAGTTCTGAAGTACCTAAAGGAGACTTTGGGAGTAGGGATATGGTATTCCAAGGATGGAATCTTCAAAGTTATATCCTACTCAGATTCTGATTATGCTGGATGCAACATTGATAGGAAAGGCACCACAGGAACCTGTCAATTAATGGGAAATACGCTGGTTTCTGGTTTAGCAAGAAGCAGAACTCAATATCAACTTCCTCTTGAAAATTTGAATACATTCTTTGGAAGTTCTTTGTGCACAAGTACTTTGGCTAAGACAACAATTAAGGGATTATGGAATTGAAGAAAAAGAAATTCCAATAATGTGTGACAACACAAGTGCAATTGCTATCATAGAAAATCCTGTTTTGCACTCAAGAACCAAGCATATTGATGTGAGACATCATTTTATAAGAGATCATGTTGAGAAGAAGGATGTAGTGGTTCGTATATCCTCTATGAAGATCAACTTGTGGCGATATATTCACTAAACCACTTGATAGTGAAAGATTTGCTAAACTAAGAATGAACTTGGAATTATTAAAGTTGGTGATAATCAAAGCGGTGTCTTTGGAATTCACCAAGGGATTAGTCTTTGCTATGTTGGGTGAGCTCACTTAGCAGATTAGTCATTGGTATCAACAATTCCATGTACTTATGTTTGGACAATTGAGCAAATGAGGTTGCCAAGGGATTGGTCTTTGTCATGTTGGGTGAGCTCACTTGTGATCGATCATTGGTATTAAACTTCATCTTGTATTATCAATTGAACAAAACAAAAAGGAATCAAAGATCAACAAAGTTACTCTGTCGCCAGATCTTTGAAGCATATTTATCGCCAGGTTCTTGAGTCAACCTCTATTGATGACAAGTCCTTGAACATTAAGTTACACAATCAAACTTATTAAAGTCAAAAAGCATATTGGCGGGATATTTATTTTATCCTTTATAACCGCAGTTAACACGATCCAACGGTTATAAACGTTATGGAGAAGTAATGGGCCACGTGTCAAGTTAGCATTTACTCAGATTAATCGTGGTTAATGTGGAAGTACGTGCACTGACAGTTACAACCACACTCTGTCTATATATACAGACCTATACACAGAAGAAACACTCTACTGCATATCTGATTGCATCTCTGTTTTTACACTGTGTGAACACAAATTTACAAGCTATCTTCTTCATCTTTTTCTTTTAACAATGGCGGAAAAGATTGATGTTCAAATTGGAACAAGCCAAAGTGTGAGAGGTTTTGTTGTTGATGCTAATAAAACAGAGTTAGCTATTAACATTGGTCGAAGAATAAGTAGATATGAAGGCTTGGAGAATATACTGAACATAAGATTGGAAACAATCTCTTACATAAATGTAGTCAGTTTTTGGAAGAACATTGTGATAAAGGAAGGAAGAGAAGCATTTAAAACTACTGTAAATGCTCAAGAAATTGAAATTTCCTCAAACCTGCTGAGGTAAATTTTTGGTTTTGAAGATGTTATAGATGATCCTGTAAATCCTGAGGAAATGGGGTTGTCAAAGATGGATTTTGTTGACAAAATCAAGACCAATGAAGCCACCAAATCAGTTCCAGGTATTAATGTGAAACACATTGGGTATGAGTACAACTCTTTGAGCAAAATCATTGCTAAGAACATATTAGGATCTGGTTGGAAGTATGGATACTCTATCGGGACCTAAGATAGAGCTGCTGATGATTATCTGTAGAAGTATGAAATTTGATTGGGCTGGATACTTTATCCACTACATGAAGAAAGTAGCCAAAGAAGAAAGAGAAGGGAAAAGGATATCCAAGGCCTTACCCTTAGGATTAATGGTTCAGGCCCTGCTGAATCATTTGGAGATTCCTGATGTGGCACCTGAGAAAATAAACCAATCCAGATACAAGAAAGAGATTGATTATGCTATCTCTAGTCTAGATGATGATGATGAAGGTGTTGCTGAGGCTGCTGATAATGATAGTGATGAAGATGATGGTGATGCTGGTGGTGAGCAGGTCAAGCAAACTACTAAGAAAACTGTCAAACCTGCTGCACCAAAGAAGGTTACTGAGAAGAGAAAGGCTGCTGACACAAGGAAGATAATAGAGGTGTTAAAGCCTAAGAAAACAAGGAAGAAAACAAAGACTGATCACGAGTCTCACGAGGTCCAGTGAAGTTGAGATTATGACCCTTCAGAGGTTTGCTAGGAAAACTGTTGTTGAGATTTTGAAGGAACAACAGAAAGAAGCCAGTAGAAAGAGAAAGTCTACTGCAATTGAAATTGATGATGAGCCACTTTCCAAGAGGATGAAGGAGATTACCCACAAAAAGAAACATGGAAAGAGGAAACAATTGAAAATCTTAGAGGCTCAAAGAGAACAAAAAGAAGAAGAAGTAGAAGAAGGAGTAGGAGCGGCTATTGATGCTGAACCAATAACTATTATAAAGCCTACTGAGGATGTAGAGGTTGTTTATAAGCAACCTACTGAAGAGTCAAATGATCTCTTGTGCACTGAGCCTCTTTGTTGAAGTTAGAGAATCCTCACCTGCTAAGGCTGCTGAGCCTTCTGAATCTGCACAAGTTGTTGTTGAGCAACTTGTAGAAGAGCCACAACAGACTACTGAGTCTGCACCTGCTGTGGAAATGGAGAAACTGGTACAAGACCCTGCAATTCCTACAATAGTTCAGGGGGAAGAACAGTCTGCTGTTAACCCTGCTAATGAGCATATAAGTTAGGGGGAAGAAAGTGCAGTACAGATGGAGGTAGTAGGCACTAATGTACAATATGAGCAACCTGCTGACCTTCATACATCTATTGAAGATACTTTGAGTTTGCTTGTTGGGACCTTTGGAGGTCATCAAGCTACTGAAACTGCTCCCAGGAGGTCTTTCATGCCTTTTGAAAGACATGTGAATAAGAAGAAAGATGAAGAGTTTGTGGATCCAAAACTTCAGCAAGTGGTTGACTATTTTCAATGGAAGTTTGGTTTCTACAAGAGGCAAAAGCTAGCTGCATAACCTATGACTGATTTTGAGGAGTGGGCTTTTGACAAGTTGGGAGTGGAAAATTTGTTGGACCTAGTTGATACCACTATGCTGCAATCAAGATTGATGGACATTTTTGAAGATCAACAGAAAGAGGAGGGTATCAAGTTCAGGGATCCAAGAGATGATAATGATGATTCATCCTCATCATCTGACTCTGGAGGTGATTTTCCATCTGGACAAGGAGGAACCAGTGGGACTGCAATGCTAAATGAACCAACAAGATTACAATCAATCAAGCATCGATAGGTCTGCTGTGGGGGGCAAAGAGATGGAGAGATGGATGAGGATCTGCAGGATCTCACCATGGATGAATTGGAGGCATTGATCAGTGATGGAATAAGTGGTGCTGCAAATAGGTTGGTTGGTGAATCCTCTACTTTATTTGTTGAAGAACCTATTGCACAATCTGAAGATCAACAGAGTGCTGATTTGGATGAAGAAAGGGTTACTGACAACAGTGAACCTAGTGCCAGTTCAGAAGAATCAATTCAATATCAAGACTGGATTGACACTGAGGGGACCTTATCCAAAACTGCCACTATCCTAACAAAGATTGGTCATGCTGAAGGATTTCAAGTGGACAATAAGGCTGTATTCAATCCTCAAAGGGTGGAACAGGAGGTTCAGGCTGCTGAGGTTCAAACAGCACCCGAGCAAAGGTTGGAATAGGAGGTACGTTGCTGAGTTACAAACAGCACCTGGACACAGGTTGGAACAATCTTTGGGTTTGGAGGAAACCCCTGCTGTTGTTGTTGAGGAGGCTGCTGTAGTGGAGCCTACTGGAGTCAAGGCCACTGTAGGGAAGAATGGTCAACAGTCTGTTGTTATTAATGAGGATGAGCAACTGTTGGACTATGACTACAGTGATGAAGAATTTCAAGTGTCTGAGGAAGAAGTTATTGCTGATGAACCTGCACAAGATCCAATAATGGAGGATATTCTTGGTGCTATGGTTGAGGAAGGACCTCCCCCTGCTGGGAGAGATATGAGTAGAGCAATGGTCATCAGCAGACAAAGGGCACAATATAATGTAGAAGAGCCTGCTGATGGAGTTGCTGGAGAAATGACTGGTGGAGCACCAGAACATGTTGTGGAAGAGTTGAGGTCATCGAAATGACATAACATAGTTAAGGACTCAACTTGACAAAGGGGAACAAAGATTTGAAGAATCTGATGAAGCTAGTGGACAACAACAGACAATCTACTGAAACAGTTGCTGCAAATTTCACATCCACTCAAAATGATGTTAATGATCTTATTCTAGATGTGAAGGAAAAGTTTTTGAAAGACCAACTTGCATCTATCCATCAAAAACTTGATAAAGTTGCTGATTCACCTAAGCCTCTTGAAATTTCAGCTGGAACATCTCAACTCTTTGGATTGGATCCTAAGCTACCGAGAGGATCAATCTCTTTGGAGGAAACTTTGCAATCAAGGATTACTGCAGTTGATACAAGAACTGAAATTATGGAAGGACAACTGAATAATATGGTTATCACACAGGAGAGTGTTCATGGCCTGCTGTCCCGTTTTGTTGATGATGTCACTAAGGGGGAAGAAGGCCAAACAGCAGTAGCAAAAGAGGTTGCAAGGATTTTTGCTAAGAAAAAATGGGAGAATGACACTAATGCATTCAGGGAACCTACACCTGGCAGAATTCCACTTACTGATGATCTCCTTAAACAATACAAGAATGAGTACTACAACAGAAGGAAACCTTATCATGACAAGGGATTTCATGAAGGTTTGAACTCATTTTTGGGCCTAAAGTTTTGGGAAGCAAGAGTTAAAGCCTTGAGGGCAAATTACAGAGGTGGAAGAGGTGGAAGAAGTGGTAGAGGTGAAAGGAGTTTGCCTATCACAAAAGCTAAGGACTCACTCAATGAATTCAAAGAACTTTACATGAGAATGGGATTCAGAGTAAATCAAATCAATCTCATCTTACCTGAAGCATGGAAGTGGTGGAAAGAAGTAAATTGCTACATTGACTTCACTAAGATTGAAAATGAATGGATGAGAGAGATGATAGAAGAGATAAGAGCCTACCAAGAGCAAGTGGAAAAGGCTAGACAAGATAGAGAAAGAAGACAGTAATCAGCACACTTTATATGTTTTATCTTTGCTGTATCTAGACTGTAATACTTTGAACAAATGATTATAATGAAAGATGACTGAATTTGTTCTGTTTTTGTTTTAAATCTTTTTGCTTTGCTATTAGGTGAGGGTAGTGGCATCATCACCAAAAAGGGGGAAATTGTTGGACTTATTTCTAAGTTTTAGTGATGAGTGTGATCGGCCTTTTCTAAGTGTCCAATCTCACGGCGTTGTCTTTGGGTCAATCTGTAGCCTAGAATTGGTGAGTCAAGGTCGTATCCCATGGGAAATCAGTCGAGTACCAAAGTCGGTCTCGTCCCTAGTTAGAAGCCAACACAACTATTGAACGTGGTGATTTGTCAGATCACCGGTTCTACAAACTAAAAAATACACAAAACAAAGATTTAAAATTATATAAAAGAGATAGCCGAGCAATGATCCAATCGACTACTATCTAACCCTAACTCGTAACTGTATGATTTCGATAAACTCTAATGTTCTTGACATTGTTAAAGGATGTCGTCTCCTATTTCGAAACTAAGCGCCAATTTCAACAACCTAGTTTCCTATGTCGAATTCAACGAAGACGACCGGATTTAATCGACTCAACACGGTCACGCCTATGAGACACTCGACAAGTCGATACAAACCTCACAATGAACCGAGTCCGAACAACTCGGTCGGTTTTACTGATGATCCTAGAACCCTTTTCCCGTATCCTCTCGCAAAATACATATGTAAAGAAGACGCGTGAAATACGATTATCGAGTCGCGAGTTCAATAAAGTCATTTACGAATAAGTTCTAGAACGATAACAACACCGAGAATCTAACAATCATAACATCAAAACACTTCAATCAACGAGCTAAGGATTCGATTTCATAGACTATCACATAACTCGACTATTGGAAAAACTAGCTACTCATCTTATCAACAAAAACAACAAGAAATCAACAATAAATATAACAAAAACAAAGATTGAAAGCAAGAACAAGAAAGGAAAACAAAATACCAAATATATTATGCCGTAGAAAATCGATTCACCGAACGAAATCCCGTCAATAACGCGTCAAGCTATCTTCGAGAATCAACGGATTACAACAATCTACAACTAAACTAAGCTAATATACCTATAAATCTAATCTAAGCTAAGAAAAACGCAGAAAAATGATGAAAAACGAGTTGGGGAAGAGGAAGTGTGGATCTAGATCCAAAATGGGGGTATTTATAGTGTTTTATGTGTTTTGGACGCTAGGCGTGCGCCTAGGAAAGTGTAGGCGCACGCCTATGATGATAAAAACACGTACTGAAACTTCTGGCCAAAATTGACTGCTAGGCGTGCGCCTAGCATTTCTCAGGCGCGTGCCTAGCCGACACACCTTCAGAAAAACAGCCATAACTTTGTCTGTAGACCTCCGATTTGAGTGATTCAAGATGCGTTGGAAAGCTCATTCAATTGTCTACAACTTTAATGCAGATGTCCATCCCAGAGAATGCCTCTAAGGTGGATCAAAATGCAGATCAATGGAAGGTATGGTTGTAGTACCACCGCGTTTTGATCCGTTTGAACGTTTAAGCTTCGGGCATACGTTCCAATCCTCGTATCTCGCCTTCCGGACATCTCAACCACCTAAGTCCTATATAAAATCACAACAAATACCACACATAATCCCTATAGGACACTAGGGTGACCGAGAATGTATTAAAACACCGAAAAATAATGAGATTTCCGGACTTTTCGTCCTAGGTATCGAAATGATAACCAATGTGTAAAATACATCAAAATACAATCAAATGTCTCCGGAAACATATAAAATGAGGTATAAACGGGGTATAATTACATAGTAAATTATAGCCAATTTGACTCTCATCAGAGTGCCAGACTAACTGTTATAGTGCAAAGGCAAAAAGATGTCTAGATCAAATGTATAGGCTTATTAGAGTTTGATCTTTGAATAGGTTTTATCAAACAAGCATCAGAATGATCACGGTGATTTATATCAAACAGACTGGTCTACATCAAGAGGGGTAGATAGGTCGATGAGACTAGTCAGAACCCGCCAAGATCGAAGGTGAGGATCAAACACAGTTAATAAAGGCTAAGGGATCAAACTTAGTAATTAAATTCAAGGATATGCAATCAGAATTTAGGCAAGTCTATGATGACCTAAACTGATTACATATACCTTATGTAGAAGGTCTAAGTTCCTTAAGTTGACAAATGATTGGAACTTAGTTATTTGCAAAAGGTGTAATCTAACTTCACAAATAAAAGTTAGATAAAAGAAGTCTCATTGCATTGTGTTTTAAACACAAAGAAATTATAGTTCAAATAGATCGATAGGTATTTCAACAGATCGATGAACTCGCCGATATATATACCTCGATTAATTCAAGATTATATTGGAAGATTACATGGATAAGGACATCCAACTACCTCTGATTTATCAAACAAATCAATGGCTGAGATTAAAAAGACGTTGGGATGATTCAGGACTTTATCCAATGGTTACAAGTCAAAGGATGGACAGATCGATTCATCAAAAAGGATTCGATAATTGTCATCCCATGAATAGTGATGAAAGCAAGTCAAATGGAACAAAACCAGGAACGGTTATATTTGAATTTCAAATACAAGTCACATGGACTCCTACCTATAAATAGAGGACTTTCAACTCAGAAAAAGATGATGAACTTTTAAGAGAAAAATATAAGAGATAATTTCGAAATGCAAAACACCTCTTGAACCTCATTGAGCTTAAAGCTATCGATCCAGAGAAAATCTTCAAGTGTATTCAGATTCAAGCTACATCAAGCTTACACACTTGAAGACGCAAGTCTCTTTGATTATATCATCCTAATCAAGTCACGTGAAT
Organism: Gentiana macrophylla; assembly: GCA_026214975.1. Taxonomy (NCBI): domain Eukaryota; kingdom Viridiplantae; phylum Streptophyta; class Magnoliopsida; order Gentianales; family Gentianaceae; genus Gentiana; species Gentiana macrophylla. Next base: position 7,628,580 of record CM047816.1, on the reverse strand, counting down.
CGAATCATTTACTTGATTCAATCTTTATTTTACAAAGAACTCTTGAAGACAAAGTGAAGCATCCGTTGGAGTGTGAAAGATCGTTGTTTGTGGTGGAGTGGTGAAGAGGCAATCCTACCCTTCAAGGACAGTGGAAGACTTTTGAGCGGCAATCCTACCTGTTCCAAGTGTTCGGGTTTGTGAAGCCATAGTTATTGGTGAAGGACAAGCAACTTAGGAATCTTTGTAATAAGCTACATCAAAGATCTCTAGTGAATTACCTCCAACATCACAGAGAAGAGTGGACTGACAGGATTACACCACTGGAACCACTATAAAATCCGCCTACTTACTTTCTCGCATTTACATTCGCATTTAGTTTACTATACACATCAACCTACTGAATCTAGCAACTGTAATCACACACATACACTACTGAGTATCTAATACTTAGTATCATATTTAACAACAAGTAACAAGGCTTAATATTTGATATAATTCCGCTACACAAATTCAGTAAACTCAATCGTCAAGAACTCGTGTGTATCGTGAGTTATTGAGGTGTCGCAGACTACTAAGTTATTAGTGTGCTTTGGTTGCTGAGTTTGTTAACTCCAAAAGTTTTAAATGTTAAGTTTATTCACCCCCCCCCCCTCTAAACTTAACCAAAGCCTTTTCATGGGACCAACAGGTCTATTGACATAAATAACCCTCACTGGGCCTTGCCCCTTGCCCAAGTAACCCTCTGGATGTTGGGCTTAGGAATCGGGGCTGGGACCTTGGTATCGACTTGTATAATACCGACATGGGTGTTTGAGATGGGACACTTGCAAGATCTACTGGCCGCCGTGGTAATCACTGATGCGTCTCGTATTCAATCCAATGCAGATAATAAACTTGGACTTTTCCACACGCCAGCTGGATCAATTAGATAATTCCATGTGGAGGGGTGAAATCCCGTATCGTCATAAGCCCCTAGATCGGAGAGAAGCTCATATCGTATGCTGAGGTCGGATCTGAAAGTTTGAATTATCTTTTCGACACGTGGTCTTCTTTAGGCGGGACTACAGCTGTCTTCATAGCCGATGTAGGCCGTCGTATGATGACGTCACACTGTCTCATCATTAATGGGTGCAGGAAACGAAGCGTTTTTACCGGCCCACTACCCTTGATTACCGTGTTTCAAACTCTATAACTGCCCCAAAATCCTGCCATTTCAAATCATTTGCAAGATTGCTGTGCATAAAAGGAGTCCAAGGCTTTGAAGTCTCTCATTTGCCATTCTTTATCTCTGCCTTATTCCCTAATCGGAAGTAAGCCTTAATCTTTCTCAAATTCTTTGTCTTTTATTTCTTGCATCTTTCCCCAATTCCATGTCTAGTAATGAGAGTGATTCTCAAAATAGGGAAGAGCCTGTTGTGGTAGAAGAGGAATCGACAGAGAAGACGGTTTCTGAACAACCACTTGCTTCCGGTGAGAAAGTTGCCAGAGAAGAAGAAGAAGAGGGAGGAGAGGAAGAATCGTCTTCTCGACCTGCTGCTAAACGCCAAACAAGGATAAAGGGCCTTATGGCTGTATATCCAACCTGACACAGGAGAAAGCCAAAGCCGTCTGTCTAAGATACGGCATTCCATATTCATCTGAAAACATCAAAGTGTCACATGGTCAATTTCAATACGCCTGTGACCCTCCCCATGGGTTCTGTGCCATATACGAGGCGCAATTGAAGGAGGGGTTAAGGTTTCCCTTCGACCCGTCTCTCATAGAGGTCCTCCGACATTACCAGATCTGCATCACTCAGCTCGCCCCAAACGGAGTTAGGAGTGTCATGGGATTCGTGTTGGCGTGTCGGATCGCCAAGGTCGAGTTCACAATCCGGCTGTTCCGGCAATACTATGCAATCCAAGGCCTGCAAGATGCGGGCTGGTATACTTTCCAAAGGCGTCCTCTGGTCTCGGAATTTGTGAGAAGAGTGACCTCGTCTCAGGGCGAGTGGAAGCCCCATTTTTTCTTTATCCGTCACGGATTAGAGAACGTCGATATCCACACTTGGTTTAAGAGGCCTAGAAAATGGCATGATAGGCTCGACTCTGACGCCCCTAACGACTGTAGGATTATCGAGAGAATTAACCCCGACGTCGCAACTCGAAACATACATTCTCTATATCCCTTTGCTGACAACGAGACGGCTGGTCCGGGTGCTTACTTGCAACTCGATGAGGACGTTCGAGTTTTATGTAGGATTTTATTTACTATGTCGAGCTGCTACACTTTTGCATTTTTTTTTTATTTTTTACTTTTCTCCCTACACTTGTTTCTTTTTGACTGTGTATTGATGTCTATTTTTCTTTGTTTGCGGTGGAATTCTTCTCGAAGTTGGAGGCTTTGGGCAAAGTGCCTGACCCGAATAAGGTTGATCCCTAAAAGATTCAAGAACTGGCTGGCATCAGGTCGAAGAAGCCAGTGTCTGGTGCCATAATCTTTGGGGGTCAGAGGACCCCGGCCCGATCTTCTACCCCTGCGTCGAAATCCGACATTCTGAGAGATTAACCCGACGAGGCTCGGGTGACTGAGCAGACTGAAGAGAGCCTCGTCTCGAGGAAGCGTCAAAAAACAACAGAGGTGAGACATGGAGTCGGGAAAGAAACTCGTAACCTCGCTCCTCCTAGCTTGCACTCTACCGACCCGATCCCTGGAATGAGCGTTACAGAGATGGAAGCCATGACTCCGGATGAATTGCATGACTTCTTCATGAAAAGCAACCGAGCTGTAAGTCTTCATTTTATTTCCCTTATAGCTTTGGGACTTTTGTCTATTTCCGATGTTAATAGTGCTCTCTTTTGCAGGCCCGGCTAGCAGCTAAAGTGGCCATGACCATAATCGAGTCTCCATCAGCGGTCATGGAGGAACAGAGGGAGACGATCGACCGGTTGAACTCGGAGATCGAAAAACAGAAGTCGGCAGTTAAGAAGTTGGATAGCCGACGCCTCAGACTGGAATCTGACTTGGCCACTGCTCAAGACGAGTTGTCCACAGCACGCAAAGATTTATCCGAGCTCGCTAAAGTGAAGTCGGACCTCGATGAAGCGAGAGCTGAGCTGGTGAAATCCCTCAAGGTACGAGACGACCTTCAGCTTGAGGTTGATAGCTTTACGACTTATCTAGAGGCGGCTAGAAAGGACTTCCTGACCTCTACAGAGCTTGAAAATGACTTGTCCTTGCTGATGAGTCAGGCTATGAAGGGGGGATTCTCGAATACCCAGCATCAGGTCAAGATGGTCCTCCCCGACTTTGAAGCTTCGAGCATCGAGAAGGCGCACTTATACGACCCTGAGGCCATCCTTCGATATGGCCGATACTTCACGGAGTTCAAGGCTGGTGTGTCTTTATACGACAAGTATGTGGCTCCTGCTATAGAGAGGGATGGAGAGAACCTCGAGTCGGATGATCCAGTCGACCCCGATGCCTCTACCTCGAACCAGCCTGCTGCTTCATGATCTTTTTTGCTATCGTTTTTGAACAGTTGGATTCGATTTGGTTGTTTTACTTTGATATTTTTATTTATTTGGATGTGTATTCCGTCGATTCAATCTTGGAGACTTCGACTTTCAATCTATGTTTTTCCATTAAATGTCTTTTGTTGATTATTTGTCTAGGGTGTAGTCCTTTGGACTTAATTCCCTTGCAAACATTCCCTTGCGGGGTGTGGTCCTTTGGACTTAATTCCCCTGTGGCCCCTCGAAGTGTAGTATGAGTACATAACTCATGGTACACTTGAATGAGTCGACTGAGCACTTGGTCGGAGCTCGATTCGACTGTCCTGCCTCGTCAGGCTTATGCGGATGTCGAATTATAAAATTCCTTATTCGACTGTCGCACATCGTGGTGCTTATGATCTGGTTGAATTAGGTATCCATCATGGGATTTTCCGACCGCCTCGCATCGTGGCTTATTGGCATGTCGGGAGTGGTATAAGCACTGTCAGTGACTTGGCTTTATTCACCGTTTTATTCCGACTCCATCGTGTCGAGGAATTGCTGTTGTGGTCGAATTTCACTCTTTTTTCTTCTGCCCTTCTCTTTTTTTTTACATGAACTTGTAAGTACAGCATAATTAGAAAAGAAAATTTCTAGGATAAAGAGCATCGAAATCGACTGTCATATCAACTTGTTACAAATAATTGGAAGAGTAGAATTGCAAAAATCATAAAGAAACAAAACAGATCAAACATAGTATTTTCTGAGATTGGTGGCGTGCCAAGTTCGAGGTACTGTACTGCCATCCGATCTGCCCAGCTGATACGATCCCTTGGGATGGACTTTTAGAATCTTGTATGGACCTTCCCAATTCGGCTCGAGTTTGCCTATTGGGTCCTGCCTGCTTGCTTCGTTCTTCCTCAACACGAGATCCCGTTCTTGGAAGTATTTATACTTCACCCTTGCATTATAATATTGCGAGATCTTCCTTTTACAGCAACCTCTCTTCTTTCTTCGACATTGTCTTTTTCTTGTCGCAGATCTACAACATTTATCTCGACGTTGTAGGCCAAAACCCGAGGTGAGGATAACCCGATCTCCGCAGGTATGACGGCTTCACATCCGTAAGCCATGGCGAATGGAGTTTCCTGCGTGGCCGCATTGGGTGCCGTCCGATACGACCATAAAATGCTTGGCAATGAGAAGCGCCACCCCGACCTTCATCCTCTAGCCACTTCTTCAAACCATATTTTATTTTCCTGTTTGTCTGTTCGACCTGTCCGTTGGACTGAGGTCGGGCCACGGAGGTGGTTCTATGCTCAACCTTGTACTCTTCAAGCCAGTTTTGTACTCTGTCGTCCAGAAATTGAGTCCCATTATCCGAGATTAGATACTTCGGAATTCCAAACCTGCATAAAATATTTTCCTATAGAAATTTCTTGATGGTCTAAACTCTGATGTCGGTAAGAGCTTTGGCCTCGACCCATTTTGTGAAATAATCAACTGCGACCACTACATACTTGAAGTTGCCCGGGGCTCGAGGTAAAGGCCCCACTATATCGATTCCCCACTCATCGAACGGCCATACTGACTCGATGGCATCCATCTCTTGTTCTTGCTGGTGTGTCACCACATCATGCACTTGACAAGCTCTGCACCTCATGACCAATCGATTGGCATCTTTTTGCATGGACGGCCAAAAATAACCTGCTAGTTTACACTTCCTTGCTAGCATTCGAGCTCCACAGTGGTTTCCACAAACCCCTCGATGTATCTCTTCGAGAAGATAGGCCCCCTCTTCTTCCGAGGCACATCGCATCCAGGGCGTTACAAACGGTTTTCGATAAAGAACATAATCAAACAGGGCATACCTGGAGGCTTGCAGTCGGATCTTTCTGGCTTGGGACTTGTCAGACGGGAGAATTCCATCTTTCAAGTACAGAGCTATCGGGTCCATCCATGTCGATCCCTGAAAAACTGGTTGCACATCGACCTCGTTATAGCTCCGCTCCGCTAACATTTCTACCAGAACTTTCCTCTTCGATTTGAAATTCGACGCGAGTTTGGACAACGCATCTGCTCTCTTGTTCTCACTTTGAGGCACCTGTTCGATGCGATCTGTTTTAAACTTCGATATCGAACCTTGAACCACTTTCAAATAACTCTTCATAGCTTCCTCTTTGGCTTCATATTCGCCCCGTATGTGATTGACTACGAGTTGAGAGTCACTGTATACCAGGAGGTTTTTGACCCCTAACTTGGACGCCAGCTTCAAACCCGTAATCATGGCTTCATACTCGGCCTCATTGTTGGTGGCTTTGAACTCGAACCGAAGCGCATAGGGGAATTCCTCCACCTTCGGACTAACCAATAGCAAACCGGCTCCCGATCCTTCTTTACTAGATGCACCATCGACATGGATGGTCCACTGTTCCTCCGGTGTCTGTTTCTCCTGCTCTAGCTGAATAGATAGTCCCTCGGCAATGAAATCCGCCAGAGCTTGGCCTTTAACAGCTGTATGAGGTAGGAATTCAATGTCGTACTCAGCTAATTCGACAACCCATTTTGCTAATCGACCCGATGTCTCGGGCTTGGCCAAAATTTGTTTCAGAGGCTGGTCAGTTATTACGGCAATTGGGTGTGCCTGAAATTAAGGCTTTAACTTCCTCGATGCGTGAACTAGACCCAATGCCAATTTCTAGGCAGGTGTGTACCTGACCTCAGCTCCGTGCAGCGCCTTGCTCACAAAATAGGCTGGAATCTGTCCTTGCTCCCATTCTCTAACCAACACTGCACTCACTGCCTCCTCACAGATTGCCAAATAAACCAATAGTTTTTCCCCTTCTCGAGGTGAAGACAAAGTCGGTAAATCAGATAAATACTCCTTCAGGTCATCGAATGCTTTATGGCAATTATCGTCCCATTGGAAAGGACTTGACTTTCTTAATATCTTAAAAAAGGGTAGGGCTCTTTGCGCCGATATCGATAAAAAACGGTTGAGGGCCGCCATCCGACCTGTCAGCCGCTGTACTTCCTTGACGTTACGAGGTGCAGGCATGTTCCTGGTGACCTCGATCTTGTCTGGGTTAGCTCGAATCCCATCTCTCGATATTATGTAGCCTAGAAAGTTTCCCAGATCGAACTCCAAAAGTGCACTTCTTCGGATTGAGTTTCATGTTTGCAGCCCGAAGCACCTCGAAAACCTCTCTTACATCAATAAGAAATTGTCCCATGGACCTTCTCTTGATTAATAAATCATCGACATAAACCTCCATATTACGGCCTATCTGTTTCTCGAAAATCTTGTTAACCGCTCTCTAATAAGTGGCGCCTGCATTCTTTAGGCCAAATGGCATCGTCACGAAACAAAATGTACCGAACTCTGTTATGAAGGCGGTCTTCTCCGAGTCTTGAGGGTCCATAAAAATCTGATAATAACCTCGGTAAGCATCTAGAAACCTCGAATACCTCGAAACCCAGTGTCGAATCGACTAACTGATCAATTTCAGGAAGTGGATACGAATCTTTGGGACATGCCTTGTTAAGATCCGTAAAATCCACGCACATTCGCCAGCTTTCATCTAGCTTCTTAACCAACATTGGATTGGCTAACCAGTCTGGATAGAATACCTCCTGGATGATTCCAGTAACTAACAACTTATCGACCTCTTTCTTTACTGCCTCTTTCCTCTCGGGGGCAAGGTTCCTCTTCTTCTGCCGTATCGGCTTCTTTCTTGGGTCGACATTGAGTCGATGTACTGCTATATCTGCCGATAGGCCTGGCACATCTTCTGCCTTCCAGGCGAACACGTCTCGATACTCGATCAGGAGGTCGACCAAGGCTTTCATGTCGGGGTGTGGTTTTCACTTCCCGATCTGAACCCCTTGGCCCTCTTCCTCCTTCCAAACACGGACCTCCTCTGTCGGATCGGCGGAGACCCAGCTCTTATCCTCTTCATCTTCAGGAATTAATTCTTCAACCAACACCTGTCCGACACCTTTTCCTTTTATCGTAACTAAACTGCAATTCATGGCTACCTCAACGTCTCCTTTCACTTCATGTATACCATACCAGGTGGGAAATTTCATGCTATTGTGAAATGTAGAGATAATGGCTCTCGGGTCGTATAAGGCAGGTCGACCTAATATCACGTTGTACCCCGATGGGGCCTTGACTACGACATACGTCATTTCCATTGTACGGCCCTTTTCTCCATCGCCTACAGTGGTAAGCAAGTTTATCGACCCGATACGGTGGATTGCCTGGCCTGTGAATCCAAACAAAGGGGTTGACAATGGTATAATGTCTTCTTCCTTCAACTTCATGGCTTTGAATGCTGAGTAGTAAAGGATGTTGACAGCACTTCCACTATCAACACAGACCCTCTTTATCCGACCTCGGCTTATCACTTCCTCTATTACCAAGCCTTCACTGTGACTGTGGGAACTTGGAAAATCATCTTTGGGTCCGTAACCCACCTCCGTCGTAAATCTAAGCTTCTTCGATTCCCTTGACCTGTCCGTAGACTGTCGACTGGATCGAGGTCGATCTGACTCATGTTCTGCAACAATCGTGTTAACATCATACCCGATGAGGTTATCCCCGTGAGGGTCTCGATTCAAATCTTCTCGACGGTTCTTTCTGTAAGTCGGCTCTGATGACCTATCCCGACGCCTCCGATTATCTCGTCGTGGCGATCAGTCTCTCCCCCCCGTTATAACTCTTTCTCTTATATTCTCGATGGCCCTATGGCTCATCCTTCTCTGATCTGTCGACCACCTCGTCTAACCGACCCTCTTGAATACAGGCGTCGATATCTCTCTTCAAGTCGAAGCACTCTTCTGTATCATGCCCCACATCTTTGTGATAGTCACAATATTTGTGGGTGTTCTTTCTCTTCTCAGGATCTTTGGACATTGGCTTGGGCGTTCGAGCGATATTTTTCTTAATCATGATGGCCAGCACCTCTCCCCGAGATCGGTTGAGAGGGATAAAATCTCGATCTTTCAAATTTCCCCTCTTTCCGAGCCGATCCGTGATCGGTGCGGTCAATCAATCGAACACATTGGATTTTCCTTCATCATTCCAACCCTTAGGCTGACCCTTGGTTTGGCCTCGGGTGTCATTCCTTGAATTGAGGCCAAGTGAAATGGTGTGCAAGCGCACTGCCTCTTCACCTTGGCAAAATCTGTGGACTATGTTTACTGTTAAGGGTGATTTTATGCGATTTATAAGGTTATATTTTGTAATGATTTTCCCCATATTTATATGATTTGCATAGAAATAGAGCTTTATATTGAAATATTGAGCAAACGGTATTTTTAACGGGTAAATTGCAAAACTAGTTAGTTTATGTGCTTATTTGTTGAATTTATGATTATTTGGATATTACTCCATTTTTGCGATGTTATGGATGTGATGTAGATACATATTTTCGACTAAGAAGAGGAATAGAAGAGGCTCCATTCGGATTTATATGAGGAAGGGAAGAGATAGAGATGAGAATAAAGGATAAAGATGAAGGAATCCATGTCTAAGCATGCCAGACGTTCGTCCAACTCCAGTTCACTCCAAACTAGCGTCCAAGACCTGAGCTGGCGTTCGTAATTCTAAACCGGCCCGAGAGCCAAAATTGATACAGGATTTTCAGACTCACCCAAAGCGGCGTTCATCCTCCGTCCAAGAAAAGTGGACGGGCGTCCACAAGGTCAAACGGGCGTCCAGCGCCGACTTCAGCGCAGCCGACTTAAAGCTCTATAAATACAGCCGCGTTTCTTAACCCTAATGATACATTATTGAGACCTATTGATACACAATCATTAGGAGAAAACCCTAGGCGGCCCCAGCCCCCTTTGGGGAGGCTGGGGTTGCGATTTTTCTTGCTTTCTGTTTTGCTGCTGCGTTTTATGCTCAATGCTTGGGGCTGAACACGTTCAAACGATTTGAATCTTTTCCATCAGTTTTTTCTATTTCCAATCTGAGTTTATGTTGTGATTTTAATTTGAAGTTGTTATCTTTTCTTTGATTATTTGTTATGCAATCGATATCGAAAGATGAATTGTTATTGATGTTTACCGTATGACGAGAGTCGGTGTAAACCTTAGATCACCATAGGAAAGATGGGATTTTTAACCTTGACATAACGAGAGTTGATAGGTTGAATATCTAGGTTTCTAGATTGAGAGATCTTACACCTTGTTTTGAGAGCGTCAACCTCTATAGATCGAGAGATGATGAGATTGATAGACGAATTATCTACGAGAGTAGGAATTCATACTTTTGATAGGTGAACCACAACTTGAATTAAATCATCATAAGATAGTTTAGAGAGGAAATTGAGGGTTGCGGGATCGGTGGATTATTGTTTGTTCATTGTTCAATCACCATGATCATCTTCTTATTTACTGTTTATTTTATAGTTTAGATTTCGTTTTCGCTTTTATCCTTCCTGGCTTTGGACTGACAATCCTCTGTCCAGTTTACTTTTCGTTTTTAGTTTCGTTTTCGTAGTAACAACCTTAGGAAAATTAATGAACTAGATACCCCGATTCCCTGAGATCGACTCCGGTATTAATCGCTATACTACGATCCCTACACTTGGGGAATACCGGATTTATAAATTTTATTACTTGTTTGTTTCGTTAGATAAATCCGTGACATTTACACATTCGTCCATATCATTAGGCATCTTCTTAGAAAGCTTATCATACAACTTCATATTGTGCAATCCTCCGACAAATAAATTGACCTGAAGGGCATCACTGGCATTGTGCACCTTCATAGTCTCAAGATTAAAACGCCTCATGAAATCGATAGTTGATTCTTCTTTCTCTTGCTTGATGTTCATGAGGTGAGTAGCACTGAGGTGGAACTTCTTGTTCCCGATGAAAGCATCTCGAAATTTCTGTCCCAACTGCATAAAACTCAAGATTGATCCGGGTCGTAGCTTATGGAACCACTCTCAGGCTCGACCCGTAAGCAAGGTATCGAAGGCACGACACTTCATAGCATCGTTAGCATTCCACAATCTCATCAATGATATATATCGATATAGATGGTCCTCTGGGTCCGTAGTACCGTCATAAGGTTCCATCTTTAGTGGCTTAAAGGACTCAGGCATCGTGTATATCTCTATCTCGGGGCTAAATGGCGACTCGAGCCATTCTGGGACCTGTTCTTTTCCTATGATACGGTTGAACTCATTTCGAATACTATCCTCGACTTGCCTTTGTCGTTTCTCTTGTCCAGGATGCTTTTGGGCGTCAGTGACGCCATCTTCTACTTCCTCGCACTCCTCTCGAGGATCGATAGGTTTTTTTCCCCGCGTATTCTCCATCTCCTTTCGACCCTGTGGGTCTAGCAGGTTATGTTCCTCAGGGGTGTTATAAATTCCCTTATCTATGAACGCAAAGGCCACCACTCTTTGCAGGGCATCTTCGTCCAGAGGCGCCAAGTGATCAACCATGTCTTGCAACTGCGGGGGAAGTTGGGGTTTTGGTGGTTGCGCAACTGCGGGCCTAGATCCAGTGAGGACTTCAGGTACCAAGATTTGTACCCCTACTGGATCTAAATCCGTGTGCTCTTCGACCTATGGGTTCTTGCTGCTCGTCGGTTTCTTACTCTTTGCTGGTGGTGCCATCGCGTTATCCTTACCAACTCACCGGTAGAAGGCCCTTCTTCTAGCGCTAAATGATGATGCTAAATAATGCTCCACCGGATTAACAGGTCCACGTGTAATCTAAGGATGAGCTGGGAAAGGATCGAATGGCCTGAACTGTAGTAAAGATGGTGTATTTGGTGTTTTATGGCTGAGTCCAAGAATGTATCTTGGATTGCCTACGTATCCTGTAAAATGTCCAAGAATCAAGCCTTACGTAGTTCCTGGAGCTGTGTATTTATAGGCACATGTCTTTTTTCTGCCCTAAACTTAGGGTGGTTTGGTCTATTGACATAAATAACCCTCACTGGGCCTTGCCCCTTGCCCAAGTAACCCTCTGGATGTTGGTCTTAGGAATTGGGGCTGGGACCCTGGTATCGACTCGTATAATACCGACATGGGTGTTCGAGATGGGACACTTGCAAGATCTGCTGGCCGTCGTGGTAATCACTGATGCGTCTCGTACTCGATCCGATGCGGATAATAAACTTGGACTTTTCCACACGCCAGCTGGACCAATTAGATAATTCCATGTGGAAGGGTGAAATCCCGTATCGTCACTCAGCTTAGTACTTAGCTCAGCTTAGTACTCAGCTTAGTATAAGAGGTCAAGTCACATTTCCCATCAAATCTCCACCTTGACTTGAACTCTCATTCAAACAGATGTATAACCAGATGTACTGTACGGTCTGTACCAGATGCATTCGTCAATGCCAGATATACTATACCAGATTCCTCCTCTTATCTTCAGACTTGATTGAGTTGAGAACATATGTAATCAAAGACTTGATCACCAGATAAGATGTGATTACCAGATTCAGATGTAATCACCTCAGCTGAGCACACTCAGATGAGTTCTTTTGATTCAACTTCAACCAATAGACTGTAGATTCAGATTCGAGTTTTGGTGACGGATGTGAACACAACTGATTCCAAGTGAGACTTCTCCAAATGAGAACTCCACCTCGGACATGTTCACTTTATGCTTAGCTGACTTCATTCAGCCAAACATATCAGATTTGTCTTACTCGACTGACTTTACTCAGAGCTGAGTCTTCTAGACACAGATGCAGAACCAAAGACTGAGACATGTTCAACAGACTCAACAGACGCCACTTCGTTGACAAATGGACTCAGCTGACTCTTCATTCAGCTAACTTCCCATACTTGAACATTCCACTCTATACAGCTGTCTTTCACTCAGCTGGTACCAGATCAGCTGAGCCTTACTCAGCCAATCCCAGATTTTGGTTCCACTCAGATTCAGCTATTGATTCTTCAGTTCGGGATGCACAACTAAGTGCAGATTAGTGTTGATATTCTCAATCGAGTTACGCAAACTCAATCGAGTATGGACTGAAGCTCCACCGCTTGTCAACACTCCGCATTCGATTCGGGCCGATTTGCATTAGGGTCTTTGGAATCACCCATCTTGAATGTCTTTCTTTTCAGATTTCTATTCCCTTTGCAAATGCTACTAGCAACTAAAACCAAAGAAAGACGATTATGCAGCACTGCAAGCTGCACTATGCCTTAGCTCTCGATTATGGAGAGATGCTCTAACATCCTCCAATGACATTGTGTCTCTTCCAACAACAAAAGACTGTATAAAATTCTCATATGATACTGGCAGTGATACCAACAAAATTAGAGTTGCATCCTCATCTTCGATCTTAACACCAATACTCCTCAAATCAAGCGATATTGTGTTTAGCTTTTCCAGATGATCTCTGAGAGGCATTCCTTCATGCATATTTAAACTGAACAGACGTTGCTTCATCAGCAACTTGTCGGTCAACGACTTTGTCATATACAGACTCTCAAGCTTCAACCACAACCCTGCTGCTCAATCATCTTTAGTAACTTCAGTGATAACATCATCAGACAATCACAACAAAATCATTGAATGTGCATTCTCCTCCAGATTGGCCATCTCAGCGTTTCCGGCATCCCCCGCCTTTGACAGCGGAGCCCAGAGCCCCAGTTTCTTCAACAGAGCACGCGTCTTGATTTGCCACAGATTGAAATTGTTCCTTCCCATGAATTTATCAATCTCTACATTTAACTCAGACATCTTGATCTTGCCAAAGAACAGAACTTTTATAACAGAATCCTAGCACCGGTGAAGGTCTTGGTGAAGATGAATTTATTGTTCAAACAGATGAATGCCAAACACAACCTCAGATTCCCTGATGATAACCTGGACGCTCTGATACCACTTGTTAGAAAATAGGACCATCAGGGATCTAAAATGGATTGCAATAATCAAGAATAAACGAGAAAGCATAAACCACACAAGAACAATAACACAAGATTTAATGTGGTTTCAGGCAATATGCCGACTACTCCACGGGCAGAAAAGATGAGAATATATTATCACTGGAGATTTTACAGATTCTGCGATTGCCTAAGGCAATTGCTCAAAGCTACGGTTGCTTCTACTGCAAATGTTCTAGATTGCAACAGACGTGTATTTATAGCCACAAAAAACTAGACCTAGCCGCCATAAAGACATACTAGCATAATGACAAAATACCCCAGATGTGAACTCAACTCAACTGACTCCACCAGACGTAACTATGCTGACATTCGCCCAAAGTTGACATTTACCCAAAGCTGAGATTTGCCCAAAGCTGACTCTTAGCAAAGTTGACTCTTGCCAAAGCTGACTCTTGCCAAAGCTGACTTTTGCCAAAACTCACTTTGCTCAAAGCTGACTTTTCTCAGCTTAGTATTTAGCTCTGTATAAGAGGTCAAGTCACATTTCCTAACACACTCTTTAATAAATAATGGTAGAAGTAGAAAAAACACAATAAATTCTGCATTGAAAATGTAATAGCCTCAGTTATTTTGAAGCAAATCTTTTTGACAACTGCATCAGTTATTTCAAAATGGAAGGAGTAATAAAAAAAAAGTGTATTTATGTATCAAATAGTGGATTAACTCTTAGCGACATAGTCGGACCTACGGTAAGGCAAAGTAGGCTTGGGCCCCAAATTGTCATGCCCCCTTACACCCCTTATGTTTAAAAAATAAATCCGACTTACACCCCTAAAATTTCATAATTCATCCACGAGCAGTGTTTTTTGCAAGTAAAACTTTTATTTAGGGACAATGACGGATCCAGAATATAGATACAGTGGAAGCAGTGATAGTGCACAAATGATATTTATATTTTATCTGACTTATATTCTATAACAAATGGTATTTACGTATAATTTTAAAAACAGAACTAAATTGTTTAAAAAATTTATTTTGCGAACGAATTAAAATCATAACTAACATTCAAAAGTCATGTATATGCAATAAATATATAAACTTTTCAGACACACCGGTCTAGGGGTTTTCACGGTTCGGTTCGGTACGGTTAATGGCCGTAACCGAAACCGCAGTAGATATCCGAAACGGAAACCGAACCGTTTGCTTTAGGGAACTGAACCGAACCGAACCGAAATATACGGTTCGGTTCGGTTCGATTAACCGAAAAACGAAATAAAATTTAACAATTCTCTTTGGTAATAAACGGTTCGGTTTTTTATTCGGTTATAAACGGTTCGGTTATAAGCAATTTTTATAATATAAAAAAGGAAAAATTAGTTTATAGTCCACTTTTTTCCCCTTAATTAAGTGCTAATCTAGCTTCAATTTTTTAGTTGCATTAAGAACAAATAAATTCCACCGAACGAATATACCCCTATATGAGCTTAAGCGTTCCTTTCATTCATTTGCTCTCCGGCACTCTCCCCAATTACTTCAGCATATTTTATAGGAAGTTTCTCTGTATAGTGTTGCAAATTGCAAGTCACCGGAACTCGGCGCGCAACAGTCTCCGCCGGAGCAGTTATAGAAGCCGGTGAGTAAGCCACCCCCCTGTAGAGTTCTGCATTTCTCACATTCAGGTAAATTCGATCGATTATTTGCACCGTTGTGCTTTTACATCTTGTATTCACGCTCTTGTTTCACAAACGCTATGAATTGTGGATACGTCATACATTTCCTGCCGGTCCTTGTATTTGCAGTAAATGTGATAACTAGACAAACTGTGCTTTGCTTGAAAAGATAAAGCAGGTTAAGTAATAAGCACAAAAGGTTAGGTTTTTTTTTTTTGGGGGGGGTGGTGGTCTTTTGTTTTAATTATCAGTACTAAAAATATAGAATGCAAATGCTCAACTATATTAATGGGAATAATTGGTCCTTGGTCATTGAGCTAAAGTATTGTGGAAGCTTGATGATGTTCCATGTTGGTTTCGACCTTGGGTTGGGAAGCCAAAAGGGAAGTGCGGTTCCTTAAATTATCTTCTTTATAATGATGATGATCACTTATTGATTTGAATTTGTCTCGATAGAGATTGATTGCCGATCGGATGCTTGGATGAATATTCTGCTCTCGGATATTATAGCATAATAGCATGGTACCAAGTCAAGTTAATAGTTGGAAAAAAATAGGAATACAGAATTTCAATGAGTCAAAAGTCTTTGAATAAGAAGAAGAAAACAATTAGAGGCGACAATTGCAACCACAACACTGCTTTTAGTGCAAGAAGACATAGGGTTGCAATTTGAGAAAGATGGAAGAAATCCAAATGTTGGAAACATGGAACATTCCGATCATGGAAAAAATTAGAATACAGTTAAATGAAAAATAGGTAAGTGTTTGGGGCACACCATGTATGTTTATAAAGGAAGAAACATGTTCCTTGAGTGAAGCATTTTACCAGTTGAGCCTCTCATTCATTATCATATTGTGAATAGTAGTTGTGCTTTGGTGAAATGTGTTGCCCTGTTTGGGAGAAACCTTAGAGGTCTCTTTGCATTGTAACTTGGAAGTTATGGGTTGCACTTACTCATATCGATGATCGAGTATCAATATCGAGTATCAATATCGATGATCGATATGATGCTCGATGTCGATGTCGATAATTTGCCTTCTGCTAATGTTTGAATGGCAACGGCAATTAGAGGACCAAAAGATAGGTAATTCTGATATGTATTTTGATTTCCCTTTTATTTGATGGGAAAAGCTTAAATTTGCCAAGAACACTCTGTAAACAAATAGACACAAAAGAAACAAACTGAAAATGGAGAAACATAGTCCAAGCAATGTGCTTGTCTGAATTCACCATTTCATTCTTGAACTTATCACCTACTAACATTACAGGTCCTCAAGCATGAACTTATAAGTATTTACCTCTATGAAATGATGGAAGCATTCAGTAAAGTTGGCAATGCCCTTAAGCCTAAATATGCATCTCCATCAATTGACAAATGCTCATACCGTACTTCGATTTTCGGAATATCAATTCCAACCCTGTTCACAACTCAAAATTTTAATAACATTGGATTAAAGATATTCTATTCAAAAAAAACAAGTTTTTTCTTTATCTTACCTATCAGTCTCTCATTTTCAGGTTATGGACTAGTCCAGGTTTCACTCTAGGTTTGGCAATTGTCATTGTGACATTTCTTTTGGTCTATACAATTAAATATAGCAAACAATCTCGTTAGCGATATTGTATGCCTTATATGAGCCTTATATCGCGCCGGATATGATATTGTGTCCCTTGAATTAAGCCTTAAATGAGTCTTATATGAGCGGATATGTGTGCCTTGAAGTAGTCACTTGAATTAAGCCTTAAATGAGCACGATAATGTTTATCGACATCGACATCGATCATCGTCATCGTGTTAGTGTAAATCTTTGCGATTAAATTCGGCTTTCAAATACTAAATCGAAAATGTATCAAATGAGGTCTTAAAATGAAGATAAAAAATATGAACTTTGGTGAAACAATTTTGATGATCGGTGTTCTAAATCAAAAGTTACGGTCGATTATAAAAAACGCTCCGGTTAATGCAAATATTTTTCCGGCTTTCAAAATTTACGTCGAATGATATCGTATTTGGGCTCAAATTAAAGAGCAAAAAATATATGAATTTGGTGAAAAATTTCAATGATCGGAGTTATAAATCAAAAGTTACTGGTGTTTGAAAAAAAAAAAAAAAAAAAAACAAAACAGGATCAAACTGATCAATGTACTCATGTATCATGTAGATGAGGACGCGCGCAAGGGTCAATTTTGTCCGTATCAATTTTTTTGTTTTTTTTGCAACTAAAAAAGGAGTGTGTCATATTTATTCATTTTGTAATTTTTTTTTGTCCTTTTCCTCAATCACTCTATAAAAAATAATATTTTGGTTATAAAAGCTAATTATATATGATGGATATAAACGGTTCGGTTACTGTTTTTTGTTTGGTACGGTTTCGGTTCGGTTTTTATTTCGGTTTGGTTTTATGTTCGGTTTCCGGTACGGTTACGGATAATTTGTAGCATTAATCGTAACCGAACCAAAATTTTCGGTTTCACCATATTATTAACTGAAACTGAAACCGAACCGAACACGAGTATTAACCGAACCGAACCGAATGACCTCGGATCAGTTCAGTTTTCAGATAAACTGTATCCGTGATACTGATAATGATACTGTGATACCGATATTGATATTGTGATACTGATACGGTTATTGTGTTATGGTGTTGAGGGCGACATTTTGAAACCGAATGCGGAGATCTACGAGCTAATCTTCCAAGAAGAGGCTAATACTCCTTGGTAATGATTTGTGAATTCAAAGGGCTTACATGTTTTAATATAGGAGAGTGATAGAGCTACTCCCTTAAGTCTACACAATTTTTACACCATCATCATCTCATCACATGTTTTTCACTTGTAAGAGAAATTTAAAAAAATTGAAAAATCACAACCACAAGATTATGTTGGGAGTAAAAATGGTGTAGACTTTAGGGAGTAGATCTATCATTACCCTTTAATATAATCAATGGTAAACACAAATTTTATTATGGTCCAGGACCAAATCCTACTTGGTGTGCCCAACCAATAGGATTTCAAAGATTTCAGTGGACCCTATGTATAAAAACAAGCATTCAATCATATTTTTCAAAGTGATGGCGTGGTGGCCCAAAACTTGACTGGGGCATAAAACTACTGAATGGTAAAAACCTTTGTATTTATCATTTTACACGCTTCTTAATATATATTTTTTTCCCGAAAGGTTCTTAATTTTTTTTATCATTATATTTCACTTGACGACCAACGGTTTCAAGTTAAACCCTAGCAGGAAT
The DNA here is from genome assembly GCA_026214975.1 of Gentiana macrophylla. Taxonomy (NCBI): domain Eukaryota; kingdom Viridiplantae; phylum Streptophyta; class Magnoliopsida; order Gentianales; family Gentianaceae; genus Gentiana; species Gentiana macrophylla. Next base: position 7,610,329 of record CM047816.1, on the reverse strand, counting down.
TTTTTTTTGCCCATAAGCAAATAAGAAATCGTGCGCCATGAAGATGGATTTGTTGCCGGAAGAGGAGTTGGAATTCCCTCTGCTTGACGATTGTCGCAGTAACAAACTGAAGAATCGAATTCGATCTTCATGTCGGGTTATCGGTATTTTTGCTTTAATCGCCCTTCTCATTTTTCTTGTAACCGTGTTTATACTTGATGGAATAGAAATTCATGAGCACAAATTTGTGTCATATAACCTTGATGTTCAGTTAAATACCCTAATTGTTTGTCCTACAATTAAGGATTCTGTGATTTGGGATCTGAAATTGGACGTCATAAACGCTTACAATGACACTACTTTGCACATCTTTGGCGGATACGAGGTTTCGATTTTCCCTTACAATAAAACCAAGTTATTGGCAAAGGTGCTTGTTAGTCCGTTTGTTAATCCGATGTATATTGAACCCAGAAATCTTCGGACGTATGTTGAACCCGGAAATAATATATCGGTTTTTGGTTTGGTGGAGGGTGCTTCTGTTCAAGATCTGAATGAGTACGTAGATCCGACTAGTGGAACGATTCGTTTCGATGTGAAGATTCATGGGGATGCATATGAAAAGGAACTTGTGTGTGGAGATGCAAAAGTCGCACTATCATCTAACTCCTCTTCGTCGTCGTTGTCTTGTGGATCAATGGTAGGAGATCCTTTTACGTGTTCTTACGAACCGCACGGTGATTCGACTAGTAGCTCCTTCGGGGACTACTTATTCTTAGTTGTAGTTGGTCTACTTTACGTTTTCGGGGTGTTGTTTTTCTTGAATTTACTTGTAGGTTGTAAATAGGTGGTCATTCTCTCTCGAGACTTATTCCCGTTACTTGGTCTTTGTTTCGGGTACAATTAATATTATTAGTCTAATAACTTGTATTTTTCTTGATTTGGTGTTGGAAGAGGGTGATATGGTTTGATTGTATTTTGCTGATTTGTGTTTTAAACTGAAAGGAATATTTGATTTTGACACGAAAATTACAAATTTCCTTGTGTAACTTGGATCAAAAAGATGTAATACTTGAATTCCATGTTACAGAACATATTTTGTAAATTTCTCCCTTATTTCTTCTAATTTTCCTTGCTTAACTTATTTATTTTTCCGTTTTAAATTCAGACTAGCTCCTTTTGCATCGGAGGACTAAAAATGCATAGAATAAAAATCCAAGTTATTGGAACAAAAATTACAGGAAAAACAAGATTAAAATAAAAAAAGTAGAACAAGATACTGGACGATATTTAATTTCCTCCGTTTGTGGGTGATGTGTACTACTGAGCTGAATCTTTTTGTGAAATCTCTTCCATAGCTCCCTTAAAAGATTCTACTATATATGAGACAAACTTGAGATGTTATGGACCTTGGGAAGTCCATGTAGCTAGCTTTAACCACCTCCTTGAAAATTAAACAAATGGGCCACATAGCTTGCATCTGCTGCCTTCTTCGAGGAAGGGACGAAATGTGTCATCTTGCTAAAACGATCCGCCCCTACAAATTCTGAATCAACATGTCTTGGTGTCTTCTGGAAATGTCTCTAAACTCACTAACGTTGCTTGTAGGACATTAAGGAGACATCCCTTAATTTTTTTCTTAGTCCATGGGCCACCCGGCCTGTTGGTGTCCTCTGGTCTGTGCTGAATAACAAAGGAGAATCGATCTCTGCAAATATAGGAACCATCTTGCCTACATTTCGCTTTCGCAAAGTATTCCCATACAATTATCTGAGGCTAATCTTTCGATGTATTGTCGGCAGGGCGTCCTTATCCAAATTTAGGCCAGGGGCCAAAAAAAGAATTAGGTCCTACTAAAAAAAACAATAAGAGGGCTCGAACCTCATCACATGCCAAGTTATACCCTAGTACTCACTACTAGGGCAATAACTTGTTGGTTGGTAGGTTATTGAAGCCCAACGTAAAAATACAAAATATATATGTTATCAGGTTAAAAAAATGACGTGGACCTTAAATTCATCGATTTTAGGGGGGGGGGGGGTGGGGGCATGGCTCCGTTGGCCCCCTCCAAGGGGCGCTCCTGATCGATTGTCGGGTACCAAAGGTGGGGACCTCCCACAATAAAATTTGATGCATCCACAAGGGCTTGAACTCGAGACCTCTTATCTTGCCTACATTTTGTTGATATGTTTCTGTGGCTGAATGTACTGCCTTTTAAATGCTAACACAATTATGGCCATATTAGTAACCATAGTCAATTGCCATTGTCGCGTGTTAGAAAGTAATTAAACTAATTAATGGTTGCTAATATTCAATCATAATGATAAAAAAAATAAATTAAGAAGCATGTATGAGATAAATACAACGGCTTTATGATTTTTTTTAAAGGATAATTACCCTTTTAATCTAAATTGTTTTTTTAATTTTTTTTCAAAACTATTATCTATCTTTTGTTGTTATGATAAAGACACTTATTTTTCATTTTACGATAAAGATGCACCAACAATACATAGGAGTGTTTATTATAACAATAAAATATACTAATGTTTATCGTAAGAGAAATAAATACGTAAGTGTGTCTATCGTAATGATAAAAAATATGATGATTATGAAAAATAATAAAAACAAAAAACATGAGGAATTATAAGGGTAAGTATGATGGATTTTGATGAATGTTTTTTTTTTTTTTTTTTTTTTTTTTTTTTTTTTTTGAGAATTGATGAATGTTTTTTTGATGTGTTGTTTTCTACCTAAAGCAAAAAGATATCGGTATTAATTTGAAGATTAACCGACTTCATAGTCTAATATATTAGACTTCTATATGTACTTGGCGACCAACAGTGTTTCAAGTTAAACCCTAACAGCAAATTTTTTTTTTTTTGAAATAATAAGCAAATATGAAATCGTGGCCCAAGAAGATGGATTTTTGCAGTACCAAATTGAAGGAACGAATTCGATCTTCATGTCGGGTTATCGGAATTGTTGCGTCAATCGTCCTTGTCGTTGTTCTTATTAACCGGTTAATAATTGTTGAAGAAATTAACGAGATTAAGCCTGAGATACAGTTAAATTCCCTAATTGTTTGTCCAATAATTAGGGAATCTGTGATTTGGGATCTGAAATTCGACGTCATAAACCCCTACAATGACTCATATATATGCATCAGCGGTGAGGGCGGATTTGAGGTTTCGATTTTCCTTACAATCAATCCAAGTTATTGACAAAGGCGTTTGTTACTCCGACTGTTATTCCGACGGGTGATCCGACATGTATTGAACCCGGAAGTCGTATATCGGTTTTTGGTTCGTGGAGGCTTCTTCTTCTTCCATTCAAGATCCCGAAGAATGAGTATTCGAGATCCGACTAGTGGAACGATTCGTTTCGATTTGAAGATTAATGACCTCATAGCGATTCATGCCCATGATCAACATCTAGTATGTGGAGATGCAAAAGTTGCACTATCATCTAACTCGTCCTCGTCCTCGTGTTGTGGATCAATGGTAGGAGATCCTTTTACGTGTTCTTACGAACCGTCCCCTAAGTGGTCCTCCATGGATATATTTGGTCTAGTTATCCTTTTATTTTTACTTGATCTATTTATAGTTATAATTATGTTGTTGATATTGGTTGATGTATGATTGTATGTTGGTTTGGTTGTAGCTAGTATATAGGTGGTCATTCTGAGAATTAATATTCCCGTTTTTCGTCTTTGTTTTGGGACAATGTATTAGTCTAATTGGCTTGATTGGATTTTGTCGACGTGTTCTTGACATTGTAAGAAATACTTATGCTCATGAAAATTAAAAATAAAAAAAAAAATTAAAACAAATTCTATTTCATAGAAACTTTTTGAAACTCATAAAACCGAATTTCTAGCTTTAGGGGAAAAAACAGGAAAACCAAGAAAATTAAAGATCAAAAACTTTCTTTTTCTTTCAAACTCTAGTGGCCTTTTGAGCCGGTGTTAACTTCACGCTGTTATCCCTATCAGATATGTAACCAGTCAACCGAGCCTTTGGGCGATCAAAATCCATATTTTGTAACTCAGCCAAGACAGCGTTATGGCTATCTATACCTCTTGAAATTAATGTAGCATCCTTTTTTGGCAGAGGCATCGATAGGATCTCAAAAGAATTGCTTATAGGACAACCCTTGAGTACTCAATCTGATGAAAATTACAAAATTCATCATTTACAAATTACAAGACAAATTTGGTAATTTTCTCCCATGCCTATTGTAATTTTCTTCCCACAATTGATTTTTTACTTTCAAATTCAGACTCTTGTTTATATAATCACAGTTAACCAATGTATAAAACTTTATATTCATCATTAACAATTACAATAAATATAAAATGGATGTTCAATAACTTGAAAAAAAACATCAAACAGTTTTTAAAATAAATAATAAAATGCATTAAATATATTTAATGATTATTAACCCGCTATCTTAGTATGTGATTTTAATTAACAGCTATATAGATCAATCAAATACGATACATATGCATACATGTATGTATAAATACACATAGTTTTGTTGGAAAAAATTGAAACTTAAGAATTTGACAGAAGAATTTCCAAGACAAGTAAAAACGTTGTCTTTTAAGAGATATTTCGTCCCACATGATTGTCACTTAGATATTAAACGAAAATCTCTCTCAGGATACAATGGAGGTGTTTGAGTCAAACAGTGACTTGTTTGAATCAAACTTGAGGGCACTCAAGTTTTTGGTCTGATGATGCTTTCTGACTCTATGTGAATTCTTTTGCATGTTGTGTCTTCTTATAGGCTGAAGGAACCCCATAAATGAACTGAGGTATTCTTACACGAAAAGGTAAGGGACATCACCATTCGCATGCAGAAGTGCATCAGTTCGAAAACATGAATCCGAAAAAGAGTCTGCATTCGAAAATGCATGAACCTCTTCACGAACCCCGTTTCGTTGCGATAACGTTGATGCGTACTGCCGTATGCAAACGACAATTAAAATATTTATTTATGAAAAAATATCTAATAAGTTTTTCCTTTTCCTTTCGTTTTTTTAATAGAGTAACTCCGGTGGTATTTAATCCATATAGTTTTCAATATCACATAACAAAGAAATAGATAAATATTTTGCCGTTAATGATTAAATGACTAAATAATCAATCTTTCTCTATATATGTGTGCGCTCATTTGCTCGCACTTGTGTTTACCGTACAGAAATAAATACTCCTCCGTTCCTAGTTATATATCATGAATCATCAAAATCAAAATTTCTTTTTTATATGTCGTAGTTAAATTTTCAATACATATTTTAATACTTTTTTCGTTTTTCAATAATACTTTTCAACTTTCTAGGCTCATTCAACCTATCAATCTTTCATATTCATTACACCATTACATTTTTTAAGATTTTTTTTTTAAAATACTCATTTTCTTAAACTGTGTGTTTTTCTCAAACGCGATATATAATTAGGAACGGAGGGAATAATACAATATTTCTGTAAATTAAAAAAAAAAAATACAGGAAAATTCAACTCTGCATTGTTATTATTTTTTCGTTTCTTTTTTTCTTTTTGCTATCTAATGCTTTTATCTTCCTACGTTTGTTTTTATTCTTATGGTCTCATGAGTTGCTTTTAGGTTCCCACCGATTTTATGGTGGTCTTAGTGTAAATTTTGGAGTCATTTATGTCATTAATTTTATGAAAGTTGATTGGTGTTTTTTTTTCTAGAGATAAGAGCCCATTTTAAATCCAATAATTTTATTAGTTTTGATAGGATTTGGTCCATTACCAATCTAAAATTATTTTTTTTATTCATTTTATTTTGGATCATAAGGGTATTATGGTAGAGATAAATATTGTTATTGATTTAAATAAAAGAGAGCCTATCTAGATAAGAAAAATTGTAGTAAGCTTATTTAAATCAAACAAGTTTAAGATAAGAATATTTATTAAAACACTTTCTTTTATCATTATATCTACTTGACGACCAGTTCCAAGTTAAACCCCGAGCAAATAAGAAAAGGTCACTTTATTCGCACAACAATAAACAAACATTTGCACCACATTAAAATAAAAAATTGTAATCTACTTTTTACACCACACATATTATTTTAACAATTTAAAAACCTACCTTTATACCATATTTCATGTCAAAATTATAAAGAAAATCAATATTGTCAATCACTTTTTACAACTTCCAATTTATTATTATATGATCATAGCTCCACCATACACTTAAATTCTACAAAACACCCCCTCATTAACACACAAAAATCAATTCTACACCAAAAATATTTCATTTCACGTCATCTGCTCCCCTCCCCTGCTCCCCGATTAGGTCTTCCACCCAAATCCGCCGCCGTTTCCCTCCGTCGTTCTTCTTGCACAGCCACCGCCGCAGCTAGCACGTTAGAATCAAAGAGAATACAAGAGAATCGACCTTGCTAGGGTCGAATCAAAGAGAAACGACTTTCCGTAAGGCCGTATTTCACTAAAAACGACTTTGACAGAGTTGTATCATGCTGAATTTTAATTCATTTTGAACATCAAAATACATCCCTTATACATCAATCTAAACCAAATAGATAGTATGCTAAGTATTATAAATGTTAGACAAACAATGGCATAACGTCTAATTGATTTTAAAGGCTCGTTAGCTCACAAGCATTTCGAATTAAAATCAATTAGTGAAAATTTTATGTTTTACTTTTCTTGTTTCCGAGTTAAATTGATAATTTAGAAGTTTTCTTTGAGAAATAATTCTTCTTTTAGCATGGTAGCTTAATATAATACTCCTCCGTCCCAAATTGTTTGGGACATATTCATTATGGATATCCCAAAATAAGTCTCATTACTAATGTTTAGACTTAAATTTGCTTCTTAAATGTCTAAAATACCCACATATCAACATTTATTGAAAAATGTAAGGACAATATAAAAGGGGTGTAATTATAAATTAGTCATGTATTTAATGACTAGACAATGCAATAAATGATGTTTCCTTAAATTTCTAGAGTTCCAAAACGTCCCAAACAAATTAGGACTGAGGGAGTATGAAATATATCAAAATCATGTTATAATTGGCGTGCTCTTTTTCGAGTGAAAACACATATTTTTTTCAAGTTAGAATAAACTCGAATACAACTCAAGTTCAGCTCGAATTCAAAGATGTTTGTGATCGAACTTGGGTTCAATAGTCTCTTGTCAAGTTCGTGTTCAAACCGAGTTCGTAAATTTTCATATAAAGTAGTATACTCATCATTTGTATATGGTGAGTTGCACAACAAGATAGGATCTATCAACCTAAACATTTACCACAATTGCTTTATGCCCTACTACACCATAGACCAGCTTGGTGCTGGGTTTTGTCCAATGGGAGTTCTGGTTTGGTTTGTATTTCGACGTTTGTTTGGTTTTTTTTTTTTAGGGTCAATTATTTAAAATGACTGATTTTCAATTTATTAGGAGTAATAGGACACTCCGAAATCTTATCTAGTTATAAGGACATTCTAATTTTAAGAAGGAAACTTATTTAGTTATAAGGACATTCTAATTTCAAGTGGATAAAGAGGAAAAAGGAAAAAAAGAAAGGAGGAAAAAAAAAGAGTTCAAAGTAAAATAAAAATAAAAAAATTAAAAAACTTACTGAACGGTGTGGGTGGGTTTTTTTTTTAATTTTTTATTTTTAATTCATCATATTTCTAAAGTTTATATATTTTGCTCTAAAACTCGGATTATCATAATTTTTTCACTAAAATTCATATTTTTTTCCTCTTCTTTATTCTAAAATCAAATTTGTTATTTTTCGAATAAATTTCATAAAATCAATTTTTTTTCTTCATAAAAATCGACGTGACGTATTGATCACCGTCATGCATTGACCACCTACCGGATGCATTGGCCATCGGGATCCATTAACCACCCCAATGCATTGACCACCGCGATTCATTGGCTACCATGATGATGTATTGACACCGCGATCCATTGAAAACCTTGATCGATGACATCTCATTGAAGCGATTTATGCAATGACGTCTCATTGTAGCGATTTATCACGATGACTTCTTATTGTAGCGATCTATGCGGTGATGTTTTATTGTATCGAATTATGCACCGGCGTGTTATTGTAACGATTTATGGAGTAGCGTGTTATTGTAACAATTTATGCATACATTTGGTTGTAAAAATATGCATTTAAACCATTTAAAAAAAAACAAAAGAAATACGCTTATTTTACAAAGTTATCGAAAATTTAAACCAACACTAATCAAATAAACCGAAAGATCAATCAAATATTTAAAGATAACAAAGAAATAAAGTTACTTTACAAAGTTATCAAATGTGTGTATCAAGTTGTATATGCGGTGACATCAATATCATTGCATCGATTATCTAATTGTAAATCTGATCCAATGTCATCGCATAAGTCATCAATGTCCACTGATCGAGACATCAATGTCACTGCGATAAGTCGTCCATATCTTTGCATAAGTCGTCAATGTCCCCGTGATCAGACATCAATGTCACTGCATAAAACCTAACAACTGCATCAGTCAGCTCTTGTTTTGCATTTCTCCAATGTGGAGCTTTTAATATGGATAGAAGTACAAGTTTGGTGAAACTACAAAGACTCCACTATGACTCTTGTAATGGCCACACCTTGTTTGTGCCCTCCTGATAATTGGATTCATTGTGGAATCCCTCAATTCTTTAACATGATCTTGAATCATTTGACGATCTTGTTTAGCTTAATGTCCCTGCATCATTCATCAATGTCACTGCATCGGACATCAATGTCCCTACATCAGTCATCAATGTCCCTGCATCAAACATCAATGTCACTGCATAAGTCATCAATGTCCCTGTATCAGACATCAATGTCACTGCATAAGACATCAATGTCCCTGCATCAGACATCAATGTCACTGCATCAGGCATCAAACCGTATCCTTTAGAATTTTGACGATCCGAGTTTTAGATCAAAATATATAGTATATTTGTTCTGTTGTTTTAGTTGCAGATTCTAAAAGGGAATATATAATTTGTCCTTGTCAGGTGGTATCATGATAAGAATTGAAGAAAGTATATAAAAAAAAATCATCGAAACGAAATGAAATGTCATTGAAGCAAGATTAAAACATTATGCAAAGCAATCCCCTTCTAACTTTTAAAACAGACAGCAACTTCTACAACACAAGCACGAAAATCAGTCTTCTAAAGTTCTTTGAATTTTTTTTTTCTTTCTGAAAGTTGATTAGATCTTAACCGTAAAAAGTCATTAATCTCTCTGATACAAGCCAGAGTTCAATTCTAACATCTCACAAATATAATAAAATAAAATAAAAATTTAAAAAAAAAAAAAAAAAAAAAAGCAAACATCAACGCATTTTTTTTCTTTTTTTTTTCCCTCCATCCAGCGCTTCCTCTTTTCTTTTTCTTTTTTTCTCCTTCTTCTTTTTTATCCACTTGAAATTAGAATGTCTTTATAACTAAATAAGTTTCCTTCTTAAAATTAGAATGTCCTTATAACTAAATAAGATTTCGGAGTGTCCTAAATGATCATTAATTCTCTAACGATGGCCTTATAACTAATATCCACTTTTTATTAAGGCTTTTGTCATTGGCGAAAATAAGAAAAAGACGATCAAATGTGAAATTTTTATTAAGGGATAAGGAAAAATCTAGCATGAACCAATTCGGAACCTAAATTTTTTGGATTGGGTTTGACCCGATCCAAATCAGGACACCGGGAGCCAAGCCCATGTATTGTTGCACCATATCACAAAGCCCAATTATGAGATTTTCCATTTTTTTCCCATATTATTAGTAGGTGAGTTCTATTGGCACCTCTGATCAGATGATGATCCAAAAGTTTTTTAGAGTGAGTAAGCAAAACAAACAGGGCGTGAGGGGTCTCGGAGCTTGCCTCAAGGGGGACACCCGGACGCTCAAATCAGTATACTGATAAAGATGTTTCTATGACCGCTTTATATAGTGTACCTTGTAAATTAGAAGGATAACCGCTTTATATACTGTTCCCACGTGGGATGGTGAGTTATTGCGCATTTAAGCCGTGATTAAAAAAACATTCAACCGAGATCCATTTGTTGAACAAGGGCGTTCACCACGTGTTGAAGACTTGAAGTAGTAGAGCATAAGTCCCGGAGCAGTTATGAGGCCATTACGGAGTAGTTATAGCTCGTGATATAAAATCCGGAAATTTCGCTTAACGGAGGTAGAGGATATATGAGGCCGAGGTAGAGGAAATATGGACCTGCGTCATAGTAGATATAGAAGACCGAGGTGACATGCACCAAAAGTCACCTAGGTAAGAGACCGTAGACGTCATGTGTCATGCGGCTATTAGAGACAAAGGATGATCTGCGTCATGTCGAATGTAAGGATCGTAGGCGACTGCGCGAGATCAACTATTAGGGACATAAGACGGCGTCGCGTCATGTCGGATGTAAAGGGCGTAGGCGACCTACGCTAGCTAAGTTTTAGAAAAGAGGAGGATATGTGTCATATGTGTCATGTCGGTTAAATGAAATACATATGGGCGGCGTGCGCCATATTGGACAAAAGACGACTTGCGCCATTTATCATTTGATTAACGCGACATGCGCTATGATGAGACGAGCATTGGTGATACGTGTCTAATATTGAGTTGAGCTCATGTTGGCCCATACACTAAGATGGCCTCAAAGCTTATGCATCCATGCTTCATCTCAACCCATTTTGCTGAGAAAAATGTCCTCAAACGAAGGCTTTAATTTATCCCATTTCTTTCTGATGGAAGCATAATCTTATGCATGAATTATTTATTATATATCTTGTATTATCAATTTCACCGTGACATGTAATTTGTATCGTCATTCTGTAATATTAAATAAACTAGCGGAAACCCGTGTCTTGCACGGAAAGTAGAGATCGTAGAGATAATTAGTGGCATATGTGGTTTGGCCATTTTTTGAAAAAAAAATTCAATCTTAATCTTGAAACTAAACATGATTTTATTTAAGAAGAAGAGACGTAATAGTATAACAATTTTATAAAACCGACATTAAACCAAAAAATTAAGCACAATTTCATTTTTAACTATGGGATGATAGCAAAAACAAAACACGGTGCCTATATTAATCTAGCCAAATCTACTAAATCGTTGATCACCGAAAGAATTAAAAGTGTTTAGAAAAAGTTCATTAATAGAATCATAACCATAGCATTGAAAAATGTAAAAGAGTAAGGTGATAGATCCAGATGAGAATTACTTTAACACATTTTTTTAATCTCAATGAAGCAAACTCATTATGAACTATTTTGACAGATAGAAAGGCAAAGTAATAGGCTGAATTTGGTAAAATAAAGATGCATATAGTATATTGTATTCATCATTTAAAGCTCTATGTTTTAGCAGAGATACAACGATAATCAATTATACTGTCACAAAGCAATGACATAAAATCTTCATCTTCCAAGATGTTGAATCATTTGATACAGACTTATGTATTCCCCGCACAGTAGTAACATGGCCGCAAAAGCTATCGTTTGCATGAGATCATATGAAAACCTGGAACAAAAAGAAAAATAGCCCACATAAGATCACCCCTAAATCAAACTGCATAGGCAAGAAATCGATGATTTTTCATTGCCAAGCTGGAGAACTAACATATATAAGATGAGACGATGACGAATAAATGTTCACCCTCTTTGAAACCTAGCACTCATTTCATAAGTAGCAAACATGATCCACGATATGAGCCGGAAACGAGAGATGTCATTGTTTTTTTTCCAATTACATATATGTGCAGAGAAGTATCCACAATACTTTTTCTTCAATCCTCCTCATACTCCATTTTTACATTCATGAATCATGATGCCAAAAAAAAAAGGGTCTCTCTTCCCGGCCGTATCAACTAAACCGTTTACAATCATAATTGTTATGGGCATCTAATTAAACCACATCCTTTCCGGCTATGCTAGGAATATAATACTTTCATTTGAAGGCACCCATTTTGTGCTAATAATAATGCTCCCAAACTTCAAATTTATGGTGAAGAGATTTGTGTTCAGCCAATGGATGTTAAACATTGTTTGCATTTCATCAAATAAACCCAACCGTCTCTTTCCTTTTGCTAGGAAAAGAGAAGAACATGAATTGTATGGAAAAAAGAAACAGACCATATTAAACTAATTTCTCAATTAATTGATCAAATCCAAGTATTCTCTGAAAGTTGTATACTTTATATTTCCATTCATTTTTCTTTCTCCTTTTCCTGATATATGGTATTGATTTAATTAGTTAAAAGAATCACTTGCTTGTTGAAGGGTTCTCAGCAGTATACAAAAAAAGTTATTTTGTTGAGATCTATGATTACAGCATGTACTTGGATGAGAACGGCATGATGAAAAGGAAATGGGTTTATGTTCTTTTTTTTCACGCACAAAAATTGAAAGAAAGCAAGAAACAGGTGAGGAAGACATGGAATGTCGGGAAAAAAAAAGGTATTTGCCTATAAACTAATAATATCTGCCCTGGTGGAAATTTGTATGCCATGTGCATATATACCGCCGGCCGAACAAAAAAGTTACATGAAGTAGCATAGCCATCAATTGTTGGACGTAGAATGCTTGAATAGTACCCATCTCACCAGCATATGACAGGTTTTGAAGTGAACATGTTTCATCACAGCACACCCAAA